>MEHQ01000127.1:0-108723 GCA_008828725.1 Saccharina japonica | reverse complement strand
GTGTCAGCGAAGGTTGATGCTTCGTCTGCCTCCCTGGCGGGCATGACGGATTCGGTTACCGCCTGCTCCGCGCAATCGTCACACCTCGAGTTGGCGGTGCAGCAGTTCGTGGACAACTATGCAGCGCGGGGAGGGGGCTCGCTGCATGGCGATACTGCGCGGGAGCGTTTGATCCAGAAGTCGCAGCTGAGCGACGACTCGGCGGCGTGGAAGAAGCCTGGATCACGTAAGCACTGGTTCATTCGCGGTCGTCTCCCTCCTAACCTTGGCGAGTCGCCGGCTGACTTGCAGGCCTTCGTCGGGGAAGACATCCACGTGACTGCGCACGTGGCCGCCCAGCTACGTTCTCTCAGCGACTTCAATGTCACTCTGTTCGGGCCTCGTGGACTCGGGGGGGGGGACTTCACCACCGAACTCTCGACCCCTGACCGCCTCGAGTGCCTGCGGTCGGCCCTCGTCGAGGTTATTTCCGTTGGACTTTCGCCCAACGTTGATGTTGACGTTCCGTGCCTGGACCGGGTGAACAGCCTGGGCGCGGCGTTCACCTCGGCCGCCGCTTGCCTCCGCTCGCACATCCTACGCAACATGCTCCGCCTGTCCTCCCCCACGGCTCGGGTAGTGATGGGCGACATGGTGAACCACGACCTCCGTGTATGGGTTAACGAGCTCATGCGTGCCGCCCAGCAGATGCAGCTGGTGGAAGTGCCTCCGCCTCCTGGCACGGCGTTCGTCATTCCTCCCGTGCCTGCATTCGAGCGTACTCGTAACTTTTGCAAGGGCGGGGGCGAATTCCTGCGGATCATGGACGACACCGCTGGTACCGCTGGCCTCCGGGGCGGCGGAGATGGCAAGCGCAAGGCCAGCGGTGCCCCTCGCGGGCCGTCTTCGCCCACCACCGGCACCCCCAGGAAGAAAACTCGCCAGGTGTGCAGGATGTTTCTTACTACTGGGAGTTATTCGTGGGACCCGTGCGTGTACGTGCACTCTTCTCCCCCGACGGACTCTTCCTCTCCCCTCGCTAGTCGCGGCGGTGGGGGTGGGAGCTCGGCGTCGCCGGGAGGAGGATCTCGTACTCTGGCGCTGCGCGGGGGGGGCTCGTCCGGGGGAGGAGGTTCCGGTTCGGGATGAAGACACGGGCCCTTCCTTCCGGTTGGGCCAACATCTGGTGGAGCTGCGGCGGCGCCGGCCGCTGGGGGGGCGGCCGTGGCGCTGCTGGCTGGGGGAGCTGATGTGGCGCCGGCCGCTGGTGGGGCGGCCGTGGCGCCGCTGGATGGGGGAGCTGCTGTGGCACCGGCCGCTGGGGGGGGGGCTGGGGCGCCGCTGGCCAGCATCGGAGCGCCAGGACTGCCGGCGCCGCGTGGAGCGGCGAAGGGGCTGCGGGGGCGCGCGTTGGAGGCCCTCGCTGGCGACGGTGGCATGGGTCGCGAGCGTTACCCTCTTGCTCCGGGGTCCGTCGCCTTCGGGGACAAAGGTGAGGTGTGGGGGCCCGTGCGTTATTCACCTCCGTTACCGGGTGGTGCGGTCGATGAGTGGGGTTCGGCGCGTGCGAGTGTGGCGTTGTCGGTGTCTGAGCGGGGCTCGGCGAACCTCGACCAGGTCGCCAGCATATGTTCCTCCCTTTTGCGACAGTGTAATGGCAGTATTTCTTCGCTCATCTCTGCCGTCGGCTCTGGTTGTTTCGCCCCTCATATTCATCTCGAGGTCGTTCGTCGCTGGTTCGGGGTTGTGAAGAAATTCCCTGAGGTATCTGCTCTGCTGCGTGTGTTGTCTCCGGGCGCGCCGGTGTGTGTCGAACGTGGCGGGGACTTGCCGGTTGAGCTTGCATATGGTAACCACCCTAGCGTCGTTTCGCACGACGCTGCTATTCACGACAAGGTTTGCTCGGATGTCGCACACGGGCGTGCTTTGGTGTTTCCGTTGCGATTCGCTGCCGAAATTTCGGGGCTCCGTGTGTCGCCGTTGGCCGTCATCCTCGAACCCAAATTTCGCATCATCCACGATCTTACCTTTGCGCGCGCCGGCGCCCGGACAAGCGTTAACAGCGATACCGAATTATCTTCCGCCCCCACTTGCGAGCTCGGTCACGTCCTACGCGACGTCTTGCTACGAGTGTTTTTGAGGCAGACGCACGGTCGTAGTGCTCGTATAGTTCTGTGTCGTGTAGACGTCAAAGATACCTTTAGACAAGTGTTGGTTGACCCGGTCGGGGCGCCGGTGTTCGGTTACGTGACCGGTGGCCTCGTGGTTGTGGACCTGCGCTTGCAGTTCAGCTGGCGGAACAGCCCTGTTTTTTGGGGTTTGATGGCTTCCGCGTTGGAACATTCTCACACCCACTCAACGTTTCTCGACGCCCTGGTATACCCGCAAGGGGTCGCGGCCGTCGCGCATGTAAAGATGTCCCCGCCTCGGGGTGCTCCTGTCGCGTCGCTCCCGCGTGACTGCCGTCCCGTCTCGGGTACGGGCGGCACCACCGGGGGCTACTTCTTCGTGCGATACTACGTTGACGACGGTTTTCTCGTCGAGGTGCAATGGTGGCCGGACGGTCGCCGCTGCCTGCGGGCGGTGCAGTCTTTGGCGTCCGACCATTTCCGTTTGTTGGGGGAGCGCGGTGTGTCTGATCCCCCCCTCTTGTCGACAAGCAAGATTACTGACTGGGACACGCGACTCGAGGTATTGGGCTGGATCCTTGACACGGAGACGCTTACGGTGACGCTGCCGTGCCATAAGCGTCTCAAGCTGCGCTCTCTGCTCGCCGAGTGGCCCCCGTCTCGGGAATCTCCTTCGGCGAGGCAGGTGTCGCAACTCGCTGGGTTCCTCATGCACGTCTCGTTCGCCGTGCGTCCGGGGTCGTTCTTCGTGCAGCGTTTGCTGGCTTCCGCTGGTATGCCGCGCATCGCCGCGGGGGAGGACTTTGCTTTTCGTGTGGCCAACCCGGGGCGGCGTGTCGCCCTGGGGCCCGAGTTTCACGGGGACTTCGAGTTCTGGCGTTGGTTTGTCGATGAAGGCTTTGACGCGCGCGGGGATATCTTGTCGGCGCCGATGTATCATCTGCTTGAGCGCCCGGCGCAACGAACTCTGTTTTCGGACGCTTCCAAAACTGCGGTCGGGGGGGTTTTCCTTGAGACTGGTGTGTTCTGGCGGTACGACCTGACTGACCAGGAGAAGTCCCGGTTTTGCCGTTCGAGTCTCTCCGTCGCGGGCGAAAACGACCTGTCTATGAACGTTCTTGAACTATTAGGTATGGTCGTGTCGGCGTGGGTTCTCGTGTCTTCGTGTGCAGAGCGACCATCTGCGATGGGAGACTGTGTGTTGTTGCGTGGGGACAACGAAGCCGCCGTGCAGTGGGTGCGGCGTTGTCGCGGGGGGAAGCAACCGCGGTCCGGTGCCCTGATGCGCCTCCTTGGGGTACTTGAAGTGTCCTCAGGTTGGCACTTCGACGCTTTGCATGTGCGGGGTATTAATAACGTTGCCGCAGATGGTATCTCACGCTGGGATCGCGCCTCTGTTCTGGATAACTTACGTACCGTTCGCCCCGACGTTCCGTAGCAGATGCGGGACCTGGGGGACGCCGGCACGGCTCTTTGTACTTCGGTGTTGGCCTCGAGCTCATGCGACACGCCGTTGCGCCCTCGTCTGAACGCACTTATCTGGGGCATTTTGGCGCGTGGGTAGAATTCCGGGTACGTTGTGGGGTGCCCGTTTTTCTTCAGCATTGCAGTGATGGTATGTTTAATGTGTGGCAACTCTTTGAGTACGTGGCGTATTCTTTCGCTACCAAGAAACTGCGACCGTCGACCATCGAGAGTCATTTGTCGGCCATTAAGTTCTTCCATCGTATTTCGCGTGGTTTCGAGCTTGATACCACTCATCCCGTTCTTGCCAGCGCCCTCAAAGGGGCTGCTCGTTCGCACGCCGACGCGGGCCATCAGGCAACTGTGCGCCGGCCGGTGTCTTGGATGATGTTGCTGGCTGGCGAGACGTTGGTTCCGTCGTGGGGCACGGGGGGTCGCGTGCTGTGGCTTGCTCTGTGTGCGTCGTTTTGTTTCTTGACACGCGCGTCGGAAATGTTTGCGGAGACTCGGACACGGGTTCACGAGACGTACTGTCTGCGGCGGGCTGACGTTGCTTCCTTTCGTGGGGAGATTCAGCTTGTTTCGGCACCGTGGTCGGCCGCGGACCGCGTCGAGGTTAGGTTTCGCGGCTCTAAGGGGGATCAGATGCGAAAGGGGGCCGTTGTGACGCGTGTGCGGGGGGGGCCGCCGAGGCCTGTTGGCGTCGGCGGCAATGCCGTCGACCTCATGATTGAGTTGATGTCGTGTTATCTGTTCCTCCCTCCGTCTGCCCCCCTGGTCGCGTTTGGTGCTGGTAACGGCAGATGGTCCATGTGGACTCAGCAGCAAGCTACTGCTGCGTTACGGAAAGTGGTTGCGTTGGCGAGCGTGCATGCGGAGGAGTACGCCCTGCACTCCCTACGGATTGGGGGCGCAACTCACTTGTCGGCGGGGGGTGCTACACCAGAGGTCTTGCAGCGTGAGGGCCGGTGGGCGTCCGATGCGTACAAGGCGTATGTTCGTAGCCACGGGAAGGATGCCAGTTGGGCGGCCGATGTTATGGCCCGGGAAGGGTCGAGTAAGGGTACCCAGCCGGGGCAGGGTCGGAGTGGGGACGAGTCCACTCTTCCCAGAAAACGGTTGGGGACAAGTAGCCGTAACTCGTGGCGGCAAGCGCCGTTTTGGGAAAGGGTGATGTAAAGAGAAGTTGTGTTGATGTGCGTGTCTCGCGGGGTAGCGAAGGGGGGGGGGTGAGACTGCAGGGAGGCTTCCGTAAATAGAACCAACCCCAGGTTGGAGGCTGGCGTCGAGAGTCGACATGCCAGTTGGGGCTGGGAGTTGGCTCGAGTTTACGGATGCTAGCGGGGGGTTGCCCTTGGAGCAACCCCGGGGGTTTGCCCCTCTCTCTACCCCCCTTGCTCCGAGCGGGGGGGGGCGCACTAATATTATGCAACTTCGAAAGCAAAATGCAAATCATTTGTTTACCAAACAGATGAAACTTGAATTCGACTTGAAACCTTAACCTTCCTTCGAGAATACGGGCGTACGTATGTATTCCAGATTAATTTTAATGAAATTCAGTCGCAAGACGAAGCGTTTAGACCCGCCCCGCCGTTCGAACAGCTGGCCCCGGTACGCACAGCCCCCTGCTTCTTTTCCCTCCAGCGAATATTCCGTTTCCGCCCTAAAAATGTTCCTGGCGTCACGTCTCGTTACTTTCATGATTTCCGTAGTCTGTTTCCGAGTTACGAGTACGAGTAGTGTTCTTGATCCGCAAATCGTACCAGATCAAGTACTAACTATATTATGACTCTATATTTTATTACGTTGTGGGGGTGAGCACATTTTTTCTTTATTAGAGTGTTTGCGACAGAAGTAAAAAAAAAACAAATCCTTCCGTAAAAAAAGTGAATTCCCTTCCCTTCACGATGTCGGTGTGTTTGCGATAGAAGTAAACCCAATCCTGCAGGCGACGCCTCCGAAAATACCAAGGGAAGATGGGTGAACCGAAAAAAGAATGATAACCGATAACCGCAGTGCCGCCGCTGCCACGACCGCAAGCAGCAGCACAGTTGGCTGCAGCTACGTGGTGGCAGCTAACGGCAGCGTCTGCTCCAGCAACATAAGCAAACAGCATCGGCAGCAGCAGCAGCAGCAGCAGCAGCAGCCGCAGAGGACACAACAGCTTCCGTTTTTGCTTTTTTCGATTTTGCGACCGACTATTCTTCTCGTCGCGTGCTGCTCCTGCTGCTGCCCTCGACCTACACGCGACACAGCGCCGGCACGCTCCGCTCTAAGCCCGCCCGGCGCCCGACATATTCAGACCGTGGCGGCGCGCCGCCGCTGCTGCTACTGCCGCTACTGCTTCTACCGCAGTGTGGTGGAATTGAAATGATACACGACGATCTGTCATCCTGTCGAGCTCTATACAAGCAAGGCGGTACGAGGACGTGTACATACGAGCACTCGTGTACTCGTACGAACTCGTACTCGTACGAGTAGTTCTTTCTTAACGACGCATCCTCCACGACACCAAGCCGGCGAGAGCGTACGGTAGCGGGCCGCCGGCAGTCCGCCGGTGCTCCGCTAGCAAAATCCAACACCGCTCGTCCGTGTCATACTCTAGCTACACCTCTCAAGTCTTTGTGCTCCCATCGGTTGTTGTGTTGTGTTGTGGCGTTCTGCGTCGGTAGAATGCTCGGTGTGTGTAGGCCAATGAAACTGAGAGCCAAAAGTTACCGTAACTTTTGATAAAATCCGTACTTCTCTAAAGTACTTTTTTGCCGTTTTTTTTTTTTTAAATACCGCAAATCCTCCCTTCGGGAGAATGTTTAGAGAAGTAAAAGTAAGAAAAAAAAAATGCAAACACTCTATTGTCTAAAACGCGCGGCTAAGCCGCACGCGGTTCGAGCTTTTGGTCCTGGACTCGAGATGGGGTCAGGGTTATTAGTGTTACTAGGGTGAGATTTGGTCGAGGGCTTCTCGTGGTTTCATGAAACAAAACACTTACGTAACAACACGTAAAACCAGCAAGAAATCATAATGTATTTGGTACTCGCCGACCTACAGTAGTAGTACAATTTGTGGGATAAGACCGGTAAAGGCGCCTCTATGATTTGAGGTTTCGATTCATCTCATTTTCCGCTACGTAGTACCAGGTTTACAGCAGTACGCGACAGATGTTTATAATCCCGTTTTTTTCGGCCAGACTGCAATTGTTACGTAAGGCCGTTTCCTATGCATTTTATTTTTGTATGTTCATAATAAATGGACCCCTTTGGACTCGTCCGCTTTTGACCTGATTTTGAATGTCTTGTAGGCAGGTGTAGTTTCTTATTATTGTGTAGGCGTACAGGGGGGGGCAGGAGTTCGGATATCATACACCTAACCCCCCCCCTCGGAGGCCTCGAAAAAATATTTCGTTTGCAAGTTTTTGTTTTTCTTGTACGAGGAAACTGTACGAGGTATTGGTCAGGGGCCCCAGGGATTCGGATATCATACACACACCTTATCTAACTACCCCCCCCGGAGGGGTAAAACAAACCTTTATTTGCACGTTTTCTTTCTGTGTATCGGTGTATGTATACGTATGTGGTTTTTGTGACAATACCGGAGAGGCGCAAACCCTCACATCGAGGAAAATAACGTTATATGGCACCACATCCGTCGTGCGACATATTCTACCTGGTATGATTGTTCTGCTTCACTTCTTGGTCGAGCTTCCCTGATTGATTCTCGTTGCAAGGGTATACGAATATGTGTAAGATACCTGGGGTCTATCGATATATCTGCTAAGAAGGAAGGAACCTACAGTTTGACCCAACCAAGCTTGCCGACCGAATGCAATGTGCCGAAGCAAGAAAAGAACGCATTCGACATCCCATGCCAAGCCTGCCGACTCCACGGCTCGTCGGGGCCTACTGGTACAACTTCGAGCGAGCTCATAGGTCGTTTGTACCTCTCACTACTGCTGCAGTCGCTATCACTACCCAGCTGCGGCGGTCGAAGTGCCACCCAGTAGTAGTGTAGTAGTATGGAAGGCCTTGCATCAAGTAGTGGAGGGAGGGGGGGAGGGGGGGCTCTCTACCGTCCCCTGTTTTCTGTCGTATATATCCCCAGCTGCGGCGGTGGCAGTGCCGCCCAGTAGTATTGTAGTACTATGGAAGGCCTTGCATCAAGCAGTGGGCGGGGGGTGAACGGCCCTCTACCGTCCCCTGTTTTCAGTTTTATATAGGTATTGTTCAGGCGTATAGAGGGAGGGGACGGTGTCAGCTACCCCCCCCCCACTGTAGGGAGGGTCGAAGTTGAATAATTCGACGTGAGGTGTCGAAAAAATATTCTGCCGGCCCCCTCGAGGCGTATGCAAATGACAGTTTGTTTTTTTCATGTGATACGGAGACCACCATATAATAAAGACGAGGTACCAAAGAAGTATCTCATTCAGCTTGCAAATATGAGTTTCGATTAAATCCTCGATCTCACAGCTGTGTTTTTTATTTAATTTTTTTCCAATATATATTCGTACCAGGTAGTAAGTACAATGTCTACAGCAGCTGAAGGTACGACGTGCTCGTACCTCGATCGTATGTACTATTACAATTTTAAGTATAAATCGAGTCATCCCCACCGTCGCCCGGGACGTGCCGCCGCTGCGCGCCAAGCGAGCAGCGACGGCACGCAGATAGATACCGAGCGTGCTCGGCGAGTCGAGAGCATTGTGTCGGCGGTCCAGTTGGTGGTCATGATCAAACACAGGCTCACAGCAACAGCAAAAAGCGGGATGAGTGTACCGGCGGTGTGTATCATTCGAGCGGTCAAACAGATCTTACCCCTGACGATCTATCACATCCACCGCATCGTCCCTCCACGATGCTGTATAGTAAGAATTCCTGGCGGACGGCCGGGCGAGTGCAGCCTTTGGTTCCTGGCTGAGCGCCGGTGAGGGCGTGGGCTTGTACACGACCGCTTCAGTATATCTATATATGCAGCAGATGGATAGATGCAAAATATATTTACCACCGCTGTTATACTACTGTAGTATATAGTATGCATACAAAAACCTTTACAATGGCTAAAATACGAACCTCAGTTTGTATGTAACCTCTAACCTTGATCAATCTGGGTCGCAGAATGATCGATCGAGGTGGCCTGATCAAACTGATGTTCATACTTTTCGTGACCAAACTGCTTCGTTTTGAGTTCCATAATATATATGCTGTTTCTTTGCCCTTGATCGAAAGGGGTCCATTTACGAAACGTCAAAACAAGTTGTACAAGAAACGGATTATTAATAAGTCCTTTTTCTTCCACCCAAAATCTCGGTCTCCAAGTCTTAATTTGATCAGATTCTTAACATATGCCATGTGGTGGATACCAGGGCATTCATTAGGACGCATGCTACGATCGAGGTAGCAACTTTTTGCTGAAATGTTTTCTGAAATGATCGGCCTCCTTGACCCAGAATAGTCGGGCGTTCAATCTTGTGTTGCGATATCTTTCAGACTATACTTCGGTCATGAGATTGATTATCGGGTAACACTGTTATATATTCCTCCAAATTCAGTTTTTCGGTGACTATTGCAGGTATGGAGCTCCTCAAGTCAGGAGGCTCAGAAAAACTACTATATGCAGGCGCACCTCTATCGTAGCATGCGTCTTAGGTGTTGCGCTGTTGCGCTGGGGCAACAATTCGGTCAAAATAGCCGTTTTGCGCAACAGTCGCCGCGAGGCTGGTTGCGCGCAGCGCCACAGGCGTTTTTGGGCGCGCAACATTTTTCGCCGCCGGCGCAAAACAATGTTGCGCGTTTATTTCTCGCCGGAGGCGTGAAAACGTTTTTGGGGTATTTTTTTCATAATAATTACGTTGCCGTAATTGAACGTATTTTAGGCCCCTTGTCCTATTGGCCATAGTCGATAACAAAAATTAGGGACCTTTTGCTATTCGCCGTAGGCCCTTATTATTTTTGAGGCACTTCTTTCTATTCGCCGTATCATAGCCAAAAATGCATTCAAAGGGGTTTTACCTAGTTTTGAGGCGTATTTTCGCGCATAGACCACATATTTTTCGCCTCCGGCGACCCTCCGGGAGGCCTCCGAGGGGGTTGCGCGCCTGCGGGGGGCAACACGCGCCGAACCACTAATAAATACCCTGGTGTATACTCATAAGCCAGAGACCCGACATTCTAGCTGCACCACATGCCCCTTGGGTCAAAACAAACGGACAGAGTACTTGAGTCTTTATGAAACAAAAAACGTAGTTTTCACAGCAGCAATAATACTATTTCTGGTACAATAGAACAATATCCTTCCTTGTTGCCGAAAACACGGTCCACTCCAGAGTAATTTGTCGTCCGTGCAACGGAAAGGCGCACAGAACGAGGATTTTTGATTGAAGTGTCTGATCTTGCACAGGCGGCCATTCGGCTCTTTCCCAGAGTCGAATGACGTTGGAGGAGGTACAAACTTGAAATAGGTGGTCCCTCCAACGATTCATCTATGTGTGTTTCCGCAAAGGTTGGAATCATCGCTACTTTGCCGAAGGTCAGTGCCTCCGCGAAAAACTGCTCAAGGATCGGACCTAGCGTAATGACTACGGTTAGCGGGGTTGGGACATTCGCGATGTTCGTACTCTGAGGATGACTTCAATAAGCCGTTTTGGTACCCTGAAGATAGTCAGCCTTATCGATGATGATGTGTGTGGTATACCCGGAAGAGTGGGGGCATTGCTGGCGTTGCTGTTACCTCTAAATGCGATGTAAGCACGACGCCTCTTCGGAGATACTCGAGGGAATACTGCTGCATGCGCTAACTGTTTTATCAACCCATAAAACAAAAATGAAACGCAACAGATAAAACAAATAGATGGATCGTTCTAAAATGTATACCTGGTATACATTGTTGGACGGCATGAATATAAATATAGATACAAGGGGGGCTCTGCCGACGGCAGTGAGGTCCGCCCACGAAGCTTAAGGCCCCGGAGCTTTCAGTCGTAATACGAATTTGCTGAAACCGGAGGTTATCAATGCCAAGGGCCCGGAGCAAAGCAAATCAAGTGGTCCCTAACGCAATGAACAATGAGCGTATGAAAGATGAATGCAAGATGGTTTTGCAGCTCAATACGCGGCAGTTTCTATGCCGTGCCAGCGGCCCGTCCGATGCCTGCTGGTGGGCTAAACGTCGATTGATACTCGTAGGTATTTCTTTACGCAATTCTATAACATTGTATATGAATGAAATACGGTTCGTTGTTCAGCCCCACACGCTGTGACACAACGTTCAAGGACCGAGACAACCGTATTTGCCCCCGCTAAATAACACACCATTATAATTGGGGTCACATACCGATCAGGGTAAACGTATTATACGCTTGAGCACCAACAACCTGCTCTTCTTTCTACCGACAACAACAACGGTGGATACGTAGCTGAAAACCCGTCCCAACCACCCCCCGGCGATAACCGAAAGAATGCCAAAGCAATGAACTAAATCAACAACAACATGAGTCAAAACCGTCAACTCTACGCTGTAAACACTCCTCATCCTACTGGTGTCATCCAAGCCATAAATACGCCATGATTACTACGCGAGGAATTTTGATTAATACGTGGAGGCGACCGAACTCGTTATTGCCAACAATCGGTAAATGATAACCACGACTACATATTTTAGAGGCAAGCTATAGTGAGAGTACTGAAACTTTAACAGGCTAAATGCTGCGGTTAATGGGGGCATGTGTAGTACCGTAAGCCAAATTAACGTAAACACTGGGAGTTTTAGCGATACAGAACCCCGAGTAAAGGCAGCACCCGCATTATAGAACCCCGAGTAAAGGCAGCACCCGCATTATCGAATCCCAAAACGCTTAGAGTACAGGCAGAGTATCCACAGTAGTAGCGGTATATAACCCAGAAATACTGAATGTAAATAGATACTCTTTAGGGCCGTTATGATCGGGTTGTATTTCTTATATTCTCCAGATTGCCTCCATTTGAAACGGTTTTGTTCAAGTTACGGAGACGTTCTGTCACAATTTGTTCAATTTAACATCAACAGAGGGCAAACAATGTGGGACGGTGTAGTAGCATTCGCATACAAGTCGATGAAAACCCCCGTAAAACCTGGATTTGTTTTCGGACTAAAGGCCTTTCGATAATAACGGCCATATTTACCCCAATTTCATATTGAGAGGGTACAGCAGAAAGACGCAGAGAAAATATAAAATGCGAACAAATGCTACATTATTTTTCCACCCTCCTACTCGTCTTGAGCAGCTGAATTACAGTCCAACACTTTACACATAAAGTCGCTGAAGCAAACAAACTGTGCGCGTGTGTGCCTCGAAGTATCGTGTCATGCATTTATTTGTCTTTGGAGCCGGTTGGGTTGAGTTTGGAGACAGACGGGGACGGGTCGCACTCCATCAATATAAAAAAGAGCGACGCGATAAATCAAATGCTGTGGGCGAGGGGGATGGCCGTACTCAAATGTTGGCTGCTTGCCGTATAAGTCTACTGAGCATTATATATTTGACTAGAATGCGATTTTCGCCGTATACTGCCCCGTCGTTCCTCCTCTCCGCTGCCTGCCCTAGCGTAGACTTAGCGGTATTTCGGTCGAACGTTCAGACCCATGGGTTACCCCATGGGGCAATCCGATGGGTAAACGCATGGGAAAGTGGGTTATCCCAATACGATGTCCCATGGGACCCACTATTCTCATGGGACGTCACATCGGAACCACGATCGTATAGGGCGTGACTTCGACGGCACGTAAAATGGTATGTATATTGGGATTATGAATTCTATGGGATATCCCACGGGACGTCCCATGGGCAGGACCCCCGACTCCCACAGGATATCCCATGGGATCATGACTCCCGCGGGACGTCCCGTGGGATGTCCCTTGGCACTTTCAACCTCATGGCATATCCCACGGGACGTCTCATGGGCGTCCAAGTCTCATGGTACGCCCCATGGAACATCCCATGGGACGTCCCAGTAGATTCCGGAGTTGTATATCACCAACACATACCCGTAGACATTTCCAAAACAAACTCTTGGGGAATTGTGTTGTTATTGTGGCACGTAAAACGTGCCACAAACGTGGGAGAATGTCTTGACAGTCTGGAGTTTGGCGGATCGAAAAGACAAACTGGTAGGGGTGTGTGTGTGGTTCCAGTATAACGAGATACCTGGTCAGGGGGCGCACAGCTGCAGCACAACTGCACGCATATACTGGGCAGGCATACACAAAAGTAGCAGCGTCGATACAGCAGTTACAGCAGCAGCAGTAGGGATGGCAAATATGTTAGTTGGCAGGAGTATGAAGAAGTAGGAATACAGCACGACGTGTAGTGACGTCGATCACAATCTCCCACCCACCCACCCACCTACCTACCGACCCGATTGCATCACTAGCAGGGGTGTTATTCTTATTCATGCATGGTCATAGTCGTATGACCATAGACCCTCGCATCCCTACAACACCGGCACGGAGCATGTCGGTGTTTTCTCCGACCAGGAAGACATTGCTAGAACGAAGCGCGAAGCGCCGCGAAGTGTTGGACGAATCGCATGAAGGGGGCGCTGCATCCTACTGATACCCAATTGTGAGGCAGATTAGCATTTGGATGACAGCTTGAATCGCATGAGTTGCTTTCGGGTGTGGCCACTTCCAGACACAGCAATGGAAGTACTACAGCTGTGTAACTCCTCGTGGGTGATTTACTATAAAAACTACGTTATACTAAAATTACCTTCGCGCGGAGTAAAGGTTTTCCACCTCGCACAAAGCATCTAACTCGACCGCCGGCCTTGATGACCGCGAAAGAAAATAAACGAAACGAAAACAAAAACGGTACCCTGGTAAACTAGCTTACAGTGTCGCTGCCAACAGATGCCATCCTAACGATTTGGGCTGTTGAGGTTGCCTGTCAGAGTGAGGTGCACGTCAGCCGCATACCTGAGCTAGGATGGGAGACGTTGGAGGTGCGGCAGAGGGGGATAGACGAAAGGGGGGGGCGTAACTGTGTCACCAGGTACCCCTATGTTTGGGCGACACGGACTACTGCTTAAAATCTATTTTTCGTCAACAGAAGACCAAATGGAATTGCAAGGTATTTGACAAGTATGCATCGTTAAAATCGGCCCTCGATATGTAGGTTGATTCGACGACGTAGATAAAAAATAGTGACGCACGGGTAATATACGCCACGAGTGGTGCATGGAAAATATCTGGTCTTTATCTGGCTACTCGAAGATGTAGGGTAATTGGAATGCCTTGAACAAACAATATATGTATATTTTAAACCAAATAAAACATAAAAAGCTGTGAACTCTCCCGATCGGTCAACGTTTAACTTCGGAAGGTGCGTGGTATACCCTGGTTCGCGCGTTTTCTACTTTCCTAGCGGTTGGTGTCTGGCCGGTGACTCCCCTGGACGTTACCAGGATCGACGTGACGATGTTTTGCTTACAAAAGAAGCGGAGAGCCAGTGACAGTGCGATGGATCGAGCGACGGCGAGCGACGAAGGCGGCCCAATTCCTCCCAACTATCTACGGACCGGCCGACCATCTAACCCCCCGACGGACCGACCTACCGATCTACCGACCAAGCGAACGACCAGCCGATCGACCAACCGACAGACTCGGCGGCGATGTCAGTGTGGGTGTTTCCAGCTCCTAGTCCTGCCCCGCATTCATATGCACAGCGAGGGCCGGTGCCGGCGGCGGGGTCGGCGGCGGTAGCGTCAGTGTTGTTAACAACGATGGGGGCAGTGGCGGCTGCAATCGCGGCGGCGGTGGCGACGAAGAGGCTGGGGGCGGTGGATGTTGCTGCTTATCGCACTGCTTCTGCCCGTACTGGTGCTCCTGTCACTCCTGTTGATGTTGCTGCAGCTGATGCCTGTACTGCCGCTGTGGCTGTTGCTGCTCGTACTGCTGCTGCTGCTGCGTCTGCTGCTGCCTGTATTGCTGCCGCGGCTTTGTTTGCTCGTACTACTGTTGCTGGGGCTGCTGCTACTCGTTCTGCTGCCGTGGCTTTTGCTGCTCGTACTCTTGCTACTGCAGTGCGCCACTGCTTCTGCTTTTACTGCCGCTGTGGGTATTGCTGCTTGTAGTGCTGCTGCTCATCGGTCTCGTCGCCTTCTCCTTCGTACGATTTCATTCCCATATTTCCTTTCACCTTTATTTTTAATCCACTGTTTCTGCTGCTGCGACACCTGCTCCTGCGTCTCCTGCTGCATCTGCTGGCCTGAGAAGAGGGGCACACGTATATACCCATCCTCTTGAGTATTTACTTTTTATATTGCTGTTTCTGCTGCTGCGATACCTGCTCCTGCGTCTCCTGCTGCATCTGCTGGCCTGCGAAGAGGGGCACACGTATATACCCATCCTCTTGAGTCGGGCCGTTTCTACCAAGACAAAGACGTATCATGTATTGCTAGGAGACAAATACGCGTCGTAGCCAGGGGCGGCCAGAAAAAAGAGAAAACGACACACCACAGCCCCAGAGGTCGGAAAAGAAAACCGTTGCAACCGTTGTGATCACATGATGAAATACGAAAATGGAAAAAAAAAATTATCCTTATTTTCATTTTTTTTCACTTGGTTTTAGTAACCCCCCCCCCCCCCCCCTAACGAACAAAAAATTCTGTGAGATGTCGAAAAAAAAAAATCGACCGCCCTCGTCGTAGCACGCAATTTCATTTGCCAGGAAAGGACTCTCTTCGCGTAGTACCATCAGTTTATTTATCTAAGAAATCCTCCTTATCTATTCCTTATTTTCAGCACCGTGGCTCCGAATGGCGAGATCACTCGCCGTACCTCTTGCCCCATACTCACGGACAACCCCATATATTACGATGAAGCACCTGCTTCCGCCATACTCCAGGGTGTGCTCTCATCAGCAAACTTCTCAGTTGCACAGGATCTCAGCTTTTTGATCCTCAAGTCAGAGCGTCTTATGACACGGAGGAGCGAAGCTATATTGGACGTCAGCTCGATGAAGGTACCAGTAGTGCACACAACTCACCAGTTGCCTTGTACTCTGTATATCGTCCGGAGACCCACGTAGACACCAGCAGGTGGAACACGTAGTCACAGAGTCCCATCAAAGGCCTCCTTCCTACCTCTTATTAATTCCAGTCACATGCAGGCCCCGCAGCCTCCCGTCGTCTTGACGACCAACTTCCACCATGAACACGAAGGCTATTCAACACAAACTAACTTCTTCAAAGGGTCTTTACAGTGGCTCTACAGTATATATATATATATATAGTGTACAAGGGCTCCGCATGGGTGCCGGCATTCGCCGGCACCCAAGCTTCGGATAGGATAATATCTGTATAATATCTGGTACAACGTCAGTTATTTGGTGCCATTATCCTTAATACAAGGGGGGCGTCGCCGCGGCGGGCTGACGCCCGCCTGCGGCTACGCGCAATGCCCGTATCGGCGAGGAGTAGCCTACTGAGGTAGATTGGTAGCTAAGCTTAGGGCGAACGAAGCGACTCTGTACTGCCAAGGGGTGTACAGCAGTAGTACATGACACCTAATAATGAAAAACACTCACAAACGGAGGCTTGGTTTCTTATTTACACGAGAGGAGAGGATGCGTTTTATACTAGCTTCAATATAACGGCTTCCGAATTGCTTATTTCTTGTAAATATCACCCTATCTATGGTACTGAGGTGTTATGATACGTACGTACGTACGTACGTACGTACGGATATATTCATGTACAGTAGTAGCTGCGTGTAAAAAAAAAGAGCGTGCATGTTTTGTATGTGCGCTCTCCATCACCATATTCTTGGTAAACGTTGCTGCAGCGCCCACCGCCCTCATGTCCACGCCCGCGAGCGCACGCGAGGCCCTGCCCGGTACTATATTATCCAGGCACACACCGACCACTATCGTACTGCTGAATACCACGCACGCATGAATACTGTACAGATATCATCGCATATTAAAAATTACCTGGTATATGATACCCTGTTACTGCTTGCAGCGGTACTGGTACTCGTACATATAGTACGTAGTACGTGTATATCAGCAGTAAAAGGAGCCGGTACGATAAAAATCCGGGTTGATCGTCTACATAAAAAAACGGAATCTTGCATAGTGCGATTTGCGTGTAGAACAAAAAATCATGTACTGGTTGGTATGGCATGTGCACGTGACTAAAAGGGCATGGAATCCTGGAAAAATCCAAGCCCCGTGAGACATGAGTTGGGCACGGCCGAGACCGCCCTTGGCAGAGTAGGCAGAGCAGGGGTCGGCGAGCACGATGAGGGAATCTTTGATTATGCATGTACAGCAGTAGCGTGTAAAACAAAAGAGCGTGTGTGTTTTGTATGTGCGCTCTCCATATTCTTGATAAACGTTGCTGCAGCGCCCACCGCCCGCATGTCCACGCCCGCGAGCGCACGCGAGGCCCTGCCCGGTACTATATCCAGGCACACACCGACCACTGCCATACTGCTGAATACCACGCACGTATGAATACTGTATGTACAGATATCATCGCATATTACAAATTACCTGGTATATGATACTCTGTTACTGCTTGCAGCGGTACTGGTACTCGTACATATAATACGTACGTGTATATCCGCAGTAAAAGGAGCCGGTACGATAAAATTCCGGGTTGGTCGTCTACTCGTACATAAAAAAAACGGAATCTTGAATAATGCGGTTTGCGTGTAGAACAAAAAAGCATGTACTGGTTGTTATGGTATGTGCACGTGACAAAAAGGGCATGGAATCCTGGAACAATCGCAGCCCCGTGAGACATGAGTTGGGCACGGCCGAGACCGCCCTTGGCAGAGTAGGCAGAGCAGGGGTCGGCGAGCACGATGGGGGAGTTGCGTGTCGCCGGGTGGACGTCATCGCCAGTTATCGCGAAAAGGGCAAAACTCTACGTCTAAGAAAAGCTGTCGAGCTCTCTCCGAGCAGCAGCTGCGATTTTGTACATGTATTTATTGGTGTATTCCCAAAGCGTCGGCAATTTCCCTGTGGAACGGAAGCGAAAAGGAGCCAAATGATTTTGACCTAAACCTTGTTACCGATTTACCACCCTTGCCACGTACAGTATGAAGTAGAGCAGAGAGAGACACAAGAAGTTGGGCAGCGAGCGAAAGCTCACGTGCCAACTCGTAAGGTGGCCGAACAACGCAGAAAAACCTGTTTCGCACTGCAAATCCCAACAATGCAATTATATTGTAATCCGAATCGAATCGTATTGTGCTACAAGCACCTATCAACAAGGACCAACGCTGTTTGCGTTGCAATCTTAAATTCGGCCGTGGCGGGGCCGCTGTGATCATTGTACGAAGTTAAACTCAGTTGCGCCGCATCCGTCTCCACCCCCTTTCACCTCACGCCGGCCCGAGCCCGAGCCCCTGCTTTGGGAGAGGACCTGGCCCGCCCTGTTTAGACCCCCTGTCGCGCGTTAGGGGATACCCCCACCTACTTCCCCACGTCGAAATCCGCGGCTAAAACGCCCCAGGTCGGGGTTTTCGCGAACCCCGACACGTCCTCGACTTGCGCCCCCCTCCCGCCACTCCCTTGCTGCCTGAGGGACTTCCTTGCCTCACCACCGACCCCATTGCTGCCGTTCCTCGGGCGCCGCCGTGTCTAGCTCCAGCAATTGCTCTTCCTGCTGTCAATTTGAACGACTTTGGTGGCAGCGGGCTCTAGCTTGGCTGGTACCTTATTGTCTGTGTGGGTTCGTTTACGGCCGCGTCAAGCACCCACTTGCCGGTACTAGTTGTGCCTGGGCACGGAGGACGCTTGCAGGTACGTGCATGGGTGTCGTGGTAGTTTAGGGTGTGTGTTTATGAAGGTACACAACTGTAAATCGTGGGTATACGCACATCTTGGGTACACATATTGTTGTACTCGAGGGTATACGTACGTATGTATTCGTGTACGTCGTGGGTTGGGAACGCGCTGCTGTCGGTGATGATTTCGTAAGTTGCGGCACGTTTATGGGTGGTGTGTGTGTGTATTTTTGTGAGTGTGAATGTTGTATGCCTTGGATTTGTATGGGCTCGCGAAAACACCGATTTCGGGAGGTTTCGGCCGCATATGTCGACGTGGGGAAGTACATGGGGGTCTACCGAAGGCAGAACCGGCCCTCTACCTATGAACCTTGCTTGGGTGGGTCTGAGGATATTTGTTCTGCTGTTTATTTCAGGCGAATGGGTTGGTCGATGAGTGAGCGCGCTGGTGTGTTGAGGTATGCTTAATGTATGTGTATGGGTGGAGAGAACACTTGCCAATGCGTGCATGGGTGGCGTAGGTATGTAAGGTGCGTGGGTCTGTGGGGGTACACTGCCAATGTGTACCTACTGTTGAACTCGTGGGGTTTTGCACTGCTGTACTCCTGTGCATGTGTGTGGAAAACGTACTGTTGCCGTCGATGGGGTCATGAGTACCGGTATGGGTGGGTTGGGACATGTGTTGTTGACTGTTTGGTTTGGGTGGGTGGGTTCGTACATGGGTGAGCGCTTTGGTGTGGTGAATGCCTCTTCGTGCATGGGTGAGAATGACACTAAACTTGCCCGCACATGCATGGGTGTGGCGTGGTTGTGTAGGGTGCGTCGGTGTGTGGGGGTACACTGATTTTATGCATCAATGGGTATACGTACTGCTGTACTCGTGGTTATACATACCTGGTTTGCTCGTCGGTATGCGTACTGCTGTTCCCCTGTACATCGTGGTGGGGTTTAAGCATAATTTTGTGGTTGGTGAAGTCGTACGTTGACGGATGGGGCGTGCATGCGCGTGGGTGGGTGTTGTTGGATGGCATTGTTTGTCGTACGTGAACGGGTGTCTCGGGAGGCTCGTTTGCAGGGTGCGTTACAGACCGCTTCATGCATGGCTCGATATAACAAATGCCTGTACGTGCATAGACGACGTGGTTGTGTACGTAGGGCCTGGGCGTGTGGAGGTACAGTGCTGTATATCGTCGGATTTACGTACTGCCGTACTCGTGGTACTCGTGGATACACCTACTGCTGCACCTGTTGCTGAAGCTCTGTGCGTCGTGGGTAAGCAACGTACTGTAGTGCGATTGCAGTAGGTGTGGTCGACACTACCAACCTTGACGAGCCGGGCGTGTATACGCAACAGTGTGGGGAGCTGATTTTATACATCGTTGGGTATGCGTACTGAGGTACCCATCGGTTTATGCGGTCAGCATGGATGCCGTGCTTAAAACGACTGTTGGTTGATTCGGCTCGCTTGGGATAATGTAGGTGGGAAAACCTTCAGCTTGGGTTCGGTCGCCTATGTATGCCCCTTAGTCAACAGAGTGTGAAACATGCTACCTTTGGAACATTCAATGTCAGCAGATGACCACTACAGGAAACCGCGGCACTTGCCGCAACACTTGCCGATAAAGTTGCCGCGGTGCTTGCCGCGGGTATTGCCGACAGAATTGCCGCGAAACTTGACGCTGCACTTCCTGTAGTGGGAGCCGCGATGGTTGCTGCGACGGTTCGTTTTGTGTCGGTTGCCGTGAAGCTTGCCGCGAGCTTTGCTGCGGGTCATGCCGTAGGTGTTACCGCGGGGCATGCGGTGGAATACCATGGCAAGTGCCACTGCAATATCAGCGGGCAGAACCGTGGCACGTGCTGCAGCGACGCAACCCTGCCGGGGCATGTTTTCGCGGTTCCGTGGAAGAATGTGGATGTAAGGCCAGCTTGTGGATGATCAATCAGTGCAAGATTAATCGGAATGTTTGGCATCAATTATATGATAGTTACACGATCCCGTCTGCCATACAGAAGACAAGGAAGGCGTCCTGGCCGCGCCCATTAGAAGCAGGCCGGTGCCTGACGGAGTGGATAGCAGCGTACCCGTCCAAGAAGCAGGAAAGGGCAACAATCAGGGCATATAATACTGGGGCTTTTCTATTCCCAAAAGAACACCGAAAGCGAGATACATGGTGCAAACCGTTACACACGGCTCGGAGCACAAGGCAGAGTTATAGATTAAAACGTGGGTCGTAGCCCCGAGCCCGTGCACGCCGATGCGTATTGCCTGTAGTACTAGCGGTAGTAACAGGTGCCCACTCCCTATAACCACCATAATCACTACTCGAAATGCGTGTAGGCAGCAGGGAAAACAGGTACACCCACCGATGCGTATTACACGTAGGTCTTGTGCGACACCTCGCGCCAAACGCTCACAGCCCATCCCCCCTGACAGCAGTGTCATATCACCCAAATTTCCCGCAAACAGTAAGAAAAAATGGGAGGTGTACATGCTCATGCGCAATACATCTGGTGCGTGCAAAACCACTTGTCGCGCAACACCCGTTTTTCCAACATCATCCCACGAAAACCCGGATGGGATTTGGGAGAAACAAAGGTGCCGCAAGACTCGCCTCGCTGAAACACAGCAACTCTCCAAAAGCTGTTGCTGCGTCGCGTCAGTTGAAAAAGACCGCTTCACAGGCTCTGCAAGAGTCTCCGATTCAGGGGGTTCCTCCAACCAAGACTCGCGAGACCTGTGGACCAGTGCCGAAAAAGGAAGCATCTGAACGTGGAGGAGATCAGTCGTGGTGCTTGCACGTACGAAGACTTTACGAAGGGAGTGGTCTCAGCCTACGGCCCACATAGGGGAGATTCAACCCAAGGAGCCACGCTAGTCGCAGATACCTATAAAAAATACGTCGCTTGAAACTCGAACGAGGGCGCTGCCCCGAAGAATCGGCCGCTTCAATTTAAAACAGCGAATAAGGAGTAGTGGTGTGCAACATACAGTATATATGCGGACTTTGCGGAGGGGGTGATCTCAGCCTACCACCAAAGTAGGGGAGAGCATTACTTGAACAATAGAGCTCGATCCTACGTACGCACATCCAGTTTTACGAACGCGCGCTATACTGCGGCGAGGCAGGAGGTTTCCGCAGAAACGGCTACAGCGCTCGTGGCTACAACAGTCGGAGACAACGGTTGCGCGCTATACTTGAACAGTGTTATGACATGATAACAAGAAAACATGCCCATAACCAACGGAAAGGGAGGCAACGTTCACCAAAACGGAACCATGGTTGCCAGCCAGTGGTTCAGAATATCATGAAGTTGGCGTGGTCAATACCGAGCGGAAGCCTCAGCCGCTGAAAAACTCTGTCCTCCACTCCCTACCGCGCGTGGTAGTCCACCGATATACATCCGTCCTCGCGAACTGGGCGCCGAGTGTTTTCTCTGAGGCAAGCGTCTCATGTGAGGCCCACGACACGTCACAGAGCAAGCGACATCTCCAGCGTGCACCACGGCGCAGAAGTATACGGCTCCTACGAGCAAGCACTCAGCGGTGCCTAGTGCGGGGTCGGGTATTCTGATGAACCAATCGGTACACGAGCGGGGGTGCTGGCGGCGGCTTCTACACCTCGGCCTGGTGACGGTCGCTAGTGAGCCTGCTGCCGTTGTTCGTGTTGCTGCAGCTGGTGCACCACTCCTAGCAAGGCCAGCCAGAGGGTCTGCAGCTGCTGTGGCTGCTGGTGCGGTTGTGCCGCACCTGGCGAGATCGCCTGGTGTGCTTGCTGTTGTAGCGCGTGCGTAATTGGGGCGTTTGGGGTAGCCGGAGTACTCAATGGAGGGAGAGGAAAACTAACAGGCGCGGTTCTGGCAGTACGGGGTGGCAAGGTGCCTTCTGAGTCATAAACAGCATACGAATAAGTATCAGCAGTAGTAACCACAGCAGAAGCTTCTACATCATAGGTTACAACAGCTGAAGATGGTACAGCAACAGTACGTATACCTGTTCCGGCAGCAGAGCCTCTGCTGGAATCCCTGTGACACGCACGTCGATTCTAACAGCAGTAAGAATATCGGTGGCAGTACTGAATCCATAGCAGAAGATTCGTACCAGGTACACATTATCAGCAGTGAAGAAAACAGGGAGTATACTGAATTGCAGTGTGTCATCTTCTAAGCGAGGCGCGAGAAAACGTTCACGATCGGCATTTTCGCTCTCTGTAGTACGAGGCACCAAGGCAGAAGCAGCCTCGTCGATTGCAGCGCCGACACGGTGGAATTCTCGGGCAGAAATGGCCGCTTCAACGGAGTGGAGCTGAATAGCTGAGGGCAGAACTTCAAGTACTGTAGCGGAGCGGCGTTCAAGAGCGTACGGCGGCTCTCCTGCCGGGGGTCCAAGCAAAACATTCGCCGGCAGGCAGTATCACGTTCAGGGCTCATACGGGTACCAGTAGTCCTGGGCTGGGTATCTTTCCGAACTTGTGCCGCAGGAAGTTCCGTGTCTTGCCCAGTGCCAGGTAGAACTGAAGGCGGGTGGCGTAGTCTGCTCAGATTCTGCTCAGCAGGTATCTCCGGGTTAGAGGAGGAGGCGGTCAGGGCAGCAGTGGGGCCGGTCTGGCGCAGCACGTCAACAGGTGAGGCCTTGTGAGGTTACTAGGAAAAGGAAAAGTCTGAACTCGCTCCGCCTGGTAAGAAGGCTCAGTCTTCGAGATCTTCAGGGGACGATCTTCAGCAGTTGAGCGAGAAGTCACGTCGTTCGCGGGCTTGAGTGGCAGAACTTCCACAGTTGAGCAAAACAATCTCGGTGTTTAAGGGCTTGAGTGGCAGAACTACCGCAGTTGAGCAAGAAGGGGCAACATCCGGGGGCGTGAGGGATATAACCCTGTCTACGGATCAGGAAGGTCGCTGATCAGTGGCCTGTATTTTTATCGAACTCGTGGCTCCCTCTTCCAGTGCAAGCCGTCGGCCCTCAGGTTGGTATGTTGTAGGAAGCGCTTGATCCTGATGGGCCGGTCGTGAGCGGTGGCCCAGCGAAGGGGCCTGAGTTTCGGGTTCTTGGCAACCGCGAGGACGAACAGATTCTCCGATCTCGTTAGTTTACACCGTGGGTGGCCGTGCGGGATAAAGCGCAAACTCGAAAAAACCAACTCAAGAAAAGCAAACGGGCGAAAACGAGCACAGCGCTTACCGAACATCGAAGCCAAAGTCTGCCGAAAGCAACGCCATGTGTGATAGGATTGAGGTAAGGACATAGAATATACCTTGTGAGGATAGTCTACTGAATAGGTACTCGTTGGTACTCACGTGTGCTGTTCGCTTTAAAATACAAGAAGAGCACCTGTGTTCTTTGTCCCACGATGAAATAATGAAATGCTGGAAGCTAGGTTGTCTTGCCCCTGGAAACCCCATGGTTTCCATCTATAGTACGCTTTCCAAGTACTATCATTCATATACTTACTAAGTGAATACCTGGTGGTAAGTATAACACGCCTATCGTATTTGACAGCAGCGCACGTGCTGCCACCGTCATCGTGCCGACCCTGCTGGCGTTTGAAACACGCGTTCGTCACCTTCTTCCGACCATGTTACGCGTTGCCCCCTTGGCCACGACCACAATAACCGCAGTGACAAAATGACTAATGTGACACACACGATCCTTCGCGAAACAAAACCCGCAACAACGGAAACGCTATTACCTACGACTGCGTATCATCCACCCCAGACCGCTTGTATAACCAACAGGGCGGTCAGCACGTATCCCTTCCGCTCGACCAAGCTGGTAGAAACGAAGGAAACGTGCGTCAGGCCCGTACTGCCTATATTCCAGTCAAATATTGGAACAACCCCGGCCCCGTCCTCAGCCACAGACACTCCTACCACCAGCTACGGAGCCTCGCACAAGGTTACCCGCGAACGTTTGGCTCTGTTCGTGGCAAACACGTCCAACGGTAGTGCGACGACCCCCCCAGTTCCGCACGTAGCACTCTAAGGAGCTAAACCTTGAACTTTTCCTATCGACCGCGCTTCCGCCACGTCTGTCCTTGTCTCACCGCGGGGTTTGAGAGAGACTAACGCCGGCGCTTAGAGGGCACGAGTCACAACGGCTCGCTAGCCCCTCCCGTTTCAGGGGTTTTACCTCAGAGATCGGAAGAGGGAAACGCTCCCTCCTATCTAGAGGTAGGGCCCTCCTTAAAAGTACTCGGTTACCCGCCGGGTATACCGGGACGGGTCGTACCCGTTTGACGGGTACGGTCCGAGCCCACCTTCAGCGGGTAGTCGGAGCCTATACTTCGTATATTACATGTGTCGCTTGGAACCCGGTAATCGAGTACCGGCGGGTAATTGGTAATCCCGTTTCATTTTGAAATGTACCATGTATGTAGGAAACCCTGTTTGTAAACCACACACTCGCCCACAAGGCAGACCACACACTCAACCATCAACGCTGAAGGCGTACACTACAGTAGTAGTACGCGAACTGCGGTATTGTCACTTCGTCACGCGGCACCAGCTGGGCACGACTGGCGCACAATGGGCCAGCATGCGAGCAGCGGTCCCGCCGGCGACCAGTTTGCTGCCGCAGTGTACAATCTTGCTGAAGTTCCCGCCGAGAAATAAAAATCGCCTGCACAAAGCGCCCACGACAGCGATGCATGTATTAGTAGCGACAACAAAGGCTTCGCAGACTCTCGCTCGGACAGCAGCAGCCGCAGCAGTGGGTGACCACACGAGAGAGATGGCAATGGCTCCACCGAAGAGGTACCGGCCCCCGCGAGAAACCCGGGGACCCATGACGGGGCTTCGGGTCTGCGGGTTCAGGTACTGCCAGTGCCCGGGCCAAAGTCCGGGGAGCCGTTCCTGCGAGCAAGAAGGCCAATGTAGCTGGTCCTGCAAACAGCAGCGGTACACGAGTCGTGGGGGCAGCCTACTCAGCATCTGGCATGAACAAGATTCTTCTTTGCAAACACCCATGCACCTGCCTCTTTCAAGAATGTTGTTTTTTCCGTTCGCGAGTTCTTCGGTTTTCGAGCTCAGGCGGTGGCGGTGTATTGATGAGTGTGTGTGTCCTTCAGATGACACCGACATTTCCACCCGTCGTGATGTGCTATGTAAAGATGTTCCGCAATACTACAACACAAATATCGGGTACCACAGATATTCAGCAATGCAGAGTCAATCAGTATGTTGCTACAGTAGATAATATAGTGTCATTATTATCGCTGCTTTCAGATATGCGATATCTTGCGGGTCGGAAAATGTGTACAGAAGTCTTTTAAGGGGGGGGGGGGTGTACTCAGGTCGTGCACGGCCGTAGTCATATGACCATAGACCCTCGCATCCCTACAATGCCGGGACGGAGCACGTTGGGTTTTCACCAACCAGGCAGACATTGCTTGCACCAAGCGCGAAGCGCCGTGAGGTATTGGGCGAGTCGCATGGAGGGCGAGCTGCATCCTGCTAAGAACCGCTCCTGAGGCGGACTTGCATATAGATGACAGCTTCAATGAGTTTATATAATATCTGGTGTGGCCACTTCCAGAGACAGGAATGGGTATCACTACGTATCTGCCTCGTGGATGCCTTACCATATACACACTACGTGAAACGACCATTCCCCTTGTGCGGAGATGAGGTTATCAACCCCGCACAAATGATATAACAAGACCGCCAGTATGGGGAACCGCCAAAAGAAAACAAAAAAACGGTACCCTGGTTGTCGAGCTCACGCAGTGAGAGGCGTGTTTTACAGCGTCGTTGCCAACCGACGCCAACCCAACCTATAGATACGTGAACCGTCGCCCCCATACGTAATATTTTCGTTCGGGTGTTTCGCGCATTCAAACCCAGAATAACACGTCCGCGTAATGCAGGAATACGGAACACGAGGAGGTAACGTTAGGCGGCGTACGTATCGAGTCATCAATCAAAACCGTTGGTATAGGCTGTTTCGAGTACGTTAAAACAGTACGTGAGCGCGCACTATCTCCCATACCGATTTCTTAAACAATTGAGTATGAGAGTAACTACAGTATTTCCAAGTCAAACGAAGTTTTCAGCCGTGGTACAAAGAGTTGAGTTGTTTATTCATCATTTCCCTGTCAGAGGTCGCGTAAAATGAATGCCAAAGGTACATTGTTGATTGTGCTTGTAACAGGTACAACAGGTACGATGACCGTTACAGATATTAGGGAGTTCACATACTTGATGAGGATTTATAAAGGTGGGAGTACAAACCAGCTTTATCTGCTCGTGTGGTCCCGTGCTTGCTGTCTACTTATTTTCTACTTCGCGGTCCGATCATTTAGAGGTACTGAAATACGTTGTTTATATCTACATCGAGAAGCGCTCCAGCTCTTGACCCTGTCCGCTTGTGTAAGGGCCCGTCATGCGCCTGATATTGAATAAACACGCTATATCAAGTCGTCGAAAATCCCGGGACGCTAGGGGCATCAGGTGGTACGGCCCGCGGAGGGTGGTTCATTCCGCATCGAGATGAATGACGCGGAGTTAGAGAGTGCCTGGCAAGCCCAACGGGGTGAGAGTTGTCTCGAGCTCTGAGAAGCGTATGTGGATAAGGAGAGGTGGCATACGGTGCAGCTGATGCGGATCGTGGACAAGCTGTACTGCGAGCGCCTCGTTCTGGTTGAACGCATCATGCATTCTGAAGGAGCTTGGGCCGCGCGAGTCGGAAGGGCTGCCTTGCTCGCGAAGGAGCGGGCCCGTCTCAACGAGGTGGAGTTTCGATTTTTGTCGGCACAGCAGCAATTTATGTGTAGGCTAGATGTCATACACCTGATACGGACGCAGCAGCAGCTTGCCGCCTCGGCCAGACGTGAGCTGACGCTGGTGGACCCGCTTGCTGCTCGAGGCGCGAGCAACGCAGGAGAGAAACGGCAGAAGCACCCGCAGCAGCCGCAGTAGCAGCCCCGGGGAGAGGAAGGAGAGTATATGGTAAGAACAAAAAAAGGAGAGTAGAAGGCAGACGGAGAGAGAGAAGAGAAAGCTGACGAGCTGGGTCAAAAGCATACCTCTCGGAGCGACGATTATTGCAGTGCTAAGGACGGGCGACGACAGGAGGCCCTGCAGCTGACGCCTCCGATTCAGAGGAGTAGCCCCATTCAGCCGGCTTATTGGGGGAGGCGCGGCGCGCAAGAGCAGGTCACTCCGCCTGCGCGCCACGTTGAAACTCACCCAGCGGTGACGAAGATGATTCCGCCATACGCGAAGGAGAACGTGATCCAACATGTGGTTACATTTGGTGCCAGGGAGATCCTGGGGGAGGAGTATAGAGCAAGTGAGGAAGGGGATATAATGGGTGACAGAGAGAGAGAAGAGGAACAAGCTGACAAGCTGGGTGGAGAGCAGATCTCTCGGAGCGACGATGATAGCAGTGTAAAGAACGGGCGACGCCCAGAGGCCCTGTAGCTGCCGCCTCCGATTGAGAAAAGTAGCGGTTTGTTGGGTGAGTCCGGGCGCGCAAGAACAGGTCGCTCCGCCTGTGCACCACGTGAAACTCACCCGGCGGTGACGAAGGTGAGTCCGTCATACGCGAAGCAGAACGTCGTCGATGAGATGGTTGCATATAGGGGCACAGGGATTCTGGGGGAGGATCATAGAGTATGTGCGGAAAGTGAAACAATGGTTGACTGAGGGAAAGCGAAAGGATGTGGAGGAAACGAAGAGGACGGCGTTGGGACGGGCGAGCAGCAGGAGCATCAACCGTTGCCATCGCCTCTGCAGCCGCCGCCGCCGCCGCCCGCTGTAGGCATGCACTTAGACCCCGTAGCGGAGCAGCACGCCCTGGTAGTGGAGAGCCGTTTGGCACTGGCTCACCGAGCCCTCATATCATACGAGAGACGCAAGAGGGAGAAGAAGGTGGAAACGGTGGTTGAGGTGAAGGGGAAAGCAGAGTAAGAAGGCGACGATATGTATAACGAGCAGCAGCAGCAGAAGCAGGGGGGCAAGCAGGTGCGGGTGAGAGACTAGCAACACCACTTACAACAAGGTTGCGTTTGGATCATCATGGAAGCTGGGCTGCGATGACGCCTCAGTGGTGGGATCATGCCTCCGTTCAGCCCCGATTGAGGTTGGTTGGTGCTGCTTGATTGATTGCTTCGGGAAGGATCGATTGACAGTCTTTCTTTTTTTTGTTGATGTTGTTTTTTGTACGTACGATACTGCTACTTTTCAGGTGTACGTACTGTAGTAGGAGCGTCGTAGGAGCTAAGAGTAGTCTTGTTGACCGTCTACTACTATACTGAATACGAGTAGTTGGTTCGGTTGTTTTTCGTTCTTGGCGCGGGATGATACGCTACGTACTTGACTTGGGGCCTGAAGACGATGAGGTAAGATACATGCATGGTAGGATTGAATACGCACTTGACGAGCCGACATACTGTGTCGGTTGGGTTCCCTGTTTTTTCTTGTTGAATGCTGTGCTAATGTGCTGCCGTACTGCAGCACGGAACTGCTTATTGATAGCAGCGGTGTAACTCGTAGCCAGCGTGCATAGTACAACAAAGTACTGGTACTACGCCGAAACCAGCAGAGCAAGGTCCATGGAACAAGCTCATATGATTGTACTGTATCTGTCTTGCGATACCTCGTGATGCGATTACTATACTGTGGTGTTCTTTAACTCTGTTACCGATCGTTTCCGTTAAGTATTGGATTGGATGAGGACTCCTGCTCCCGCAGAGGGTGCTCCCCTGTGGATACACCACCCGCGCTGAGGGTGCCTTCGGTCGAAGTGCCCTCAGCACTTCCTAAAGGATAATATCACAACTGTTAAAATAATACCCAGTGTAGGGTGGGTGGGATGGTCTTAACTTTTTCTGCTCCTCGCTGGTATCTCGTCGAGGATTTCGGGGACTATAACACGAGTGAGCTCGCTTCATAGACAGTTCTAGTAATTGGTATCAAACATGTGGTTCCAACTTTTGTGCCAACCGTGGGAACCTGAAATTGGTTGACGATATTACCAGGTATGAGCGAACGGTGCCTTATGCGGTTTACAGGCGTATGGCTGTATACGTAAATACGCACCCTGGTACCAGAGTACTGGATAATTACAGTTGGATACGAATAATTGTTTCGAGCCTTGGAAACAATGCCGCATGAGGCAAACTGCTGCATCAGTAGAAATATATGCCTCACCCACTGTCCCTCCCTCCCTCCCTCCCACCCTCCCACTGTTCCCCAAATATTGGGTTGGCACGTAGAAATTGGTGAAAAGTTGGTTGGAGAGGAGAGTGGCAGAAGATCAAATACTGGTGTGCTGCTTGTTTTGTGTACCTGATGTCAACGGTAGTGCTCTATGTGCGGAGGGTTGTCTGATCATGAGGGTCGTACCCCCATGCATATACTGTAAGACACTGCGTTTTACCAGGCGTGTTACCAGGTACCAGGTATAAAGCACTACGTACGTACTGCTGTACATATAGGTTTATCATGGTTGATACATACAATGTTGGAATGAGCGCTTTGTGGTATGATATAATATGCACGTGAATGGGGTGTTGACTATTGATACTTCAAGTGAAAATATTGTTGGAAGATTGCTGATCGACTGCTGAATGTGTACTTTTCCGCCCTCCCTCCCTCCCTCGTAGCGGACCAGTTACAGGTACGATATGGTTCCGATCATTATGTAGCACACATGTTGTGTACGTACTTAAAACAGGAGAGTCATGAGCCTGCGTAGATGCTTTGGACACGGAATCATGTAGCAGTGGCCGTGTTCCTTGCTGGCGAAGCATGCATTATGTTTCTGCAGCTGTCAGATTACTGAATTCGAGTATTGATGGGAACATGAATGATATTGTTTCTTTCCGCCCACTGACGACTTCTTGGTTGGATAAAGTTATGTTCGTGGGTCAATGTTGTTTTGGCGATACAATAGTACGCTTCGGAGATTGTCACGCATCCGGGTTCTCGCCCTGTCACGCCTCACCTTTCCTTCTTGTGAGGAAAATTCCTCGAAGGTTCTTGATTATAAACCCGCTTGTGGCGAGGGGGGGGTTATGTTACCAATATGATAAGTCGGCATACATAACTACTACTACTGTAAGCCTGAAATCATAGCACGGTCGGATAGATTACGTTCGCGTATGGAAGGGGGGGGTAGTAAGATAATGACGACAATGTCCCGAGGCTGGGCACACGGTGTACAAGGCTAGTAAGGACGTTTCCTGGAAAATTCCCGCGGTGTTACATGAATAGCATTGTGTTGTTCACTTCGAAGAGTTTGGCTTGAAACGTCTGAGACATCCTTTTGATACTTCGTAGTGGATATATATGCCCTCTGGTACGCACGTGATACATGAATGGATTGATTGATTGAACGAGGGTCTGATAATGGGTGATTCTGATTGTGATTCTGATTGCGTTTCTGATTAAGTTTCTGGGGTTTCTGTGGGGTCATGGTTGGATTGTGGTCTTTGATTGATGGTTCGCGGGTTTTGAAATTTCTGCCTGTTTAATGGTTAAGACAGTGGATAGGGCTGTGCGGATATACTGTTTTGTATCGTCTCTTCTTCATGCGGCCGAACCGTGGTCGGGAGCTGTATTGCTGATTGTCAGGGATATACTGAAGTTAATGTCAGTATGATTTAGATTTGGTATTTGAACTTGAATTACTTTGCTTGAATATTTGGTATTCCGTACTTAAATTTGCTTGGGGTTTCAGGACCTTGTGGTTCACATTTTGTACATGAACTTTGGATGTGTGATATTGATTCCGGATGATGATTTGTGATCTTCGGGACGGGTATGAGGTGACTATGTTATGATTTTGTGATGATTTATTACCATGATGTTCATCATGCAGGGAGGATACCAGTTGATGGGACTGTACACTTGTTCCGTCTGCATACTGCGGATGTGTTGTGTAGCACAGTATCGATTGCAAGGCACGGATGAGGTTGATGGTACTTGCAACAGATACAACATGTACGATGACCGTTACATGCATCAGGGAGTTCATATACTTGATGAGGCTATATTGAGGTGGAAATACGGGCCAGCTTTCTCCACTCGTGTGGTCCCGTGCTTTCTGTCTACTTCGCTTCTACTTCGAGGTCCGATAAATTAGATGCACTGAACTACAATATGTGGTTGAAGTCTATATCGAGGAGCGCTCCAGCACCTCGACCCTGTCCGCTTGTGTGAGGGCGCGTCATGCGCCCGAGGTTGAATCAACACACATATTTATACTCGTAGGTTTCGAGACGCCCGCCAAGAGCTGTGACAAACGATATCCTAGTTGAATGAACTTGGTACCAGTTGAATCCACTTGGTACCTCGTATCTCTCGTGTATGCGATCGTGTGTGGGTGTACGGCGTGTTTTGTTGCTGCGTACGATGTGCTGACTGGTACCTGGTGTCTGGAATTTACGAATTTCGAATTCAATAGAGGCACGACCTCTAGATCGTCGAACTGTTATGCTGCTGTCAACAAAGTCGTCGCACCGCAACTACGAGTTCGTACTCGTCCTCTACACCAGACAACACAACTCCTACGACGGGAGACTCGCGACAACAGCTCCATGATAGATATCGACGGGCTGCGAGCACCGCCGCGTGCTGGAAGGTGTACTCATCGTCCCAGCTACCAGGCGTACCAGGTACCGGTACACGTCGTACATACTAGACAACACCACTCCTACGACGGAGGGACTCGCGACACCAGCTCTATGATAGACATCGACGGCGTGCGCTCCGTCGCATGGTGGCGAGCATATACATGCCATGATGGTCCCAACTACCAGAGTGCCATGTACCGGTGTCGATGGACAATATATCGTTGGTGTTATCGTGTGGGGGTGTACATGTGTTGTGTTCCAGCGATCGGCGTGCTGATTGATGCCGGCAGTCGGTATATGCAGTGGTCACCACGTATCACGGTATTACGGTGCAGATGCACAGGACCAACGCGACGGAATTCCGAGACCTGCAAATATCTAAGGATTCTTTCAAACGCGCAGCATAAAAAGCGCGTGCAGAAAAACGCACGCGAAAGTTACTTTGAAAAATAATTCCGAAAAATTACTTGAAAATGTTGTTTTCGAATTTGTATTTATGTTTCACAAGCCGGCATACCCTTAAGGAGGAATTCCACTCTTAGGAACACCACATAATCGACAAGCCGTACCCTACACACCAGGCATAAATCCAATGCCCCGGTGAGCCAGCAACTATCACGTGTCGATGAATCCGTGGACACGTCACCCAGACCAATATTCCCTCGGTACACAATACGAACCCATAATCTACGTACCCCTATACAAACGATCGTGGTATCACAAACAACGCCCCCCCCCTCGGTCCAATATTGGACGGGTCGCGAGGGGGATGCCACCAATGACGAGGGGAAACGAAAGCATCCATGTTTTACCGGCAAACCCAGCGGTGCGAAACACCCCAAATTGAACATCAATTGCAAGACATCATGATGTTGGGCACACCGTTACTATCGGATCAACCTTCCTTGCCGTATGGGTATTCAGGGGTACCGTTCAGCACCTTCTGCAGTTCCCCCAAACCCCCCACCGCGTGCTAGTTTGTTTTGTCGATCCCATTTAATATCTTCACCCTCTTTTTCTCTCTCCGTCTTTAATCGTAATTTAGATCCTGGGTCACTAAGTAGGCTCTTCTCCCCACCCCACACTACGGTACGTTCCTTGCATTTGTATCGCCATTTTAACAATCCAACCACACCACAAAGTCCTCGAGCACAAAGAAATCAATGGAATCGCGACAATTTAACAGCGTTGTGGTGAAAACCAAATGCGTCGGTTCGCAACGGGTTGACGATAAAATGCGCATGCTGTTACTATGCAGAAACTACGTGGAAAATCTCAACCTCGCCGTCAGCAAGACGCAAGTTCGGGGTTCATGACATCTTCAGCGCAAACCGGTTGTGGCATCGTCAGCATCACAACATCCCAGCCTCCAAGACAATAGGCAGCCTGCCTGTGGACCATTGCCTCCGAGGTTGCTAACGGCAACGAACTAGTGCCGTTCCTCGCAGAGCTCACCACACCTACCCATCTAGAGTACGAGGTTCTCCTCAATGACGAGCTCCAGAAACCCAGTCACAATAAATTAAACACTCTGTTTGCTTAAACCGCATGGATTTGAAAGGCCGTCGAAACCAGGTAGACATGTATGTTTCAACACTTTTGAGCGTACTCATTTCCACATGGTGTATGATCTCTGTCAAATCGATAGTACTTGAAGAGCTATATTATACACTCATCGCTGATGTTAGCGCTCCAGCATACTCGTATAAACTGTCGAAACTTCCAATGCAAACTGGCACTGGCACCAGTTTACGTCAGCTCACCGTGTACATACCTACCGTTCAAACAGGTTATAATCAGTTGTTGTGTACTTTTTATGTTTTCATCCAATTTATCTCTCAAATTCACCAAGATTTTACCAAACATATCAGCCATAACCTCTCCTCCTTTCTTGACGAACAAAGGGTACGGGATCATAACTGCTCACTGCGTACCCGCGACTCCACTACGGGCCAAACAAATACCACACACGTTGTGATTTCGTGCCGAGAGTTACTCTATCATCAAACGTTACTTTGTACCTACCATAATATGGGTAGGTCCCATCCGGGGTGAATCTCTGATCGTGCTCCCTGCTGTATACTTTGAACGCTGTGTATGTAAGCTGCCAGGTATTCCTGCGTCCTACGCCCTGCAGCAACTAGTCTACCAGATATGTATTGGACACGAAAAAATATCCCTCCCTTGAAACCAAACAAGCAACGCAACCCCCCCCCCCCGACTTTCTCGAACATCGTTTGCTTTAGGAATCGTTCACTACCTCTGCCCATTACGAACTCCGTCAAATGTATGTTCTGCTTACGCACCGTCGCTTCGACGCTCTCATGGCCAATGTTATGCACTGATGTTTTATAATGTGGTAACCGTTGTGAGCCCGACATCAATGTTGTTTCCAGATAACCAACTCAGCATCCCCCCATTGCCAACCACGCGCATAAGAAACGCATGAAAACCGTCGGAAAAATAAATATAAAATGTACTCTGTTTTACTTCACCGCTTATGATCCTGGTTCACACTAAGCGGAGATCGAGACAATACTAAACTGTCTACCATCGTATACTTTGAGACGTTTGACAAATATGGTGATGAGGGTACTAATTCACCCTGCACTCAAAGCTGACCCTTAGAGTTTGTTTAGAAGAGCAAAGTCTGTGCCCAGAGGACCGGACACGCGGTAGTCCTCGACGGTTCCACGGAACGCCTCGTATCCTTCCATCACCGCGCGGCCGTCGGCGTCCAGGACAGGGCGGGCCGTCTCGCCCAGAATCCCGGACAGTGCCTCGTTTTCGAGCGACAGGCCGTGCAGGCCCACATCCATCTGCCAGAACTCCAAGTCGGGCAGAACGCGGCCATCCCAGTCTAGGTCACCGTCGCCTTGGAAGTTCGTGCCGACGTTGAGGCGCACAGTGACGGATGATGTCACGATCTTAAAGATGGCATGGCTAAACTGCAAGTCAGCGAGGTCATGATTTTCGATATACTGCGAGCACCAGTCGGGTGCCGCCATGTCGTCGAAACGAAGAATCCAGTCTTCGAATTCCTCCTCGAGGGTGAGCACGCGGCTGCCTTGCAGCATCTCGTCGTACATGCGGGCCCAAACCTTGTCGCCGCCAAACTGACGGCACTCTGCCGGTAAGTTGGAAGCTCACATCATGATACCATCCACCACCTTATCGTCCCTGCTAAAACGAAGGAGGCCTTCTACTTCCTGCCCGTCGACGACAGCACGCAGTCCACCGTTGGCAAGGCAAGGCGATATATCGCCGGGACAGCCGATGGTGTTGACGTCATACGGGTTCTTCACCTAGAACGACCGAATGCCCCTCGGACAAAATACTGAGGCCTGTGATTAACTGGCGGTCGGGGAATTCCTCCGGCAGAGGGGCCGTAAGACGAAGGTTGACGTGGAGGTCGGCGTTGTCGTTCTTGATCATGTTATACCATCCCCCGTCGACGCCAGACCAATCAATCCTTTGGCCACGAAGGCCTTTCATGTGCGGGTCGTCGCACATATCGACGCCGTCCGGGCACACTGCATTGTTCGCGTTTCGATCCAGGTAACCACGATTTGTTAGAGCGAACAATCCGTTAGGGTGGGGGGGGTATGTCTATTCCCTTCAGTACATAAGCAATCGTTAAACGCAGCCTCACGGCATCAGCACGTCTAGGGCACACAAGCCAGCGACGCACGCTCGATGGAAATGTAAGACATATTGGCACTTTGGAATCAACACAGTTGCATGCCTCGACGACGGTGGTAGTATGGCGCACTGCAACATCAAGTTGCTTGTGCGTTCTTCCGCTTCGATGGTGTTCAGGCAAATTAACGAAGTGTATAACTTGTGTCTGCCACGAGGGTGCGGAAGTCAGCCGCCAACACCGACCGGTAAGCCTAGACAGCAAAATGGTTACGTCAAACATTAGGGGCCGGCGAGCCTGTCAAAACAAAATGATACACTACTTAACAGTACTTTAAACTTCCGTATAACTACATGTAGACGCTGCAGTCGGCCGTCTCGACGATTACTGTAAACAGTAGCACTGACCCGTTATCGCATGTACATGGTATACACGGGTTGATATGCCCCACCTGTATGCGGTGCCAGGTAGTATGACTCGGGCACGTGTAAACATATTCTGAAACACGGAGTGCTATTTGCTGTTGGTACTATTTCTAAACCTATACCACTAGCACCGACGCTAACACTACAAAAAAAAGCAACAGCGTAACCACCGTTTGTACCCTATGGTGATACCAGGTATACATATAAGTGGAGTGTTTCATGTTAGTCGACGGTGACTATTTCATTGCTATATAGTTAGTATCCGAAAATTGAAGGTACCGTTCTCAGCGCCAACATGTGAATACAAAATCCATTGAGAGGCGTAAACGAGAGACACCTAAAAAGGAGGTGGGAAGTGACTGAGGCCACTCGACTCGCCCTCAGCAAAATGCAAGCTCTAGGGCCAGACGTACCCAATACGAACCAACGTACTGACTCACCCACAGCGAGTACATTATATAGTTATTTGTGTTTTAGGTATATAGTATACGTTGCGCGTGCCGTTGCTAAGGCATAAACCCCGCCGGTGACTACAACCAAGCGACGTTTAGGGTTCGAAGGGCATTTTACACGGGTTCAGGCTGCCGGTATGCCTGCGGTATCGTACTAAACAAGCCCAGTATCAACACGGAATACACCCTATGAATACGATGTCGAGGGTTCCTTCGTACCTGGCGTGGCATCTGGTTGTTGGCATGGAGAGAAGGCCCGTGATTTCCGAGTGGCAAGAAAAGGAAGACAAACAAGATTTATATACTTTTAGTTGTGAGCAATGAGTCAACAAGATGTTCCGGTTAACCGCAACCTCTCGTACAGAAATGACGACAGACAGTTGCACACGTCGGTTTACACAAAACCGAAACACGAATTGTGACGATGTTTGGTTCTTTGGCGTCTATATGTACCCCAAGTGCAATGTTCACTTTGCCGTCGGGACAATGCTTTGGCATAACCACATCGCCGCAAACAGAGGTGCCGACGCTCAATTCAGGCCCTTACGCATTACCAGACACCTGCAACAGGCTACAAACGAACGTCTTGCCACCCTCGAATGTTTAGTTGGGACGAGAGACTGGATCACAAAAACAAACGAGGTGTACACGTCTAAGGACACGTTTCTAGCAGCCAAATTACTGCACCGGACGCGCGGAGCTGCACTCCTTCACAATTGATGAGTAGTGTGACTAGCCAGCTCTTACATGAACGCCTACGGTTCATGTTAAACATCAAAGGTTGACCACCTCACCGCATATCCTGCTGTCATCGAAACTGAAGCAAACGCCAACGAGACACGCGCAAGAAGAGTCGGTGTCGTCACAGGCCTGCAATACATTCGGTGCGCGCGAAACGAGGGAGGTTTAACGTCGCTATTGTACGTGTTTGCCACACGGATTCATGTCAAAGACTTACTGATAACAACAGCCCCAGCCTGCCCCACGCCAAGTACAACAGTGGTGATAGCAGAAGGACGTTGGATTAAACTAGGGCAACACGTTACAGGTATATAGCACACCTACAGGGTAGCAGTCGCTTGTGGTGTGATGAGGTATCCACGACCGCGAACAAAGTGTACCGCGCGACGGTTCCGCTGTTACAATGGTATATGAAGTTACGGTCCTTGGCTTTGTTGGTGATGCTTGGTCACTAAAGATATATGTAAAACATGGCTGGTATATGTCCGTTGTCTCTATGTTGACTGAGAATTCCCAGTTGTGCGTGAAGGTTTCCGTGATACATCGGCATGCCTTATTGACGTTGAATAGCCCTGTTGTTATCGAAATGCACAAGGAAATGGCTGGTCTTCGCATGCCAGCGTTGCGCCAGCGACGACGTTGCAGGGCCATAAAAAGGCCCCTCCCGGCCTTTCCCCACGAAACAAGTGGTAGACGCGTTAAAGCAAATGCATGACGCCAAACTCCTTCGAACCATGGCCGGCTACGATAGCTTGTGTGGTAAGCACTCCTCATTCATGCTTTGTAGAAATAGACGGGAATCGCATGACGGGCCGGGTGTGGCAAAAATCCTGTTAGTGTCACAATACAGATACAAACTTGATCGAGCTCTACATACAATGTTTGATGCCTCCATACCATAAGTACAAACCCGGAAACTCGCATTTCCACGCTGCAACGACGGGTATCTCGAATATTAGTAAGTTTTCTGCGCACGACATAGTGCGGAAAACTGCCGACCATGTGGAACGTGCGCCAAGATGACCCAAACTGAACCCATAAGTTCGAGGCTGACAAGCGTTACGATAGGGGGTTACGCATGCTTCCCTACAGGGTTCGGGCCACTCGGGCAACGTAGTGGGTCGATATTTCTCAGACAAAAGGTGTGTAAAATACATTTTGGTCTTCATTGTGTGGAATCGATATCGAGGCGGGGCATACAATAACTCAAACATCGGAGTAAATAACGACCGCATCCGACACAAATACAAAACAAAACAGATAATATTACTCGAGTGCTTTCAAGCCGCAGAAATAAATATGACCCAAACGTGAACCCGCCACGGTTTGCCTCGACGATAGCTCACCGCGCCATTGGCCTCATCCTCTCGGGAGTAGCAGACCAACCCGTCCATCCCAGCTCCCCCGCAAGTCCCAGTTGCGCTCGTAGCACATCGGCCGGCAATTTCCACCGCCGCAACGAAGCACTGCCCGGTCGTAGATCGTAGAGGAGTAGGGACGGAAGGTGGGTTATAAATGGATACGTTGGAAGCTATTTTTTGTGGCATGCCGGGCCACACCGGCGAATGTCCGAACCAGACGAGGTGAAGTGCCACGGGATCAAGAACGTGCTAAACGCCTTCTTTGTGAGCAATGTCTTTCAAGGACCGATTCTGAAAAAACAAGACTGATCACCCACCGCCCCACTTACCTCGACCCCCCCGGTAGCCGAATTACAGTCCGTCACTTGCCCGTGGGAAGTCTGAACAGCGTGAAGCGCCACCAGAAAAATCCATGCACGATGAAAGGCCATTACTTGCGGTGTGGTTGTGTGTCTTCGTTGACACAGGTGTTTTACTCCGGTTAGTTCTGCCGGTAAGGTGCAGTTAGATTAAAGTCGTGTTGGCTGTGGTTTACCTTCGTTGACAGGCACTGAACATACCGCAAACCAAAACCACTAACGCAACAGACAAGATGGATTAAGCTGGTGACGGGGTAGTGAACAATATGGAGTAACCATACAATTAAGGTAGCGGCCATTGATCGCCCGATAACAGTTCTTTGTTGAAAGGTAGACAACGTGGAAACGCTGACCCAAACCATCTGCAGGTAACGACGCTTTCGTGTGTGGGGTTCGTACGACTTCCCGGATTGTTGAAGAGGTACGCGTGTCCGGACACTTGAACTCAACGCCGGCTGGTTATGAGGAACCATTTTACGCTATAGTTGGATTTCTCAATGCGGGCCAAAAACCAATCAATACACTACACCCACCCTCAATGTGCGTTTCACAGATGCGCCGACTATACTTCATACTCCCGAGTATACTCGGAGTATCGAGTATATGTCGTACTCCGAGTACTGGCGGGCTGAATACTGCGAGTACTAGAAGTCTGAGCCGTACTGAAGGCCCAAACACTGCGAGAACTGGGAGTATGATCAGTACACCCCCCCGAGTACAAGCAGTACCCGCAGTATCGAACTACCTTGGTATAAAATACTTGGACTACTAGGCAGTATCCTCAGTACTAAACCTAAACAATACTGGGAAAACACAAAGTGTATCTGAAATATTGTTTCTCGAAAAACTCCGGCACTATACTCCCAGGTACCGGGAGCATCTATCTGTGAAATATGAAATGCTGCGAACGCCAGTCACATGCTCCCAGAATCTGCGAATAGTAGTGGCCGGTTCCTTTGAATAATGCACAGATGCTCCCACCATACTTTATGCTGCGAATACTCCGACTACTGACATTATTAGAGTACTGGCGGCTTTAATTCTTCGAGTACTGGGTGTAGAAGCAATTACTGAAGGTAAAGCAAACTTCGAGCTCAAGGAGAACCCGCAGTGTCTGACCCCCGAATCTTTAGATTATTGGCAGTATCGGCAGTACGGAATATTGAAAACTTCGAGTACTCGCAGTACCCGAAGTACTAAAACCCATAATATTGCGAGTACACGAAGTGCCTGGACTATTTTTCCTGTATGTTGTTTCACTTTACTCCCATGCTTCGGGAGCATCTATGGAACGTTTTGTTAATCGTGGAAACTTCCAAAGTGGGGGGAAGAAACCTTTGCCAGGTGCCACATGGGCCAACATGCCCTGCCTTATCGCACCTGGGGGCCTATACAGCAAACACGGAATGCTCAAGGTGTTGTGACGAAATACGCATTGAAACAGCCTTCCCATTCGGCCCTGTTGCCACTTCGTGATCACGGTGGGCGGTCTTGCACTAAAACCACAGTAATCGGGAGTACCGGTTAACATTTGTCCATACCTGGTATATATCACTACGTAGTGCCCAGTGACATTCAGCCGCGGCACCACAACAGGACCGGGTTCCAGCATATATCCGCGCCCAATCACGTATGTCGCACACATTGAGGTTCTGTACGTATAACTCCTCAGCCAACGACACCACATACCAGGTGTTCTCAGGAGAAAATCATCGACCTTAACGTTACCTACCTAAACATAAAATAAGGCAGTGATAGAAAATTTAGAATGACATTTCCTGAAAATAGTTTGGAGATCGTGATCGCGATCTCAATTTGAAACAGCGACTTTGGCGATTTCCCCAAGATTGAGGTCGAATAGCCCACGAAGACAACACTGTCCGGAGTCCACAACGACTCAACAATAAACTACCTCGCACTAAAAAAACCATGGCATGAAGTTCGGATGATGAAGTGAAGGATGCACAGCGGCGCAATAATGCCGTACAGTAACGCACCCTTGGGCTGCTACTTGACGCAGTATATGAGATACATTGTCAGAGGGCCGACGAAATGATAAGAACAACCAACAAACCAAGCACCCACTAAGTGAGGGTAAACCCAGTTACGTGGTGACACCACACCACCAATGTTGATCGCATTATACAGTAGTAGTGTAAATTGCATATATACGTAGATGGCGGAACATTGTAGTCTACAGTAGACCTCAAAATCATGCGCACTGTTTTAGCGCACTTTTTTCGTCTTCACATAAGGGACCGGTACCAGCTCCGATAAGTGACATTGGTATATATATATAAAAAAAAACAACAACAACAACAAACAGCTCTGAGATCGAATTCGTCGAAACTCACCTTGGCTACGTAGCTGAGTGTAATACGTTGGTATATATGGGACTTTCAACCCCTATGTACGGTGTATACTAGTCGGAGTACATACTGAAGTCCTACTGCTGCTGTAAATGCCTTGCAGAAGCTTGGCATCTAAGGAAGGATATTGTGCACATGCCGGACAACGAAACCACACGTGGTGATAACATCAGGAAAAAACATTCTCATAACTTCCTAGTAGTAGAACATTGATCCGCAGGGCTCTCGCGTTGCTCAACCAAACGACTCTTACGACTCGATCATTGGTTCGTAAACAGCTTTGGCGCGTTAGATAAATACTAGTGGTACCCCGAACCATATGCCAGGGTGGGGCCGGTATATCGGACAAAAACAAAAATACCAACGAATAACTGGGCCACGATCCACACCCTGCAACGCGGTCCACTAATGACCAGGTAAATTGACACACTACAGTATATGCCGGCATCCACGCGGAGCCCTTGTAATAAAAAAACAAATATTGGTATAAAACAAAAATAGGGCCAGCCACCACCAACAGCTACGAACGCAGTCAACCATGTACCGACCGACTCACCCACACCCACCAACACCCACCCACCCACCCACCCACGTACGCACCAACCCATCGACACACGCACAAACGGATCCACCCACTCACTACAACAGTAGTAGTTTGAAAGCATTATACAGCAGTAGCACAGTACGTACAGCAGTAGTCTCACCCACACACCCACCCACCCAACCACGTACGTACGTACGCACCAACCCATAACAGCCGAGTCTCCTAGTTGAGAAGTACCTTTCCGATGAGACTGAAAATCGAGTTCAGTACTTTGTTATTGTTCAAGGGTTGTATTTCGCTCACGATCAAAATTTGACTTAGAAAATATGTTCCTCGATGGGAGGTATCGATCCACGAAAAAAAATGAAATAAACCATGAACAGGCTCCTACAGTCGAGGATTTAATGGAATTTGAATTTATGAGCGAGGTGAGGTACCTCGCCCATAAATCCAGATTTTCTGGGATCTTCGACATCGTGAGACTGCCGATGCCGATTTCGTTTTTTTTTCTTGTCATCAACGGGAGTTACAACTGACGATAGTTTACAGTGAAAAACAATGCTGTGAGGGAAGTGCATCTATCTCTACCGATTCAAAAACCAATGCTTTCGATTTTCATTCTCATCGGAAATTCAATTCTCAATATGGAAAATCGTCTGTTCGATGTACACAAGTACCAACCGATCCACCCACCACCCACTACAACAGTAGTAGTTAGTGTGAAAGCAGTATACAGCAGCAGCATAGGATCTACAGCAGTAGTATGAGTTGTATACAACCCATGTGCAGCAGCAACAACAGCAGCAGCAGTGGCCTTGTTTAGCACGTACGTACAGCACTGGCCTTTATTAATTTATTTTTGGTCGATTTTTGTACGTCCGAGCTTTTTTAACTTGGTTTTAGTGTGAAAATCACTCACTCGCGCATTTTTGGGCTGATTTCGATTCTGACCGATGTTCTGGAGATCCAAATTTTCACTTTTGGGGGACTCTTTGAAACACAAAACCTTGAGTTTAGAATTGGAAACAAACATATTGATTTTAGTATGGAGATTGATCATCTTCAAATTAGCATCGATAGTTATATATGATTTTAGTGTATCAGGTAGGCGTTAGACCCCGCGCGGGAAAGGCCTCCGAATACGCTGTGAACCCTCACTTCCAGCTGATTCGCCCCGTTCCAGGGGACGGAGCGATCAGTCCCCGGGAGGCCCCCTTCACCCCGCCCCCCCCTCGCCGAGTTCGGGACCGTCGCCCGTTGTCTCGCCGGGGTCGCCGTGTACCGACGCGTGGGGCGGCCGGGGCGCTAGTGCGGCGCCGATCGGGGTCGGACGGCGGGCGGTAGAGCCGTTCTGCCGTGGGGCATACTGAAACCGGCATAGTCGTGAAGATCCGAAACGACATCACCACCACAACCATCATCATCACTACCGAAGCGTATTGTATCATAAGGATAGTATGCCTTTGAGGGCGCGCGGCGGCGAATTGGCGTCGAAACTTGCGACGCAACGCTCGTATTGACAAAAAAAAACGTAAAGAACAGGTGAAATACTCGGAAACTTTAAATTATGCGAAACTGAAACAGGCATGTGTGAGCTGGGCGTTAATGGAAGTTGTGAAAGCTACAATACGTATCGACGACATGAAGTAGGCATGCAAAAAGAGAAGGCATATATTAAAATGTATCGCGGTCGTTGACTGCTTGCGCGAAGGAGATATCGGGCTGCAATACTTTTGGGGTCGTGCGGTCCGAAGGTCTCTGACCGCTCTCTCTCGCGCTAAACGTATGTGATACGAGATTTACTCGCGCTAAACGTAAGTGAAAATATATTTATTTTTAGCGGGGGGGGGGGAGGGATAATTCCTAGTTTTCGTTCCATACGAAGCACATGCATTTTCGCAAACAATGCTTTTGAGGTATTTCTTATAAAAACGCTCCATATAGATCAAGGTTGGCAAAGGTTTCATAATTCCAAGTTTCCGCACGGAGTTTCGAAATGTTTTAGGCGTGTGCTGATCGAAATGTTTGTGTCAAATGATTCGGTGAGCAATATTCACAAGATGCTTGTTGCACTGGGATCGCATGCGTGGCTTGTGTAATACGATCTCGTGAAGGATGCAGGTCGGTGTTTCCCCGGAGGTGATGATGGTATCGGGGTCAACAGGTGTTAGCATACCGTGGTCAGAACACCCGTTGATGACGGGGGCGGGGGTGTCCTCGATACTCAGATATGGCCGTAGTCGTATGACTATAGACCCTCGCACACCTCCTTTATCGGGATTGAGCATATCGGGTTTCCACCGACCACGGGCAGATATTAGTAACAACAAATGCTAAGCGCCTTGAGGTGTACGGCGAGTCGCGTGAGGGGTGAACTGTGTCCTACTAAGAAGTACTTGCGAGTCGGACTTGTATATGGATGACAGTTTCTATGAGTTAACTGTGGGCGGGGGTTTATAAGTGTTTCGGTGTTGTATTGGCGACCCACCGATAACCTACCTGTTGTGATTTTGTGCATGCCAAGTTCATTTTTCTGCTAACATAGAGATGTCGGCAGAAAGGGGGAAAGAGGTGGCGGGGGATAGATGCATGTACATGATATATAGCATGTGGAACGAGGGTGGTCGAAAAAATATTTTTCGACATCTCACAAAAAAAAATGTTCGTTAGAGGGGGGGGGGGGGGTTACTAAAACCAAGTGAACAAAAATGAAAATAAGGATAATTTTTTGTTCCATTATCTTATTTCATCATGTGATCACAACGGTTGCAACGGTTTTCTATTCCGACCTCTGGGGTCGTGGTGTGTCGTTTTCTCTTTTTTCCCGGGCGCCCAGATGGTCTAGTGATCAGCCTCGTAATTTACTACGTGAGGTCGAAGGTAATAGTTTCGAATACTGCCATGTTGCAGGGTTCCTAATTTCGAACAATAATCGACGGCAGAAAGCACCTGGCATGTTTATGTGCGCAAATGTTTACGCGAGTCAACTCGGGAATAAAGTGCTGGACCCTTCTCGCGATAAATATACATGGAACGTTACCGCGTCGTAGTGACAGAAGATAATGAATGGGATGGGAATAACAATAAGAATAAGTTACCAGGTATGCACGTACGTACGTGTTCTCGTCTACTAGTAGACGTACCCATGAGTGTTCGTTCCGGTACATGATCCCCAGAGCCGATATACGTGCACACCTGATATGTCGCTGATTATTCGGAAAAACAGTCGTAGAGGCCGTAACTGCTGTGTCGTCGTCCTTGCCGAACTTAGGGCCGATCTTCCCCGCTTGAGCCTTGTTCGTTCTACGAAGGAGGGCAGTGGAGGTGTGTTGTGCTGATGAGGGTTGTCGGTATCGTTGGGTCGACGTGGGGGGTGGCGTTTTTGTTGGGAGAAATACCGTCCGTCGTACCTCGCGAGCACATTCCACTAAATAAAGTAGGAATTTATCACCAAAGTTTCACGTAGAAAAAGTGAACTACATCCATCCCCAAACGAGACCAAGACACTCTTGCTGTGTATATATGATCCGCATAGAGTCACATATTGTGTGTCGATTGTTCATTCGTAATATGCGCGCCATCGAAGTATCACCAGCAATTTGCCAATACGAGTTTCGACGGAAATCTGCTGCGTCGTTTTTATTTTTTGTTGTTGTCCATCCCATTTATTTACTTAGCTCTTCTTTTTCTCTCTCCCTCTTTTGTCGTAACTGAGATCCGGGGTCCCTAAGTAGGCTCTTCTCCCCCCTCCCCACTACGGTACTTGCCTTGCATTTTTATCGCGAGAAGATTTCAGCACTTTCTTCCCTCGTCGACTTGCGTCGGATTCCGCCTGTCATACCCACGCCGCGAAGGCGCTCTCAGCAATTAATTGGTGCCTTTTTATTTTTTCAAATTAAAAAGTAAAAACCTCACCACGGTGGGATTCGAACTTGGGTACCAATGCCAGTAGTCTTTCAAGCTGCCCACTAGTCTACCGGGGCGACCTGCACTTGCCGAACTACCCTCGAGCCGCTGTGTGTGGCTGATGTGTGTGGTGTTGATGAGGGCGGTCGGTATCGTTGTGTCCTCGTTGCTTTGGCGGTGCCTCTTTGTTATTACTACCGTCCGTCGTACCTCGTCAGCACCTTCCACCGAAGTATGACTTTATCACTGAAGTTTCACCCAGAAGAAGTGAACTACACCCGCCCCCGAACAAAACCAATCAGTCTGATCATGATGTGTACGTACGTATGATTCGTAGTGTATCATATCATATGCATGTGTGGATTGCTCTTCTACAATAAACGCACTATCGACATATCGCACGGAGCTTGCAAATATGTATATACAATGCCATTAGTCTCGACGACAGATGCTCGATCTCAGAGCTGATGATTAAACTAAAAAAAAACTACGAATTCATAACAAACAGCTGTGAGATCGGGTTTTTTCCCGAAACTCTCATCTTCGCAAGCTGTGCGGATGGCACTTCGAGCGCGAGTACGTACCGTTTGTATATGCCCGCAGCTGATGATTCTATTATGGTGTGTTACATAAAGATCCCGTGCGATATAGACGCATGTAGAAAAAGGGGTGTTTTGTTGGACGGGCACTGCACGAGCTATCTGTAGTTGGTGCGTGTTATACTGCAGTTTGTTTGTAGAATAGTTGGGCTGTGGTGTGTAGATGACATTTCTTTGTGTCCCGAGTAACGTAGTTCGTATACCAGATACTTCAAGTTTAAGACGAATGATGTATGTGCAGATATATATGGTCACGACATTTCTTGTACCTACCGTACCTGTGGTAGGATGTAACAAGTATATGGACGTGTGTATTGTACGCACATAACACGGATCGTATACGACTTGCTCCCACGAAAATCAAGACGAAAAATATAAATCATGAAGGTAAATTCCCGCCAGAGCGGCCTTCGCTGCAGAACGCGCCCTTTTATCGTGTGGGCAATTGTGTACGTGTAAACGCCGCACTACCATACCTACCTACAAACTAGTGGCACACCCTCGTGGGACACATTTTGAAACGGATTGTAATACCACAACGAACGGGGCTGTAAAAAAGGGCGGTGGAGGTGTGTGGCGCTGATGGATGAGGGTAGAGTGGGTTCCGTTGTGCCTACGTGGGCGATGTCGTTTTTGTTGGAAGAACTACCGTCCGTCGTATATACTTCGTGAGCACGTGCCACCGAAGTACGATTTTTTCAATAAAAAGTTACACCCAGAAGAAGTGAAATACAATCCCGAACAAGACCAATCCACCTGTTGTGTTGGGTATGATCCGTATTGTATCGTGTTATGTGTGTCGATTGTTCATTCGTAATATACGTAAGATCGAAGTATCGCAAGCAGCTTGCAAATATGAGTTTCGACGAAGTACTGCTCTGTCTGTGTGATCGCACTTGCAAACTACACTCGTGCCGCTGTGTCCCTAAGAAGGGTGTGGTGTTGATAAGGGCGGTCGGTATCGCTGCTTCCACGTTGCTGGTGCCTTTTCGTTCTAAGAACTATCGTCGTACGCACGTCGTCGGCACCTTCCACTCAAATACTGGTATGAAGTTTTCGCGAAAGTTACACCCAGAAGAAGTTGCTACGACCCCGAACAAGACCAATACCTCTGGTGATGTGTACGTACGCATTATTCGAAGTGGATCATTTGTGTCGAATACTCTTTCACAATGTACGCACAATCGAAGTATCTCACGGAGCTTGCAAACAGGTACGAGCTGGTTCCAGCGTCAAGCGTGAGATTCCACCTTCGGGCAATAAAAACCGGAATACATTGTTATTTTCAACACGGAAAATATCCACATGCCCGCATGAAAAAGGGGAAAACATCGCTGAAGAGATATTTGGCGTATGAGTTGCAGTCCGCGAGATATGGAAATTTTTGTATTACTTGCGGAGGCGTTGTTGAATAGGTTGAAACTGCCTAAACTGAAATTTATATAAATTCGTATCTACTGTAGGCCATAAATCGGTCAATACGTCGAATAATTCGACAATATTAATAGAAGTGTGGACATGTATCAACAAGGGTAACATGTATGTGATATTGTTATGTTCTGCGAAACATGCAAGGCTGTTATATTTTCCGCCTTCCAAAGAACTAGACTTTAACATGAACCTATAAATAGAACAATGTTCGAGTACTTTCACGGGAATCATTTTTGCACTTTGGTGTTTGAGAGTTGGAAAACGAAATTTACATGGTTGTGCGTCATGACAAAATATATAAAAACTGACCTTTGGTCTTTCTTGAGTTTTGCTTTGCTTCGTGAATTAGGGATTTTTTGTTTTCGAGAGTTGGAAAACGAAATTTGGCATGGTTGTGCGTCATAACAAAATACAAAAACTGACCTTTGGTCTTTCTTGAGTTTTGCTTTGCTTCGTGAAATAGGGATTTTTAAAGTTGCCGAAAAATTCAGAGAAAAAAAACAGAAAAATGTTTCCCAAGAACAAAAAAAAACAAAATGACCAGGCAAGGGTACGCGCTACAAAGAAAAAACGACACCACACTCCTAGGAAGGTCGGAATGAAAAACAAACCAGATCGCTGTGATCACAGGACGAAATGAGCGAAATTCATTTTTTTTTTATTCGAAAAAAAATAGGGGGGGTCTCTAAACCCAAGTGAAAAAAAAGGAACTGAAAAAAAGAAGTAATTTCGCTCGATCTACTCGATCGCCAGCTTTGGTGACCGCCGAAAAAAAAACAAAAAAAACGGCACCCTGGTTGTCTAGCTCACGCAGCGAGTGGCGTGTTTTACAGCGTCGTTGCCAACCGACGCCAATCCAACTATAAATAGATCATATGTTTATAAGGGGGGGGGGGCGTACTCATTTGTTGCTTGCCTTAGTCATTTGAACATTGACTACGCATGGGGGGGGGGGCGTACTCATTTGTTGCTTGCCTTAGTCATTTGACCATTGACCACGCATCCCTTTCGAGACGGAGCACCGTTCCTACTCCTAATAGAGACACCTCCAACACTTGGGCGCTCACTTGGGCAAACATTACATAGACGAACTAGGGGGGGGGGTCTTCTCCGCTTGTGCCTGTGTGATGCTGGTGCGGGTGCAACGAAACCCTCGATCTCACCGGGTGAAAATGTATCGGCATGTATCTATGGCGAAGAGGAAAAAACACAATACCAAGGCGTACAAAGGTTCCGTGGCTGACGCCGCCGGCTTATTGAAGCGAGCCCAAGGCCTTGGTCGTGGCTGCCAGCGGGCATTATAAGGATGCCGACCTACTGCCGAATTATTCATAAAGGGTGCGATTATGTTTACTTAATAACCATTCTTATACGCAATACACACCAGACAGAGTAGCAGCACGCCGCAGTGGAGAGGCGGGAGAGACATGCTAGTACCAGGAGAAGTAGCAGTAGCAGTATAGGAGGGCATTCATATTGTCGTAGTACCAATAGTATGTAGTGGGATGAATGTATAGTAGATGTAAGTAGGAGTGGTACTGTAGTTGTAGTGCAGCAACAGTAGAAGTAGTAGTAGTACGGCTTGTACCGAACACGCATTGGAAGGACGGGTTCGTGCAGAAACGATGTATAGCATTCAGCTCCAAATGTTTGTATGCAGGATAGCCAGTACGTACGAGCAGAACCCAAGTTTACGTGGCTTCCTTCAGTTTCATGGAACATGCCATGTCGACTTGGACAAGCTCCCCAAATTGAAGAAAAATTGAAAAGAAAAGAAAACAACAGAAGAAGTGCGAAAATACTTCTTGTGGAATTCCGTGCTATTCAAATTCATTGGACAAGCGTGATTGATGATTCATTTCTCGACCAATCACATGCAAAGCCAGTCAAGCGAAAAACTTGTTATTGAAATACAACAAAACAAAACTATCGTCAATACCAACGCTTATCACAGCGACTGATAATCGAGACGGGACGGGACTGTTTTGAGTTGTTTGACGGGATAATATTTGCAGACGGGACGGTGAAATGACGACAAAACAAGTTGTCATGACGGGACGGGACAGGACAGTGGGTTTACTATTTCTGAACGGGACGGGGCGGCATTTTCGCAACGGGGTAGATCTTCCCGACGGGACGGGACGGTATAGTTACACATTTTTGCCTCTCATCGCCGACGAATACCGAAATACTAACAAGCTGGCGCTCGTCTCCTGCGGGGAATATGTGCTGGCACCTTCATGGTGATAATCCTTCCGGCATTTGAAACACGCGCGCGTCACCTTCTTCGGTGAAACACCCGCGCGTCACCTTCTTCCGATCATGACAAGAAGCTCCCTCTTAGCTACGACCACAACAACCGTAGTGACAAAACTGACTGATGTAACACACACGAGTCTTCGGCGAAACAACACCCGCAACAACGGAAACGCTATTACCTACGACTGCGCATCATCCACCCAAGACCGCTTGTATAACCAACAGGGCGAGGACGGTCGAAACGAAGGCAATGTGCTTCGGTCCCATAATGCCTGTATAGCAGTCGAATATCGGAGCAACCTCGGGCCCGTCCTCAGCCACGGCAAGCCCTACCACCAGCTACGGAGCCTAGCACAAGATTAACAACTAAAAGCCAAGTGCACGTCAACCAGGAACGTTTTGTTCTGTTCGCGGCTAGCAAGTCCAACTTTGGTGCGACAATCCCACCAGTTCCGCACGTAGCACTCTACGGAGCTGAACCTTGAACTTTTCGAAACGGACGCGTTTCCCCCACGTCTGTCCTTGTCTCACCGCAGGGTTTGGGAGCGACTAACCCCCCCCCCCCCTCTCCTCGCATAGAGAGCACGAGTCACAACGGCTCGCTAGCCCCTCCCGTTTTAGGGGTTGCGCCTCTTATCTAGAGGTAGGGCCCTGGTTGCAAGCACCCGGGTACCCGGCGGGTATACCCAGACGGGTCCTACCCGTTTGACGGGTAGGGTCCGGCCTCATCACCCGCGGGTAGTCGGCGCCTGCAGGGTAATTGCGTCGCTGGTAATCGAGTACCCGGGTATTCAGGTACGCGGGTAATCGGGTACCCGCGGATAATAGGTATTCCCGTTTCATTTTTCATGTACAATATCTCTATGAAAACCCTCCTTTGAAACCATACACTCGCCCACATTGCAGACCACACACTCAACCCTCAACGACGAAGGCGTACACAGCAGTACACACATTGCAGTGTTGTCACATCGTCACGCGGCACCGGCTGAGCACAATGGGCGCATATTGGGCCAGCATGCGAGCAGCGGTCCCGCCGGTGACGAGTTTGCTGCCGCAGTGTGCAATATTGCTGAAATCAAAATTAAGAAATCGAAATCGTTTGCACAAAGCGCCCAGTAATAGGATGCAGGTATCAGTAGCGCCAATAAAAGCTCCGCAAGCTCTCGCTCGGACAGTAGCAGCAGCAGCAGCATTAGCAGCAGTGGTGGATCATAGGAGGAATATTGCGATGTGGCTCCACGGACTAGGTACCGGCGACCGCGACTAACTCGAAGCCCAATGAATGACGGGGCTTGGGGCCCTGCGGGCCCAGCTACTGCCAGTGCGCGGCCCCAAGCCCGGGTACCCGTTCCCGCGCCCAAAAGGCAAATGTAGCTTGTCCGGCAAACTCCAGCGGCAAACGAGTCGCGGGGGTAGCCTACGCAGCATCTCGCAAGAAGAAGATGCTTCTTTGCGAACACCCATGCACCTGTATCTTTCAAGTTTTCTTTTTTGTTTTCTTTGCGTTCGCGAATTCTTCGGACTTCGAGCACAGGCGGTGGCGGTGTGTTGATGAGTGTGTGTGTCCTTCACATGAGACCGTTATTTCAACTCGTCGTGATGTACTATATGTTGTTGATCCGCAACACTACAGGTAACAGTACAACATATAATATATGCCGGGCACCACCGATATTCAGCAATAAAGAGTCAATCAGTATGTTGCTAGATACTATAATTTCGTTCTTGTCACTGCTTTTAGATACATATATACATATGCGATATGTTGCGGGTCGGAAAATCTGCACTGAAGTCTTCTACGTAAGGGGGGGACCGTGAATCGTCGCCCCCATAGGTAATACTTTCGTTTAGGTTTTTCGCGCATTCGAACCAAGAATAACACGTCCGTCCGCGCAATGGAGGAATACGGAACACGATGAGGCAACTTTAGGCGGGCTGCGTATCGAGTCATCCATCAAAACAGTGCGTATTGGCTGTTTCGAATACGTATTGAACAGCACTAGAGCGCGAACTATCTCCCATTGCGATTTCGTTTTCGTGGCACCCAAACAAGAACAGAAAAACAAAAGTAAAAACAAATTACCGGGCACTCTTGTACCCGCGTATGTCATGGTATTCATGGTATCCCCGTTTCCCCTCTATTGTTGTGGAGGCGTTACTATTTATAAATTCCTCTGACGAGAAGAGGAATACTCGCCCCTTGTGCTCAGAACTTCTGGAGAGGCAAGGAACCGCTAATAATGAACCAAACACGTGTGAGTGCGAGTGATTGAGAGTAACCACAGTGAACCTGCACAGTGTTCGGGCTTGCCCCATACTGCATAAACAGAGTGCATGATGCCGCGGCCGTAAGGCCGTGGCTTATCTTCACAAATGGCGTCGTCTTCTAGATACGCTGGACCTGCCCTCGGTCTCTCACCCCTGACGTGTGCTGCTCGAGCCGTGCTGTCGCAGCAGGCACGGGCAGGTGTCCTTTTTTTGGTTTTCCATGTTTTGCTTTTTATTTGTTTTTCTTGCTCCTGATTTTATCATCAGATCAGATGTCTTCTCACCACGGTGATACGGGCCACGAGAGCTCAGGTACCTGCCTGTATCAGCGTGTCGCCCGAGGTCGCTGGCGTTGTCGCCGGTTTCCGACTGTATGCTCTTGTTTGCGCGCTGCTGCTGATTGCTTACGCTCTTTCGGCCTCGGTGTTGCCTCGCTCGACTGCACGTGTTTTTCACGTACGTACTGCTGTGAGCTGTGTGTACATATCATACGATTCACATGGTGCTCTGCGCCACGAGCACTCAAAACTGTATATTTGGCCAGCCAAGTTGATAGACTAGCCACGACTTGGCGTCCCCTCACCAACCCTGACCCCTCGCCCGAGTGCGTATGCCGCACAAGCTCGCGGCCGAGGCGGTCAACTCTGCGCCCGTACTCGAACTGCTACCCAAGCGATCGGAGCGTTCGATCAGAACAACATCACCTCTCTTGCGAAATTTCATGAGAGAAGATTCTGCTGCGCAATGTGACCTCTCGTTTGATGATGCCACACCATCCCCTAGGACTGACGCTCGCCTACGGCGAGGGAGCTCACAGCTCCCCTCTACCTTCGGACCAGCGCAGTAGCATCTTGCTTGTGTCGCCCTCGGGCCTGACCGCCGATGCTACTACTACTGCTGCAGCTCTCTTGAGCGACCTGGTTGTCACCGACCACGTCGCTCAATACTTCTCGGGAAGGCTGGGCACTCCTTGAAAATTCAAGGCGGAATGTATATATCGCCTGAATTTCGCGACGAGCGGCTGCAGCCCCGACAGCTACGGAGGCTGCTTTGCGTTCTCCTCGAGACAGAGCTCTGAGGCTGACGCGAAGCATGCCCATCCCGGTCGACTGCCTATCAGGCACACCCACCCACTCAGCGCAGTGGCATCTCGCTTGTCTCGCCCTCAGGGGCTGACCGCCTGTGCTACTGTCGCTCTATCGAACGACCTTTGGTTGTCCTCAACCATGCCGTCCTCCCTTGCTTGTGAACGCTGAGCGTGCCTTGCAAATTTTCTGGTGGAAATGGAAATATTCTTTTGTCAGATTTAAGCAACCCGCTGCTCGAGCCATCACCAGCGGCCGGTGCTGCTGTTCGTCCTCCGCGAGCGAGAGCTCCGGGGCTGACGCCCAGCATACCCGCCCAGGTGGCTTGCCTTTCAGGCCCATCCACCTAATCACTATGTTAATACAGCAGTACCACGCCCACGTACTCTTTCTGGTCGTACAGCAGCGATACTCAAATATCACTTGCTCGAAGTACGGAAAGATCTGTACGCTCCATCACCTCCGATGTGCTTACTACTTACTCACAGTATAGCAACCTCCGTGAGTACTTGTACTCGGCGATTTGCTGCTGCAGATCTGTGCAGATACATCAGCCCTTTACGACTGAGTTTGAGCTCTGCTTTCTCTCGTATTTGGCCTCGCGACGCAGCTCACTGGCCCGCTATCGATTTCTTGCAATCGTGATGCTCCAGCCGCTTTCCGTGCTATTGCCTCATCCCTGCTCAACCAAGCTTGGTTGACTGCAATTTTGACGACCGTGCTCAGCTGCCCACTGGTCTCCTGGAAAAGGTTCTTCACTGGTGGTCCACAGCTCGCCGCTCATGCACCCGTCTTCAGCTGTGGTGGTAGTGACGGCTATATGCCCTCCGAAAGCTGAGTCTACGGAGTCCAAACACCCAGCACCCCTGTCTACATGGCACTATCCCTTGGCTAGTGCATGTACTCTTGAATGCTGCTGCATTAACTGCCACTGCACTGCCCTTCGTCTGATTTATTTTTCACGGACCGGCACTCGATAAGCGTACTCGTGCATATCATACTCGTATGAGTATACTATTAACAGTGTGTACGTACGTACGTACCAACTTTATTTTTTTCGACGTTTTATCTTCCTCGTCGAAGGTCATTCCTTGACTTTGCCCGGCAGCTCTTCAATGACCAGGCCGCGAAGCACACCGCCCACGGCACGCCCACGCTTAGGTAGCCTGCGCGAGCACGATAACGGTTGCGACGCCCCGTTCATACTTTTTGGCCATCACGCTGCGTATGTGCTGCTATTATTATCAATAGTATGATTCATACTCATACTCGTGCATTCAAGTACCCATGGAACTTGCGAAACTACAGCGACACTATTTTGCTATTTTTCAACCATTGACCACTGACGTCGATTCGGCTGACGCTACGTCCCCGTTTTATTTTTCGCTCCCCCACCTCGCCCATTTCGAGTTTCGAGGTACAGCATCCAGCTACAGCTGCTGTGCACCCGCCGGAGTCGCTTCCCTAAATGAGGAGCTGGAGGCGCTGCCCTAAAGGAGGAGCTGGAGGCGCTGCCCTAAACGAGGAGCTGGAGGCGCTGCCCTATAGGAGGAGCTGGACGATTCCTCTATGTGGCTCTTTTCAAGACCCCCAGGCAAGTGACGCCCTCCCCCGAAGATGTATTTTCAAGTAAAAAGCAGCACCACTTAATCGTATTGATACGGGATGAGTTTGCCCTTGCCGACCGCGCCGCCCCCCCGCTGCCCTACGACAACTCACGCGCGACAAACACAAGTAGACTCGTAAGGTGCTGCCCACCATAGTGCGTATATTGCTGCCGCTGCACGTGCGTGCCCCCCCCAATCGACGTTCGCAAGGTAGGGAACGTCACCCCCCTCTCTTTCAGTGCAACCGCCGAAAGAAAGGACGCGGCGCGGCAACTTACAATGTTGCCTTCAGGATATCTTGATTTTATATCGGTGTCAAAACAGCCTCGCCGATGGTACATGATGTCGCGTATGCGAGCGACCCGTCCAGATGGTAATACCGAGGATCTTACCGCTGATAGAACCTCAACCGCCGGCCTCGCCCGCGTTTTGACGTTTTTTCGCTCAGGCAAAAGGAGCCTCGACGCCGACCCAGGCATGCCGGATGCTTCCAAGGTGCTTCTTCGCTTGAAGAGCAGCTATTTTAATCACGGAGATGGAAATGCCTCGTTTGATAGGCGTCAGATTTTTGGATTGTCGAATGCGACTCCGTTCTCTGATATATTTTCGTGCTTTTCGCGTCATAGCTTTTATTTAGCGCCTCAGGCTCGGAGCATGTACTTGCTCCTAGCAAGTCGATGATACTGCTAAACTTCGTCGTAGTTTGATAAATTAGTACCCTGGGCTCATGCCCACGGTTTATCCGGGTGAATTGGCCACCGTGCCCACCCCCTTTGTGTTTTAATGCCATACGTACGGCTTTGAACGTTTTGGCTACGAATGAAACTCCCGCGATGAGCGGTGAAACACTTCTTATTTTTCTTGCCCCCCTTGGCGGGCCTTGTTATGTTCAGTCATATGCAGGCGATCGCTCACAGAGCAGATCTGCCGCCCCGTCGTCCCACACAGGACACGTGGGTTCGGCTCGAAAGCCTGCCGTGACGAGTGTCGCTCATACCGACCATTATGAATGTGACCATTTTGTTTTCACTGTGTCACTGGGACATAGTGTGTCATGTTGCTGACCCTTATTGTGGACACCACGATATCGACCACAACTTTTAAACACTGTCCTCGATATTTTTTCGATGAAGAGCTGCCTTAACCCCCAGCGCAGCCAACTCGGCGATAATGGTGGCACCTGTCGTCGCTGGCAGAAGCACATGCGCTCTCGCCATCGTCGTGACAACTCTGTTGGCGGCGGAAACACACGCTCGTCGCTTTCATCTGACCGTATTTTAAATACCTCCCGATGCAATGACACAACAACCGTAGTCGCAATAAATCGCGGAGGCAACACACACGAGTCTCCGTGAAACATATCGCGCACAACGGACAAGATCACTACAACAACGGCTGGTCCACCCAAGACCGACCGTTTAACCAACAGGGTGGCCAACACGCGCTCCTCCCGCTCAGACAAGATGCCCGACAAGCAAGATACGCGCCCCGATCACTAACTGCTGAGTACCGGTATGAACCAACTAAACAATGGAACACCCCCGGCCCCCGCCTCAGCCGGTGGAACCTCTGGCATAGCTGTGGCACAATGCAAACAATAGTCCAAAAGCACACCAGCCGGGGACGTTCCGCCCAGGTAATGGCTGACCGTCCAATAACGGAACGCCCTTCCTTCCAGTCTCGCATGTAGCACTTTTCGGAGGCAAAGCGCGAAACGCCACCCCCCCTTTCTTTAGGGATTTTAACGCAGGGCCTGGGTGCGTGTAACGCCCCCCCCGCCCCTCGCGTACTGTAGACGACTAGGAGAGTCGTAACGCCTGGCTAGCCACCCCCATATTTTTAAGGATTGCAGCGCAGGGCCCGGGCGCGTGTAACGCTTCCCGCCCTCGGGTAAACGACCAAAAGTTGTAACGGCTCATTACCCTCCTCCATAGGGATTTTACCGAACGGTCAGGGCGCGTATAACGCTGCCCCCCCCCCCCCTCACGTAGGCGATGAAGATCATAACGCCTCATTACTTCCCTCTATAGGGGCTTTACCACGAGGTTCGGGCGCGCATGTCGCTGTCACCCCCTCTCAACAATGACGTTTGCTTATTCGCATGCGTCTCCTACTACTCCATCGCAAGCTTCTGCAGCAACCGGGTTTTGCCCCCTAGTTGTAGCGGTTGCCTTGAAGTGCGGGTACCTGAGTCCCCGACGTAAGAGTACCATAGTGTGGCGCTCCGCTCTGCGTCTGCAAGCAAGACCGGTCGGAATCTACCACGTCCCGTCTTCGACGAAGAACGTCTCGATTTCGCTCATCCTGACGCGCCTTCTGAACAGCGTACGGCCACAGATTATTCCTCGGCCTCTGGTTTTCCACCAGCGGCCCACGAACCGGTAGGGAACGTATTTTCCCCATAGGGTTCAAACGCAGCTACACCCTTCGCGCATGACCGCGCACCTTTGTTCCGGACGGGACGCGGCGAGGCATTCTGGACGACCAGAAGCCAAGCTTCCCCCCGACAGTGATGACAACACCTTTTTCTGTGGACGCACGTAAATTTCCCTCCGCACAGGCGGAGGAATATCGCCGACCTTGTGAAGGAAGATCGGTCAGGAGCACCCCACTGCCCCCTATTATAATTCGGTACATGCAGTAACAACCCATCTAAGTGAATGCGTCCCCACCTCGCGCCCCCAAATTGGAACCCCTGAGGGACAAGTAGCCCGTAGGGTATCGCCAAAACAAGACGACCCCTCGCGCTATCTGGGCAGCGTTAAAACGCCCTCCCCCCACCCACTGGAATATATTATATATTTATAGGTTGGGTTGGCGTCGGTTGGCAACGACGCTGTAAAACACGCCACTCGCTGCGTGAGCTAGACAACCAGGGTGCCGTTTTTTTTTTGTTTTTGGCGGTCACCAAAGCTGGCGGTCGAGTAGATCATTTGTGCGGGGTGGAGAACCTTTGCTCCGCACAAGGGGAATGGTCGTATCACGTAGTGTTAATATGGTAAGGCATACGCGAGGCAGTTACAAAGTAAAACCCATAGCTGTCTCCGGAAGTGGCCACACCAGAAATTAAATTAACTCATTGAAGCTGTCGTCAATATGCAAGTCCACCTCAGAGGCGGTTCTTAGCAGGATGCAGCTCACCCTCCATGCGACTCGCCAAATACCTCACGGCGCTTCGCGCTTGGTGCAAGCAATGTCTGCCTGGTTGGTGACAACCCGACGTGCTCCGTCCCGGCATTGTAGGGATGTGAGGGTCTATGGTCATATGACTACGGCCGTGCACGACATGAGTACCCCCCCCTCTCGCGTACTGTCGACGACTAGGAGGGTCGTAACGCCTGGCTTGCCACCCCCATATTTTTAAGGATTGCAGCGCAGGGCCCGGGCGCGCGTAACGCTTCCCGCCCTCGCGTAAACGACAAAAAGTCGTAACGCCTCGCTAGCCTTCCCCCTTTTATAGGCAGTTTTACAGCAGGGTTCGGGAGCGTGTAACGCCCGCCCCCTCGCGAAAACAGCATCGACCGCAACGCCTCATTACCCCCCTCCATAGGGTTTTTACCGAACGGTCAGGGCACATATAACGCTGCCCCCCCCCTCCCCTCACGTAGGCGATGATGATCATAACGCCTCATTACTTCCCTCTATAGGGGCTTTACCACGAGGTTCGGGCGCGCATGTCGCTGCCCCCCCTCTCAACAACGACTTTTGCTCGTTCGCATGCGTGTACTACTACTCCATCGCAAGCTTCTGCCGCAACCGGGTTTTGCCCCCCAGTTGTAACGGTTTCATTGAGGTGCGGGTACCGGAGTCCCCGACGTAAGAGTACCATAGCGGCGCTCCGCTCTGCGTCTGCAAGAAAAGACCGGTCGGAATCTACCACTTTGCGTCTTTGACGAAGAACGTCTCGATTTCGCTCATCCTGACGCGCCTTCTGAACAGCGTACGGCCACAGATTATTCCTCGGCCTCTGGTTTTCCACCAGCGGCCCACGAGCCGGTAGGGAACGTATTTCCCCCATAGGGTTCAAACGCAGCTACACCCTTCGCGCGTGACCGCGCACCTTGGTTCCGGACGGGACGCGGTGAGGCATTCCGAACGACCAGATTCCACCCTTCCCCCCGACAGTGCGATGACAACACCTTTTTCTGTGGACGCACTTAAATTTCCCTCCGCACAGGCGGAGGAATATCGCCGACCTTGTGAAGGAAGATCGGTCAGGAGCACCCCACTGCCCCCTATTATAATTCGGTACATGCAGTAACAACCCATCTAAGTGAATGCGTCCCCACCTCGCGCCCCCAAATTGGAACCCCTGAGGGACAAGTAGCCCGTAGGGTATCGCCAAAACAAGACGACCCCTCGCGCTATCTGGGCAGCGTTAAAACGCCCCCCCCCACCCACTGGCTCACGCCGCGTCTACCGCCGCCGCGTTTGACGCCACCCAGGAATATTGCACCCTCACAATAGTGTTTTCTGGCAGCCCCCCTCTTGCTCCTCGCAATGGACCCCATTCACGATTTACCGTAGACGGTACTTTTATTTGTGCGCGGAACAATTCTTCGCTGCAGAAGAAGTCGCCTCTTTGGAACCACGTCGCTCTTCAAAACATCATGCGCGTGCCCGACCTAAAACTATGTAAACGGTACGGACGCGAAGTACACGATTTTGATGCCGCCGTGTGGGAACACGAGCATGAAAATGTTGTTCTCGTCGGTTCCTACGCAAAGTTCGCCCAAAATCCCGCCATGCAACAACACCCGCTGGGAACCGGTACCGGCTGCTTGCATAAGCAAGCCCTTATGATTCCATCTTTGGGATAGGCTATCGTGTGGATCACGACAATGCCCACCCCCCCCCCACATGGCGCGGCCTCAACCTGTTAGGAAAAGCCCTGCAGCTTGTGCGCCAGCGCCTCCGCGACCGCGCACCGCCGCCGTCTCTCCACTACTCTACCTCCCCCTGCGAAGCGCCTGCCCGCGCAAGGCTAGGATTTCATCCTTGAGGTAGACACCTCCTCTCAACAGCGTATTTCGACCTCGACACAACCACCGCTCCCTCCGACCATTCGACCCACGAGCCGAATATGCCGTCGGACCACGGTGGCAACGTCTTCTCTGTCACAACCACAACAGAAGGCACTACTCCGGTCGCTCAGACACTCGCCAAGCAAGGACCTTGCTTGGCCCCTGGTTTGGTCACTATGGACCACTCTTCGTTCACAAAGAAAATCACGATCCTCAGCGGCCACGCTTCCAATAAAGTTGGATGAGTCGCCCTCTTGGATACAGGCTCCCCACCAGACGTTCCTTACCCGCAACACCTGGGAGCACATGGTGCGATCTGGTGCAGCCTCGACCATCTGCGAGACACAACCCCCCCACGACCGTGGCGGTTTTGAAAAGTCCGCAGCCTTGCAGTCTTCAGCCACTGTTCACCAGAGCGTTCAGTTACTGCATGAAGACGAAATTACCGCGTCGCTCGCGGTCTGGGCATATATAGCGCCCCCGAAAGCCATCCGGAACGATGTCCCTCTTGGACGAAATAGCTCGATGCCGTTCGGCAAGCGCTCTTACCGCACCTTGCCCCCACGTCCGCGCGATAATCACGTTTTCGGTGAGCTCACCTTATCTCACCAAACCTCAACTGGTGCCGTCGCCTTGGTCTCCGACTCCTCGGCCCCTGTGCGGCTACAACCTTCTTTACGTCGGTGTAACGGCATATCGCTCTCACGCGACCACCAGCTCGTCCAAGGTTCCCTGGTTCGCAGCAATGGAATGCAAACTTTAGCCGGCAGCTACCTTGTGGAGATGCTACGCGGTTCCCCCGGTTTCTCCGTTGACGACCACCTCGTTGAACACGGCCATCAACAGATACCGCTAGCCGGCACAATGGAGCTCAAACCCAGCGACCTACTCGGTACCCCCCCCTGCCCGCTTTTTCGCGTGCCTGTCGCATCGGTTTTACACCAGGAAGGCAGTGACTAGACCCCGCACACCAACACCCCCGACGAACCTTACATGGTCGTTCCAGGTCCTGTGATGCCTCCCTCGGCCGGTAAATCTACCCCGCCGACCAGCGCTGGCCCCTTCGTCCATAATTAGAACGAAAATCCCCCTATAGGCGGGCCCGAAATCTCTAAGCCTACACGGGATGACCATGAGCCGCCCCCTTCTTTACTCGAGCGTTTAAACTCCGAACAACGCGTCAGTTTTCTCCACGTATGGCACAAACTTCCAGCACACCTCCGAGAAATCTCGTTTGATTCCCACGGCCCAGGCTGGAACACTCACGTCATAACCCAGCTGGGAGACGCTCTCACCGAGTTTGCAGATGACTTTTCCACGTCATCTACCGACTTCGGCCCGCGCTCCCTCCTGCCGATCGAGATCATGGTCCGACCTGGCACCCCTCCGGTGACCTCTCGCCCCTACCTCGTGAATCCTATAGTGACCAACAAATTGATGCTATCTTGGACGAATCTCACGCGGCCGGTCTCATACAGTACTCCACGTCGCCATACGCGAGCCCTGTGGTCATCATACCCAAGATATCGGGCAGGATTCGTCTCACGATCAAATATAAAAAGCTGAACATCGTCAGCATCCTCGGACAGCTTCCCATACCCCGCGTCGAAGTAGTCTTGGAAAAGTTGGGCAGTGACCGGATATTTTCTCTCTTTGACCTGGTCTTCTCGTCCCATCAAATCGCGATTCGCCACGACACGATCCCCTCACGTCGTTTTGCACGCCCACGCGCCTTTCGAGTGGCCTATCATGCCACAAGGAAGCAGCGCGGCACCTGGACGGTTCGTTAAGGTTATCAACGAGGTCATCAAAGGCTTAGCCAACGTGGCCGCCTACCTCGATGACGTTATCGTTTTTGATCCGGTCCTGCTGCTCACGTCCTGAACAGTAAGAAGTTTTTCAAGTACCTGAGAAAGCACAACCTCAAGCTCTCGCCGTTGAAATCGAAGATAGGTGCCACCGACACAAATTTACTCGGCCAGACAATCTCCCCCGCCGGCATTCGGCCGACGGCCTCCACGGTCGCAGCCCTCATGAGCATGCCGATGTCCCTGGACCTCAACCAACTAAGCCCTATCCTGACAGCCTATCTTCCTGCAGGAAATTCCTGGCGGATATGGCCAAAGGGGTCTCTGACCCATCACCTCCCTGTTTAAGCAAGAGGTGAAAATCGTTTTTACGCCTGCTATGGACAACCATCGCGCGAAACCTCCTCGAATAACTCTCGGCCCCTACAGTCTTGGCCTACCCGGACTGGGAGGCGATCGCCGACAACTCCCCGCCCTTTATTTCCTCTACTCCGAAGCTAACACCGATGGTTTTAGAACCACACTCGAGCAGGAACAAAAAGACGGCCCTATTCGCCTTATATTTTTCATCACCCGCGCTACCCTTGAGTCTGAGCGACACTGGACCCCGCTCGATCTCGAGGCTGGCAGTATCGTCTGGATCATGTTATTTAGGTTACCGTTGCCTGCGTTGGAGGACGACATCAGTGGACGTAGTCGTCTAACTCCATCCGACGTAGAACGCATCTATCTCACACGTTTTGGAGGCCTCTCGCTTGATGGCCTTCGGACTCTGAGTCTAGGCTTGGGTGGGCTCGCCCCCTCCAGCCAAAGCGTCGGTTTGGGTGGGCTCCCACTCTCCCAAGTTGATTCTCGCGATCTTCGCTAACACTGGGCACGAATGAGGATTGACGACTTCGATGCTCTCTATGGAGAATTAACCACTCGTGCCCCACGAGGTTCAAGCCGGACTCTCACCTCCAGCATACACGCGGCTCGCGACCCCACTGATTCGGTGTTTGTCGCGCCCGCTGTACCCCCCGCGGCTCCCGCCGGCGCCGGTCAGAAACTAATTTCCCCCGTGCCCGCTGTACCCCCCGCGGCTCCCGCCGGCGCCGGTCAGAGAATATTTTCCCACGCGCCCGCTCCGCCCTTTACCCCCACGGCTTCCGCCGGTGCAGCCCAGATTGCTATTTCCCGCGCGCCCGCCCAGCCTCGTGTCCCAAAATCCGAAATTTAGGCACCACGGCGTTGCAGAAAGCTTCCTCCGCCCTCGCTTCTCAAAGCGGTTCGGTTGGCGTGGGTAAAGACAATGTTCCCCCCACGACCACCAACCCACCGCTATTTGTTTTTCACGGCGACGCCAGGGACCTCGGTTCTCAGGCATCCCCTGCTCAGCTTCAGGCAACCTCGCGAAGCGCCACGGCCAACCGTGCCCCTATCCCGGTTATGCTCTCGGCTCTACCTCAGCTGCCTTCAAGTTCTCAGTCTCCCCTCGTTCCGTCGGAACTTATTTCGACAAGAAGGCGTCGGCGTCAAGCCACCGCCGCTGGATCCCTCAAGCCTTCAGTCAACTATGGTTTCGATCCCCCAGCCCCAGTGTCGCCACCGGCTGTACAACCAGCAGCCACCGCGCGACGCCCTACCAGTAGGCCACAGGTGCCCCCACCTCCTGACGAGAGGTACGCCCGCCCTCCCTATTTTGCCCGCGCCGTCAACTTTCTGTCGGCCACCGCCACAACTGAGCCTGCCCCGCCATATCTTGGCGCGTAAAGCTCGGACCCCGCTCCTTTGAACGCCCTTTTCCGAGGTACTATCCCCAGCGGAGCTCGAGTTTTGCGAGTGCGTAGAGCGGCAATCACCCGCTGATTTGTCGCGCGAAAAACGCGCGGAACCATAATGTGATGCCGCCAGTAGGTCTCTCCTTTCCGGGAGCCCTTCGCCCCCCCCCCGATGATTTCTCCCTCATATTTCATCCCACAAACGCCCCCTCTGTCGGAAATTCGCCCTTAAGCCAAACAAAGGACGCTTCTGCAGGAATGACGAAGTGACCCTTATGTTGGTGCGGAACATAACCACCACCCCTTCAGCGGGTGCCCATACGCCCAGCGGGCGTGCAGCTCGTCTTATTAACGACGAGCTCACCATAATTTACGTGCCGCTTCTCATGCGGTCGTGGATTATGCAAGCCTGCCACGCCAACGACTCCGAGCGTCAACGCCTCCAGCTACCTTGGAGACACTCGTACGTTTTTTATGCTCGAGCACTCTTAATGGTGGTTGGGAATGAACGTGAGCACGAGATGGTGGCTTGGACATTGCCTCCCGTGCCAAGCGTGCAAATTGTGTCGACAGCCGGCGCGCGGGCCCATTCTGTCGCCCCCCTTGCCCGGGTCTGGCATTCCGATTACTTCGCCCCCCCCCCGCTTACGCCCAAAGGAACCCCTATCGTCTCCTTTTCACCGACAGTTTCAGCAGGCGGGCCGACATGTACGCCGTTCTGCGGTCGAGTTCACGGCCTAACGCACATCGGACCTTATTTTCAGCAAGTACATCCCTCTGTAAGGATGCCCCGCTAGTCTCTACGACAATGACCTCCAACTCTGCTCCAAGCTGACTCCTACTATTTACAAGCTTCTACATCCTAACGGCAACGGCGGCGTCGAGCTCGTAAATCATAATATGGTTCAGATGCTCGCTATGGTCGTCACTGAGCTACACGATGATTGTGACGCTCATTCGCCGCACAACAGTTCAGTCTGTGCCGCCACCGGGTTGGCCCCCAATGAGGTGCACATGAGCCGCCTCCCTCGCCTACCCCTCACCGTCTTCGAGCGCCCTAACGCTCGTAAACACCAAACAAAGCCTCGCTCGTGACCAGCTCGAATATATCGACCTGGCCGTCGACCGCCAGCTACGCTCGTTCGCCTTGGTTCGCGAACAACACTCTACAATATTTCCCGCGTCGAAAGCCGCAATTCTTCGCTATTCGACGGGCTCAAACAACCCTTCATCTACGCCATCAGGGGTTGGAGACGAATCTAAAATGCTGCCGATTCCATCCGGCACGGGGTCCAAGCAGGCACCAACGCCTTAGTTATCAAAGCGACCTTTTCGCTCAACTGAACCGGGCCGTTCAAGAGTTTAACAGCCAGCCCCCCCCCCGCAGAAGCATCTCCCGACGGCCGCCCTCTGGTCGCCAAACCTCATACGTCCAACACTTCCGACAGCATAGTATTTACTGTTGGACCGGCGCACCGCTTCTACTTCAACAGGAGCATCGGTTGTACCGTCGTATGCGCGTCGGTGCTGCCCAACGAGAACTCTCACGAGATCAGGGCGACTGATAGGTGTCTCCAGGCTACCGCCTCGTCACGTACCAAGGCTGGACCAGCCGTTTCCGTAGCACCATCCTCCCCGCCGGCCCCCACTTTTGGTCCAAGGCCCGCGGTCGTCACTGGTGGCTCGGCAAGATCTCCGCTCAAACCACAACAACCGCCATCTGCATCGTTCGCTTCTTGGACTATCCCGGATCTGTCAAGCTCAAGCTCTCTTCTTCTCTCTACACTACAGCCATTGGAGCGACGCGGAGTTCGTCGTGCCCTCATACACGCCAAGGTAGAGCCCTTCAGCATGTAATATTGCGCAACGTCGATTAGTCCCACGAAGTCAAACTTGTCGACCACGCTGCGACAAACTGATTTTGTTGGTGTTAGTTAGCTAATATAGTAGTAGCAGTTTATTCTGGGTCTACATGATTTTGTTTCTCTCCCCCACTAAGTAACTAACAGCAATGATCGCCTTTTTGTAGGCATTTAAGCTGGTAATCCTCTGCTTTTATTCAGCTGATTTTGTCCTTGATTTGAGATCCTGCTTCCTTTTGGGTATTCCACCTTGACGATTTTTTCACGTTTTCTTTTGGCAGTGTTGTTTTTTCCGGAGACCCGCAACGTTCGTCGAGACCGGACTAGTCATACCAAACGCTCGCCGCTGCACTTGGATCGGGTGTCGCGCTATTTTGTTCAGTATTTTCGAATTTTGCTTGTTTGTCGGTATTCCGCCTCAATGATTTATTTATGCCATCTCTCGTTTTTTATGCCGGAGACCTGAAACCTTTGTTGAGTCCGGACTAGTTATACCGTACGCCGTTCGCCCCCGTATCCGACTCGGGTGCCGCGTTAACTGCAATATTTTCCCGCCTGATAAACAAGCCCAGAGGCCATGTTGTCATCGCGGAAGGAATCTTTTGCCGAGACTTCGACGTCCCTTATTGGCGATAATATTTCAGCCGTTGCCGGCTGACTGTCGATACCAGGTGCGTCATTTACGATGGATCACGCACCCCCTCCCCAAACGCTTGCTCCTGTCTTTGCTTCAGTCGCCGCGATTTTCTACTTGACTATCTGTGTACTCACTTTTTCCCGCGTGCCGCGCGCGACCGCTGTGAACACTTTTGTCCGGACAAATTTGTTTGTTCTTTCGGCCCATTTGCTACGCTGCCTCCCTTTCATGTTTAGGATTAGACACCACGTAGCGTCTTTAATGCTGTTGTTGGTTCGTCTGATATTTTTCAATGTCATTTCTAGGCTTTCTCCACGCCCCTGCCCCCCGCCCTTGCATTTTCGCTAAGGTGAGACAGGCAAAGCATGCCTTTTTTTTCTGGTCACCGCTAAAAAACATTGTTTCCGCCCTCCCTTCGAGCGTGTTGGGAGTGCTGTTTTCTGGTTTCCCCTTTTCTTCTTTGTATTCGTTCTTCTTGCAGCTTGATACGTGCCACTGTGTGCCTACGGCTTATTTTCTCGCGTGGTGCTGCATGGGTGATTATCACCTATGTATTGCATGTGTTTCCCTTGCGCGCCCTACTTCAGCTTGATCGTGAAATCCTACTTTTTCATTTTCGGATTTAGTTTTTTGGGTTCCTCCGCGCCACTCTTGTTTGAGTGTGCTGCAAGTCGTTCCCGAAACTGTTTGGCCACCTCGGCTATCGAGCGCCCTTCTCTTTTATCCCACTTGGCATTTCTTGTGTCACTTTGCACCGTTCCACCAGACCGCTTAATTTTGGATTCCCGACGCGTTTCCTCTTTGGGTCAAGACTACCGTACTCTGTCTATGCCTCTGTTTCCCCCTTGGCATTTGGCATACGCACATCGTTTTGTTATCTCCCCCTAACGGTAGGTCGGAGTTTACACGTGCTGACACTCGCGCTGCCCTCTCAAACTCGTGCTGTTTATTTTCATTGTTTGTTTTTTTCTCTGGAACCCTTTTCTGGCCAGTACTGAATGCCCGCGTATCCTGCGTTATAATCTACGTGGTGGTAGGACCCCATTAGTCCCCCTATGCAGATACTTTGGCGCGCGTCGTAATTTTTGCTGTCTAGAAAGTTGTGCTGCCTACGTTGGGTGCACTCTTCGGCTTGCCGCCTTTCTTCGGCATGGTTATCGTGTCGTCCTTGGTAAGGAAATCTGCTTTCTGTAGGCGGCATATTTTTTTTACCGGCTTTCGCCTTGCAAGTTATAGAGGTGTGGGAGTGGGTTGTGAAGCACAGTATCTTCGATCCATTTCTCAGAATTTTCTGGATGGATTTTGTACCCCCCTGATTTCTATGCATCTGCATATACTGCCCTTCAGGGTGGGCTTGTGTCATGGTATTCATGATATCCCCGTTTCCCCTCTATTGTTGTGGAGGCGTTACGATTTATATATTCATCTGACGAGAAGAGGAATACTTGCCCCTCCTGCTCAGACCTTCTGGAGAGGCAAGGCACCGCTAATAATATGAACCAAACACGTGTGAGTGCGAGTGATAGAGAGTAACCAGAGTGAACCTGCACAGAAGTCGGGCTTGCCCCATACTGCATAAACAGAGTGCATGATGCCGCGGCCCTAAGGCCGTGGCTTATCTTCACACGTACCCGTCTACATGTCATTACCCAGCGGGTAGGGTAGGGTCCGGATTTCAAATTTGAAGGATATTCGTTTCTGACGGGTACCCGCAGGTATTCGTTTGCATTCACGAAAGGACTGTGACTCGTCTTGAACAGCGACCACCACGACCTCTCCTGTGACACCGTGCACGAGTTGACACACCAATGCGATCGTGTTTGGATTACTGCTGTGCCCCTGCGGTTGGACTCGTGCCTAACGATTGTTTATAAAATTTTACCGGTTTTTTATTAAACAGTTGAGTTTTAGAGTCACTCCTGTATTTCCAAGACAGACGTTATTTTCAGCCGCGGTTCGTAGGATGTGTTGAGTTGTTTATTTACTATCTCCCTGTCAAATGTACTTCAGACGCATTAATTGAATGTCAAATGTACATACTTGTACTCGTAGGTCTCGAGTCGCCCACCAAGAGCAGTGACAAAGGATATCCTACTGTAGTTGAATGCACTTGGTACTTTGTACCTCTCGTGTATGCTATCGTGTGTGGGTGCACGGCGTGTTGTGTTGCTGCGTGCCCTGTGCTGACTGGTACCTGATATATGGATATATATATTTTCGAATACCATAGAGGCCCAACCTCTAGGTCGTCGAACCGCTATGTATGCTGCTGTCGAACGAGTCCTAGGACAGCAACTTCAAGTAGGTACTCGTCGTCCGTACCAGACAACACAAATCATACGACGAGGGGCTCGTGACATCAGCTCTCTGATCGATATGGACGGCCTGCATGCACCCGCGGCTGCTGGAATGGATCCTCATGGTCCCAGCTACCAGTCGTGCCAGGGACAGGTTCTCGTCGTAAATACCGGACAACACCACTCCTACGACGTACCACGGGGACTCGCGACACCATATCTATGATAGATATCGACGGCCTGCAAGCTCCGGCGCATGGTGGGAGGTGTAGTCACATACGTAAGGTCCCAACGTCCAGAGTGCCACGCACCGGTGTCGACGACCAATCTCTCGTGGGTTCTACCGTGTGGGGGTGTACGAGTGGTGTGTTCCTGCGGACGGTGATTGATACAGGCAGTCGGTGTTTGTACGAGTGGTCACCAGATATCACGGTGCACAGGGAAATGCGGCGGGATTCCGAGTACTGGAACGTTGTAAGATTTGTTTTTAAAGCGCAATAAAGAAAAATCTCTCGCAGCAAAACGCACCCTAACGTTAACTCGAAAACAAAAATCTCCGAAAACAGCTTGAAAATATTGCTTCCAAGTGTGTCTCGCTTTGTTTAAACCGGCATGGCTTGCGGAAGAGTGTTACTCTTGAAAGCACCACATAATCAACGAGTCGTACCCTATACCAGGCATTCATCAAATGCCACAGTAACAAGGATCATGTATGTGTCAAAAAGTCCGTGGACACGTCACCCAGACCGATATTCCCTCGGTACACAATACAAGTTTATATCCTCCGTACCCCAACAGACGCGATCGAGATATCAAAAACAACGCGCCCGCTCGGTCGAACACATGCAAGATCGCAAACGAGATGCCAACCAAATGACCAGTTAAATCGCAAATGTCCATGTTGTATGTTTTATAATTGCCAACGGTGCAAAACACCGATATTTCGATATTAATTGCAAGACATCGTGATTATAGGAGAACCCTTACTAGCGTATCAGCCTTCCTTGCCGTATAGGTACCCAGGTGTACCTTTCACCACCTTCGGCAGTTAACTAAAACCCTCCTGCCCATTCTAACAATGCAAACACCCTAATATACCCTCGATGTCAAATAAGTCAATGTAATCGCGACAAGTTCATCACAAAATTGTGGTGAAAGCCAAATGCGCAAGTTTACAACGGACACGGGATACGACAACGTGGGCAATCTTAACCTCGCCGTCAGCAAGACGCAGGTTCGGGACTCATGACATCTCCGCCGTAAACAGGTTGTGCTATCGTCAACATCACTGCATCTCAGCCTCGAGAAAATCAGTAGCCTGGCTGTGGACCATCGGAGCCTCCGCAGGTTGCGAACATTAACGAAATGTTGCCGATCCACACAGAGCTAACCACATCTGCCTATCTAGAGTACCACGTTCTCCTTAACGACGAAGTCCAGAAACCCTCACAAGAAACTAAGCAAATGACATCTCTGCCTTAAAACGCATGAATATGAAAAGCAGTCGAAACCAAGTAGACATGTATGTTTCAAACATTTTGAACATACTCGTTTCCACATGATGTATGATCTCTTTCATAATTGATAGTACTTCAAGTACTATATTACACACCCATCGCTGATGCTAGGGCTGCGGCATACAGGTATAAAATGTCGAAGATTTTCATGAAAACTGGCACTGGTACCAGTTTACGTCAGCTCACACATCGTGTACCTACCTACCGTTCGAACAGGTTATAACCTGTTGATGTGTATTTTGTATGTTGATATCTAATTTCTCTTTCATATTCACCAAGAGTTGGCCAAGCATACCAGTCATAACCCCTCCTTGTTCACCAAGAGTTGGCCAAGCATACCAGTCATAACCCCTCCTTGTTCCTTGGCGAACAAATGGTACGCAAGGTGGACTGCTCACTGCGTACCCGGGGCTCTAATACGTGCCAAGCATTGTGATTACGTGCCAAGAGTTACTCTATCATCAACCGTTACTTTGTACCTACCACAAGATGTGTAGGTCTAATCCGGGGTGAATCGCTGATCGTGTTCCCTGTTGTATAGTATACGCTGTGTAAGTAAGCTGCCAGGTATTCCTACGTCATACGCCCTGCAGCAACTAGTCTACCAGTTATGTATTGGACACGACAACATCTCCCTCCCTTGAAAAAACACAAGCAACGCAACCCCCCCCCCCGCCCGACTTTCTCGAACATCGTTTGCCTTAGGAATCGCTCACTTTCTGTGCCCATTACGAACTCCGTCAAATGAATGTTCTGCTTACGCACCGTCGCTTCGACGCTGTCATGGCCAGCCCTGGCCACTGATATTTGAGAATGTGGTAGCCTTTGTGAGCCCGACATCAATGTTGTTTCCAGATAACCAACTCAGCATCCCCCCATTGCCAACCACACGCATAAGAAACGCATGAAAACCGTCGGAAAAATAAATATAAAATGTACTCTGTTTTACTTCACCGCTTATGATCCTGGTTCACACTAAGCGGAGATCGAGACAATACCAAACTGTCTACATTCGTATACTTGGAGACGTTCAACAAATCTGGTGAATAGGATATTATATTACCCTGTACTCAAAGCGGATCCCTAGAGTTTGTTTAGAAGAGCAAAGTCGGTGCCCAGAGGACCGGACACGCGGTAGTCCTCGACGGTTCCACGGAACGCCTCGTACCCTTCCATCACCGCGCGGCCGTCCGCGTCCAGGACAGGGCGGGCCGTCTCGCCCAGAATCCCGGACAGTGCCTCGTTTTCGAGCGACAGGCCGTGCAGCCCCACGTCCATCTGCCAGAACTCCAAGTCGGGCAGAACGCGACCATCCCAGTCTAGGTCACCGTCGCCTTGGTAGTTCGTGCCGACGTTGAGGCGCACAGTGACGGATGATGTCACGATCTTAAAGATGGCATGGCCAGACTGCAGGTCGGCGAGGTCGTGGTTTTTGATGTACTGCGTGCACCAGTCGGGTGCCGCCATGTCGTCGAAACGCAGAATCCAGTCTTCGAATTCCTCCTCGAGGGCGAGCACGCGACTGCCTTGCAGCATTTCGTCGTACATGCGGGCCCAAACCTTGTCGCCGCCAAACTGACGGCACTCTGCCGGTAAGTTGGAAGCCGACATCATGATACCATCCACCACCTTATCGTCCCTGCTGAAACGAAGGAGGCCTTTTACTTCCTGCCCGTCGACGACAGCACGCAGTCCACCGTTGGCAAGGCAAGGCGATATCTCGCGGGGACAGCCGGTGGTGTTGACGTCATACGGGTTCTTGACCTCTATAACGACAGAATGCCCCTCGGACAAAAGACTGAGGCCTGTGATTAACTGGCGGCCCGGGAACTCCACGGGCAGGGGGGCCGTAAGGCGGATGTTGACGTGAAGGCCGGCGTTGTCGTCCTTGATCATGTTATACCATCCTCCATCGACGCCAGACCAATCAATCTTTTGGCCACGAAGACCTTGCATGTGCGGGTCGTCACACACATCGGCGCCATTGGCGCACACTGCAACTGCATTGATCGTGTTTAGATTCAGGCAAACACGATTTGTTAGAGCAAACAATCTGCCATGGGGATATGTCGTTTCGCATTAGTATTGAAGGCAATCGTGCAACCCAGTCTCACCGCAGCAACGTCTAACGCACACAAGCTAACGACGCACGTCCGATATAATGGGGAACACATTAGGACTTGGGCGATCAACACAGTAACATGCGTCGACGACGGTGGTAGCATGGCGTACTTCAACAACAGGTTACTTGTGAGGTTTTCCTCTTCGATGATGGTTTTCAACCACCTTAATGAAGGGCACAACTGTGTCCGTCACGCAGGTACTGAAGTCAGCCGGCGCAATTGACCATTAGATACAGAGAGCCAAACGGTTACACCAACAATTAGTGACAGACGAGCATATTAACGGATAAGAAACGCTACTCAAGTGGTACGTTAAACTTCAGCCTGCACTAAATGTAGATGCTGCATTCTGCCGCGTCGGAGACTTGTGTTTACAGTACGTAGCACTGAGCCGTTATCGGATGTACATGCCACAAACGGGTTTACATACCCCAGTTGAATGCGATGCCAGGTTGTATAACTCGGACCACGTGTAGAATATTCGGAACACACAGAGGGGTGTCCACTGTTTATACTAATACTGAACGGCTACCAGTGGTGCCGACTCTAACTCTACACCAACATCACCAGCCTATACAAAAAACGGCGACAGCGTAACAGCAACTTTTACCCTATGGCGACACCAAGTATACATATAAGCAGAGTGTATTGGGTTGATTTCGGTGAACATGAACGTCAAAAGGTTTGGCGCAAGCCGCAGTTTGGTAAATTCGATAGCTTTGCGTGGTCGGTAGTATCTTCTATTTTAATTGTGGCGTTCTCAGGGCCAAGGCGAATGTAAAACTCATCGAGTGTCGTCAACGTGAGAAACACCTAAGCAGGACGTACGAAGTGACCGAGGCCACTCGGCTCACCCTCCACCAAATGCAAGCTCTACGGCCGGACCTACCCACTACGAGTCAGTGTACTGACGGCCCCACGGCATGTATGCTTGATGGTTATTTGTTTTAGGTATGATATTTATATATTATACGTCCCCCGTCTTGTTGCTAATGCCTAAACCCCGCCGGTAGCGACAACAACGCGAAATTAAGGGTGGAAAGGACATTTCATACGGGTGCAGGTTGCCGATATGCCTGCGGTATCGTACTGGACAAGACCCATATCGACACGAAATACACCCTAATAATGCGATGTTCAGGATCACGTCGTACCTGGCGTGGGATCTGGTTGTTGGTCATGGAGAGGAAGGCCCGTGATGTCCAGTGGCAAGCAACGGAGGAGAAACGGGATTCTACTTTTCAGTTATAAGCAGCGAGTGAATATGATAATCCAGTTTGCTGCAACCTCGCTGAACGTCGTTTGTAAAATGGCCACAAGGTCGGGTTACACGAAAAAAAAACGAAATCTTGTAGATGTCTGGTTCTTTAACTTTTTTATGCACCCCAAGTGAATTTTTCACTTCTCTGTTAGGCCGATGCCTCAACGATACGACATCACCGCAAATTAAGACGCGGACGCTCCATTCAGACCCTTGCGCATCACCGGGCACCTACAACTATCTACAAGCAAACGCCGTGACACCATCGAAGTTTTACTTGAGACCAGCAACTGGATCTTTAAAAAAACGAGGCCTACGCGTCGAGGGACACGGGGGGAGCAGCCGAATTACTGGACCAGACGCGCGGATATAACATCGTTCACAATGGGTGAATAATACAACGAGCCAGCATGTACATGAACGCCTGGTATTCTTATTTGAAAGCAACGGCTGACTGCCTCACCGCATTGACGTCCTAGCGCACCAGCGAAGCAAATGCCATTGAAACAAAAGCATTGAGCAGTGTTGGTGTCATCACAGGCCTGCAAAATATTCGATGTGTGCGAAACAATCGGTTTAACGTCGCCATCGTCAGTGTTTTTCACCCGGTTTTATATCAAAGACCTACTGAGGACAACGGCCCCCAGCCTGCCCTAAACATCGTACAGTACTGATAGCAGAAAGACGTTCGAACAACTGGCGCAACACGTTACAAGTATAAAGCATTCCTATAGAGTAGTAGTCTCTTGTTGTTTCATGAGTTATCCGCGCCGTTAACGACCTGTATATCGCGATGGTTGGGCTGTTACGATGTTTCATGACGCCAAGTGCCTTTGTTTTACAACATCCCTGGCCATTACGATCCTTTTCTTTGTTGGTGATGCCTGCAGGTGTGAACCCAATTACCCCGAACCACCGTCGTCACTCATGATACATATCTGGTAGTGTAAATATGGCTGAGCAAAAATGGCGGGTGTCTCTGTTTGTACGAATAATTCCAAGTCGTGCGTGAACGTTTCCGTGATATATCGGCATGCCTTAACTACGTTTAATAGAGCCTTCGTTCTCGAATCGAACAGGGAAATGCCTGGCTTCGCAAACCAACGTAGCACCAATGACGACGTTGCTGAGCTATATAAAGGCACCTCCCGGCCTTTCCGCGCTAGACGTGTGGTAGACGCGTTGAAATAAATTCATGACGCCAAGTGCCTTTGAGCCACGGCCGGGTACGAAATCGTGCGTGGTAAGCGTTCCCCAATCCTGCCTCGTGGAAATTGGCGGGAACCGCACGACGGGCCGGCCGTGGCAAACACCCGTTAGTGCCACACACAGATACAAACTTGTTCTAGCCTAAATACATGTTTTCATGGCGCCACCCGGAAACTCTCTCATTTTCACGCTTTAACTTTGAGCATATCGACGATGTTTTCCGCGCCCGACATATTGCTGGAAAATGTTGACAATGTGGAATGTGCACCGAGAAAAGCTGAACGGCACCTATTTTGTGCTAGCGACTGACCAGCGCTACGAACGGCGGGTGCGCATATTTTTCCTACAGGGTTTAGGTCACTCGGGCTACATTCTACTGGATAGATACCTCAACGGCAAAATGATGAAAAGTATATTTTTTCCTCGCAGTGTAGAATCAGTACCACGGCGGGCCATAGGATAGTTGAAACAGTAGGGGATAGTACGACCTCATCTGAATATGTGCAAACACGCTGAGCAGAATATCCACTCGCCCTACTGTGGTGGTTCACAAGTCGCGAAACCTAGTATGACATAAAGTTGACCCCGCCAAGGTTTGCCTTGACGGTAGCTCACCACGCCGTTTGTCGCCGATTCGTCGGAGTAGCAGACCAACCCGTCCGTCCCGGCGCCCTTGCAAGTCCCTGTTGTGATCGAAGTGCATCTGCCGGCAAGGTCTACCTCCGAAACGAAGCACTGCCCCATCGTAGATCGTAGAGAGAGAGCGACGGAAGGTGGGTAAACCATTGACACGTTAGTAGCTTGTTCATGGTATAGGTCGGACCATACCGGAAAATATTCAAACCAGGCGGAGCGAAGTGTCACGAGATCAAGGACGATTTAAAAGCCCCATTTGTGAGTAATGCCTTCCAAGGACCGATTCCAAACTCGTTGGTTGATCACACACCGGCCCACTTACCGCATCGTTCTCGGCTGCCGCATTACAGTCCGTCACTTGCGCTAGAGAAGTTCGGACACCGTGAAGCGCCACCAGCAAAACCCATGCACGATGTAAGGCCATTATTGTTCGAAGCCGGGGTATGTCTTCGCTGACACCGGTGTCTCGCTCCTGATAGTTCTGCCGGTATCGTGCAGGAGAATCGTAGTTAGATCTAAGTCGTGTTGGTCATGTTTTCCCATTCGGCACAAGCCCTGACCACACCTCAAACCTATAGCACTAACTCAACAGACAAAATTGGTGAAGCTGGTGACGCAGGAGGAGCGAACAGTATAGCTTAACCATACACTCAGGTATAGGCCATTGATCGTCCGGTACACGTTCCTTGTTGGTGTTTGGGCAACCTGGAAACGCTAATCCGAACCATCTGGAGGTCACAACACTACCGTGTGTGGGGGTTGTAGTACTTCTCGGGCACTTGAACTCAACGCTGGCTGGTTATGAGGAAGCATTTTACGCTAAGGTTGGATGTCTCATAATGCGGGCCGAAACCAATCAACACACTACCTTCAACCACAAGAAACGTTTAACAGATGCACGGAGTATACTTCACATTCCCGATTGTTCTCGGAGTATAGAGTATATAACGTACTCAAAGAGTATATCACGTACTCCGAGTACTGAGAGTACATGGAGTACTGGCGGGCGGAATACTGCGAGTACTAGAAGCCTGAGCCGTACTGAAGGACGGAATACTGCGAGTACTGGGAGAATGATCGGTACATGTACCACCTAGTACAACCAGTACCCGCAGTATCGAACTACCCTGGTATGAAATACTTGAAGTATTAGCGAGTATGGGCAGTACGAAACATTGATAAGACTACGGTACGAGTGCACAAAGTGCATCTAGTATTTGTTTTTGAAAACACTATTGATATACTTCCAGGTACTGGGGATAATTGTGAAATGTGACATGCTGCGAATGCCAGTCATATGCGGCCAGAACCAGCTATTAAAAGTAATAGCGGCCGATTCCTTTGAACGATACACAGATGCTCTCGGTATAATTGATGGTCTGCATACTCCGAGTGCCGACAGTATGAAAGTACTGGTCACCTTAGCAATGCGAGACCTGGGTGTAGAAGCAAGCACTAAAGGCCAGAATACTGCAAAGATAAGGAGAACCCGCAGCATCGGACGACCAAATATTGAAAGTAATAGCAGTATCCGCAGTACAGAATCTCGAAATACATCGAGCACTCGCAGTTTCCGAAGTACTAAACCCCAAAATACTGCGAGTACGCAAGGTACCTGAAGTATTTTATCTCATGTGTTTTCACTAAACTCCCCATGTCTTGCGAGCATGTGTGGAAGATTCGTGAATCGTGGAAACCTCCAGAGCGGGAAAGAGAAACCTCCAGTTGGCACATGGGCCGAAATGGAGATACGTGTCGCACCTGGCGAAATGCTAAAAACGAAAATACTGCGGGTGCACTCAGTAAGTATCTGATGCATTTCTACTCGAAAAATCTGTACATTACTCCCGAGTACTGAGAACATCTGTGGAACGTTTTTTCATCGTTGAAGCCTCTAGAGTAGCCGGAAGAAACGTTTACCAGGTGCCACAAGGGCCAACACGCACTGCCTAGAATCAATGATTATTGGGTTGTGACGAAATGCGCATTAACATATCACCATGAAAATAATGACCGAAGCGTCGTGACGAAATGCACGTTGAAATATCCGTTCAATCCTGCCCCACACGTTGTCATTACGGTAGACGGTTTTGCATTAATACCATACGTACTCGTAGTATTCCGGAGTAACGATTGGCAAGCGTATACATACCACTACGTATGGCATGGTGGCAACAGGACCGGATTCCAGGTTGTATCTGCTACGAATCACGCATTAAGTCGCACACGTCCGGGTTCCGCACGTATAAATCAGCAGCCGACGGCGCCACACACCAGGTGTGTTCGTTGGAAAAAATGGTCGACCTTAACGTTATGTTCTTAAGTACAAAAGATGGCAGTGATATATATTTTCGTTGAAATTCCCTGAATACAGTGTTGCAGATCGTGATCGCGATCTCAATTTGATACCGCGAATTTGGCGATTTTCCCGAAATCGAGGTCGTGTTTTTTGTTGACCCATAGGGTCGTTCTCATCGAGCGACGTTTTGTCGAAATACGTACCCATTTTGTCCTCCAAAATAAAACATGTGAAGCAGGAAAAACAAGTTTTTTTTAAAAGTTTGGAATCTTAACAGAGGACTCAATATTTGAATGTCTTCGCATTCCAATATTTAAATATTAGTTTTGTATAGACATAAACAAAAATTTACCCGATTTGTTTCGGGATTAAAAAAAAAAAGATTGCTTGATTAGAGCGACTGAGAGAGAACCCCGGCGAACACACGATGTAACTCCCACTCTGCTTGCGAATATAAACGACGTACTTAGGGGCGTTCTTACCGAGCAACCACAGCAGTTTCCAAAAAATTTCAATATATATGTATTTGTTTCGCGCAAATTTTTAGATTTCCATATTTTCCAAATATTATCTTAAAATGTTGGAAGGCGAAGTTGTTATGTAGGGTTCGTGGATTTAGGGTACGAGTATGGGGGAGGAGGTTGGACAGGACTGTGGAAGTGCAGGGGAGGCTGGGAAGGGATTTTTTCTCATTATTATTGTCATTTATTTATTTTTCACTTCGTACGTGCGTATTTGTGGTGTTTCTATATATATATGTATATATATATGTAATATATTTTCCCTATCCCATTTATTATCTTCGCACTTCCGTCTTTCTCCCTCCCTAGTCGTAACTCAGATTCGGGGGCACAAAGTAGGCTCCTCTCCCTCCCACCCCACTACGGTTCTTGCCTTGCATTTTTATCGCGAGAAGATTTCAGCACTTTCTTCCCTCGTCAACTCTCGTCGAATTTTGCTTACCCTTGCTATAATATGCGCTCTCGACAGTCGATGTCAGTTGAGAATGAAAACCTCCATGGGGAGAATCGAGAACCATCGACATTCGACCCAACAGGCTTCGTGGCTACCAGTGAGACCACCGGGGCGACCGTTTGTTTGGTGTTAATGAGGGCGATCGGTATACGTGTCGTCGTGTCCACGTTAGCGGTGCCTTTTTGAAGGAGAATTATAGCTGCACCTAGTCGGCACCTTTCACCGAAGTATGAATTTATCACTGAAGTTACACCCCCGAACTATTAATAGACCAATCCATCTGATGATGATGATGTGTAACTTTCTATGATTCATAGCGTATCGCATGTGTTGATTGATATTTTACAATATACCCACTATTTGTTTTTGACTGGCTTTGATCGCTTTGCGGACCCTTCGGGTTCCACTTTCATTTCAGTACACCTTTTTTTGGGTAAGTTAGCCTGTGACCACGGGAATCGACCGTGTCAAGTGTTGGATAAGACGGACAGATGGAGGTACTGGATAGAGAGACCGGCACGGTTTTTAATGTGAAGACAACAACAACAACAACAACAACAACAACAACAACCCACGAACGAAATATCGCACAGAGCCTACAATTACGATACGAGGTAGTAAGTCTCGACGAGAGATCCTCGACCTCACACGTCACGAAATGACAACAGCTGTGAGATCGGGGGTTTCTTCGACGCTCTCGTCTTTGCAAGTTGAGGGAGGTATTATACGAGTACTTCGAGCGCGCGTACTTACTGTTTATACATGTTCACAGCTGATGATTATATGGTGTGTTTTATATGAAGATGCCAGACGATATATACACCAGCAGCAACGTATGATATCCAATCTCCTCAGGACAACGAACATACTGCAAAATATAATACTGCTATTGGCACGATCTCAGGTCCCGGAGTTTTCTGTACAGGGTGGAGTTTTGGTCAGAATCAACTTTCGAGTGGCGGAAACGATCGGGAACGTCATTTCCGATCGATTTAGAAAGTGTACAAAAAATAAAAAATATTTCCTGCTCTCTGAAATTCCGAAAATATTCTCGAAATTGAAAAACAAGCACAATGGAGGGTGCATTTTTTTTTGTACACGCGTTCAATCGACGCCGCCTGGCCGTTTTAGGGGGGGTAGAACTTCACGGAGAAGCGATGCGACCAAAACTCCATCCTCAAGAGGCACCGGAAAATCTGGCGGGAAATCAGTACATTCTCAGCATGTTGAGGTTTTGGGGTGATTGATCCTGTACGTGTGCCTCAGCAACAAACTCATAGGGGACGAAAAACTGGTCTATGTTAGCTACCAGCCGTGCGGTCATGATTCCGTTGTTTTTTTTTTCCCTCCGGCCATTTTGAGACCGTGTTTGAGTTGAAAAACTCCTGAAACACAGGTTTGCGCCAAAAAAAAATGCGCGAAGGCGCCAGTGTTTCGTGCCTTTTGGTACCCAAGGCGGCGCACTTTTGAAAATCTGACACCGGATTCGTTATCCCAACCCCAATTTCACCCCCCCCTGAAAGTTTCACCGAATTCTGATGGGGGGGGATTTTTTATCACCATCCCCGCTTTTTTGCGTTTTTGTCATATTTCAATAGCGACCCAGACAAAACCCACTGAAACCCAGGCACCAAGTATCACATTGGTTTGAAAAAATTGACACAAGTGCGCGGGAGGTCACACTGAGCACAACATATTTTTTTCACATCTTAGTAGGGGATTTTTCATCACCATCCCCTCATTTTAAGAAATTAGCTCCGGGACACCTGAGATCGTGCCAGTTGCACGATACGCATTACGTCATCAGATTCTACCTTGCGACACCCCACGCTTAAACGCCTCCATCCGAAGGGAAACCTTATATATTATACCGGTACAGACTATAAAAAAATCTACTACTGTACACCCAATACGGTACTACGTGTTTCTGTTGCCAGAAAACACAGTTATGAATACGGCATTAAGGCTTAACGCTTGACGCAGGTTGCTATTAATAGTTAGAAAAAGTCATGCCGCATCGGCGCGATCAGTGCTTCGTACGGCATGTCTTACGTTGTCCACGGAAGCACCAGCGGCAGTACACCAGGTACTGCTTGTATTGCTGTATCAAGAATTACATTAAAAACACAAGACGAGATCGTGTGGTATAGATTATACATCTAAAAACAGGCAGCACCTGCTCGTAGCACTTTGTACGACCTTAAAATACTCTGCCGGGATATCATATATCGTTTGTGCCGCACCCGCCACGCGCCTGACTATTATTCTAACCACCAATACTATTAATAATACTAAAGCAGTACACTACTGCTGTAACACGATATGGGAGATACTACATATATGCGCATAAACGGAACAGTCAGGAATGAGGCACCATTGTTACCCTTCTTCAACAACAAAAAGGCTTACAATAGCAGCGCTACGTACCAGGTACATAAGCTGTGCGCAGTAGCTGAACCCGAACCACACCCACGTTTCGGGTACAAACTACTTGGAATTAGTGTGGGGTCATTTTTGCTAAGGAACCCCTTAAGAACTGGTCGCACGCATTTGGGGACAAAATACTTGGAAATAGAGTGGGATTTTGTTTTCGGTTCTGAATGGGGTCTGAAGAGGGAAGCCTTGTGCAATTTCGGCCTGTTCTAAACGTGGGAACTTCCTTCGATTTTATACTGATAACCGAATCACAGGTTCACAAAAGAAGAGGCTTTTGGTGACAGTCCCGCACATGTACTTTATCATCTCATATGATGGACAAGAAAATATCAGAGAGCCGATTCAGACGTTGTTTTTAAGCCACCATTTCAGCGGGATCACGCGGAATCGCAATACGTACGTCATACATAACGCGGAACGTTTCCGGGTTGTCCTTTCTGACTCCCTACAGCAACAGTGCTCGTAGTCTAATCTGTTGCATCACCGCCCCAGCCAGGAAATCCTTCGGCCCATCTCCCTCGATTACGGGGGACCATAGTAAATACTAGTAAATAGGACCTACATACGGTACACACAAAAACCTACCAGGTATACATTTCCCTATTTTTACCAACAATATTTAGTCCTATTTATTATGGTCCTGCGTAATAGGAGCTGCATATCTCTAGAACGGTGCTTGGGCATCGCGAGACGTTTTTGGGCGCAAAGATTGAAATTCTGACAAGATAAAACCTCAACCACCGCATATCAAAATGGCGATTGGATCATATCTGCTTGGCGACGACCTCCGATTTAAGCTTAGCGTTCTTCTCGCCCACCACAAACTACAAGAGACAGCAGTAGACCACTTTACATGACGATTATCGTTTTCTTGGACTGCGGTCGCTGTTCTGGCTTGAGGACAACCTGACCCATCCATATAGCCTTACTTACACCACGCTGTCCGGACATTTAAGGACAGTTTGGTTTTCATATTATAGTACAGTAACATCCAAACGGTCTTTGTATTTTCGGACAGAGTGCTAGGTCGTTTTCAAACAACCCTGCTTTTTGGTAATTTTATCCGTTTCCCACTTCTACTTCTTCCTACGATGGCTGCGCACTGATCCCGAGCCTTCCTACACGTCTACCGGCACATCGGAAGGTTGATCCATATAAATACTAATAATAAACGGGCATAGCGCCGGCACTGTTCTGAAACAGACCATGATTATTGGGCCCTGTTGAAAGGTATCGACGAGGCAATGCCACCACGGCCCCTTCAAAGTGGTATACTTTACTTTTTCCACGAGATTTCGAGTGAAGACAACAGAAAACGGGTGATTTGCCGTGATTGGTTGGCACACATGCACAGTAGCTGCAATCTCTCTCATGTCACATGGACTATGCACGAAATTCCGTGGTTGCAACAGAGTCCGGGCGGCGGCAGTTTGTCAAAAAGTAGGAAACACAAAACTACTCTCTTCTTGCCAAAACCCAGAATGCGCCAATTGCAAAACCTTCATAACATACCACTCTGTGCCGAAATATAAGCACCTTTTATACATTGATATTAAATAAATAAGTTTCTTATATTTTGGGACAGAGTGGTGCTGCAGTATAGCACAGGATACCTACTACTGTAAGTAAGAGACAAGGAAGCTGGCCCAGGCTGAATTTATTCTTTGATAGAGGGTGCTTCTACACTAATTTCACGATAACGACTCGCGAATTTATTATCCTCTAAATTCAGCCTGGCTTTTTTATTAGCCTGTTGCTTCTTAGGTGTCCTGTATGTACTGTATTAATTCCAGGATAATAAGTACAGCGTTACCTGGTACGTATATAGCGGGGATCGGGGGAAAATAAGCCCACGCTAAAACCTAAACCCAACACGAAAAAGAGGGGATGGGGAAATAAATTCCAACCCGACTTTGCCACCACGAGTGCGATCATGGGGCATGATACTATTAACACTATATACCACAACCCATAAACCATACACTAGGTACCAGTACTCGTGCCAGGTACTATTAATACCAGGTACCTGATACACCTGGTACTGCTGTCTGCACGGCATACGATAAAGCGATCCCAGCGGAGTCACGTTAAAACACCGCTGCATATTAATATATAGAAACAAATAATATACCAGGTTAGCAGCGTACAGGCGCGCTCTGTTGATTGATACTTGATAATTGATTATTGATACCTGGTGCATTTGATGCTCGAGACAGCACGGTGCTAGCAAGGGACCCGAGACACGCCGAAGCAACGACAACAGCAGCACCACCACCACAGCAGCAGTATGGCATGATATGGGACGTCAACAACTAAACAATAATGCTACGAGTACTGCCTGGAATATAGTCGTTCGCATACAGGAAGACGCCAATAGAGCCCGCGCATCATTGAACTACAGCAGTAAATACATTAGAGCTATTCTACGGCCTCCGCAGGGTTTCCAAAGAAACTTGTTGGAGACAGCGTGTATGTCCCTGAAACGCGTACTACTGCCTGCAGTACTCGTAGATGTGTCTCCAACTTGGTACGTACGTAATATATGTACGTAATGGAAAAATGAGAGCACCTCGGCACCTCACGATCGTACCTGATATAAACCTAGTATATTCGTATCATAGGTATACCGGTAGGCAGCATGTACCCAGGTACCAGCACAACAGACGTACAGACAGCAGCAGCGATTCACCTACAAAATCACACCAAAAGTACCGGGTGCGTACGATGTATAAACCTGGTACGATTACCATGCTACTGGTGTATGTACGAGTACTCTACACCAGATACAGGGACTTGGTACAGCACAGCTCCGCGTGTGTAAATACCTCGTACACGTAAGAACTGCCGCGCCAATCATCATCTGCCGTATCTGCCGTATCATAAATTAGGTTGCCGACTGCCGCTGCTGCTGCTTACGATATTGTTGCAAGTCTTACACAGATGCTCCGAGTATACTCGATACTCCGAGTATACTCGGAGTATCGAGTATTTTTCGTACTCCGAGTACTGAGAGTATTAGAGTACTGGTGGCCTAAATACTCGGAGTACTTGGGGTATGAGCAGTACTGAAGGCCCAAACACTCCGAGTACTGGGAGTATGAGCAGTAATAATCCTCGAGTATAAGCAGTACCCGGAGTACAAGAATCAAAATTACTCGAAGTACTCCGAGTATCGAGAGTATTGGACAACGAAATACTGCGAGTACANTGCTGGAGAGTGTGCCTTTGATTGGGGCTCATTTATTGCGTCAGGGATCAATAATCGACATTTTAACGGGACTTCTTTCGATGTTATGGGTTTTTTTTGCATCATTCATTACGTCAGGAATCAACAATACAAACTGGGTCTCTTCAACGGTCCCTTGGCATCGTAAACTGGAGCCTTAGCCTCTCGGCCCCTTGGCATCGTAAACTACCTGATGTATTGCGGGCCTTATTCCTTCTTCGCTTCGCGGACGGCCTGGGCCGGCGGCGAAGCCCCCTTGTATAAATTATATATTTACTCACCTGTGGTGGGATATGCCAGGTATTTATGGACGTGTGTATTTTACGTACGTACGTAACACGGATTGTATACGTCTTGCGCCCAAGAAAGTAAAGCACAAAACCTCATCGAGACAAAATCCCGCCAGAGAGGGCTTGGCTGCAGAACGCGCCAATGAATCGTGTGTGTAAGTGTTCCAAGTGTGTACGCACTACCACAATATGTACAAACTGGTCGCACACCCCCTCCGGACGATTTGTGAAACTGTTTTCAATTGCCAACGGAGACGGTGCCAACGCCAAGCCCCTGTCGTCCATCGATAATATATCGTCGAGGGACTTCTAACGCGCCACCTGTCTGTATGTGATTGTGTATGCCATTGCGTTGTATCGTGGAGCCTATTCGTGGGCTCGAACATTTGTTCCTGACGGCGATTTATGTTGCGTGATGCACAAGCATATGTACGGCAATCAACACTAACTAGTCGGCCAGACAATTGAAAGTTGAACCCTGGTCGCGACACAAAATGCACACTTTCATGTATCGCGCGCGATATGACCGATGTGACTGCGGATCTGAGAAATGAAAGGGAGGGGGCTGGAGAAGTAGAAGTATACTTTAAAAATCGACAGAATGCCGGACAAATATAGGTAAAACAGCTACTACGTAACCACTCGCATTCGTACTAGGAGAGCTAGACGGCACGGCCAGCCATATTTCACATGGCATTTCGGCACTCGCACACCCCAAGTCACTACAACAACCCAAACGCCTGTCCCGTCGGCTTTTTATTCGGTATTACTTGGTATTGAAAAACAAAAAATAACGGCAGCAGTAGTAGCTGTTAACTCGAGGATATATTTACGTATGTATTCTGTATAATATGTGTACGTCCAAAAAAGCACTCATTTTAGTACCAATGGTCATTTATCACATATATTTCGCACATGTATGTACCAGGTACGTACCATATAGTCTCGTCTAAAGGTACATATTGTATAATACATACCATTACCTACATGACACGTAGAGCCGACATAAACGCACACCTGATATATCGATGGCTATGCCGAACAACACTCGTTCAGGCCCTAACTGCTGTTTCGTCACACTTACTTGTCGAACTTGGGGATTGTCTTCGCCGCTGGTTCCTCTGTGGTTCTATGCCGGAGGGCGGTGGAAGTGTGTGGTGATCATGAGGGTAGAGTGGGCATCGTTGTGTCGACGTGGCCGGTGCCGTTTTCATTGGAAGAACTACCGTCCGTCGTACCTCGTAAACACATCCCAACGAACAAGCAGGAATTTATTACTGAAGTTACACCCAGAAGAAGTGAACTACACCCCCGAACCAGACGAACCCACCTGCTGTGTGGTATTAATATGTATGAGCCGTATTGTATCCCATCTATGCTGTGTGTCGATTGATTGTCCATCCGTCGTATACGCGAGATGGAAGTATCACCCACAGTTTGCCAACACCAGTTTCGACAAAATACTGTGTCGTCGTCGTCGCCCTTGCCGAAAAACAGTCATCCTGCCGTAGTATTTCTATTTATAGAAGGGCGATTGATGTGTGTGGTGTTCATTACGGCGGTCGATATTGTTGTTTGGGACTTCTTTTGATATCCGATCGAATCGATTTTTTCATCCCCCAAAGTACAAATGTCTTTCCGGCGATTCATGCTTTGACCAATCAGATGAAAGTCCGCGTCGATTCATAAAAAAAATCGATTTGAAGCCTCTAAATATACCTTATAGGTACAAATAAATAATGCACACTATTAAAACCCAAATCACTAATTAATTAAATTCATCCAGGTGCTTTTAAGTTTTACTCCCTAACCTGTCCTCGCACACCTCTTCTTATATACCATACATAGCTACAAATGGTATACCCACTCTATCACGTAATAAACTCGTCGGAACACTATAGTATACCTGGTACGTTTATTTCAGACTGTTTACTTTTACTTTTAATTTAATTTATTATTATTTCTCCCCCCCACAAATAGACACACACTTCCTGAATTCTACAGCCTCAGATTGTGTCCCCCTCATACGGGATGTACATCCTACATGAGGACATATAAAATCCGTAAGTACGCGCGATCGAAGTATTACACTCAGCTAGCAAAGATGAGCTTCGACCAAATTCTCGAGCTCACAGCTGTTGTTGTTTTTTTTTAATTTTTTTTAATATAGATGCATGTAGAAAACATATGGTTTTTGTCCGACGTGCACTGCACGAGTTGTCGGTGGTTTGCACTGCGGTTGTTTTGTAGAATGGTTGGCCTCGCGTGGGGAAAAATATGATATTAATAGTTGCGTACGAGTAACAACGTAGTTCGTATATCAGGTATCTCCAGTTCCAGACGAACGGTGTGCAAATATATTTGGTCACGACTTTACTTCTGATATATATATATATATATATACCCACCTGTGGTAGGATATGCCAGCTATGCACATATGGACGTGTGTATCTTACGTACGTACGTAGCACGGATCGTATACGTCTTGCGCCCAAGAAAGTAAAGCACAAAAAATCATAGAAACAAAATCACGCCAGAGAGGGCTTGGCTGCCGAACGCGCCAATGCATCGTGTGTGTAAGTGTTCCTGGTGTGTACGCACTACCATAATATGTACAAACTGGTCGCACACCCCCTCCCGACGATTTGTTAAACTGTTCTCAAGTGTCAGCGGAGACGGTGCAAACCAACGCTGAGCCCCTGTCGTCTATGGATAATATATCGTCGAGGGACTTCTAACGCGCCACCTGTCTGTGTATGTATGTGATTGTGTATGCCATTGCGCTGTACCGTGGAAACTGTTCGTGGGCTCGAACGTTTGTCCTGACGGCGATTTATCTTGCGTGATGCACAAGCATATGCACAGCAATCAACACTACCGTAACTAGTCGGCCAGATAGTTGAAAGCTGAACCCTAGTCACACAAAATGCACACTTGCATGGATCGCGCGATATGACCGATGTGACTGCGGATCTGAGAATTGAACGGGAAGGGGCTGGAGAAGTAGAAAATATACTTTAAGAATCAATAGAATGCCGGCCGGAGAAATATAGGTAAAACAGCTACTACGTAACCACTCGCATGCGTACTAGGAGAGCTAGACGGCACGGCCAGCCATATTTCACATGGCTTTTCGGCGCTCACACACCCCAAGTCACTACAACACCGCAAAGGCTTGTCGCGTCAATTTTTTGTTCGGTATTATTTGTAAAACAAATAACGACAGCAGCAGCAGTAGTATCTGTTAACTCGATGCTAAATTCACGTATTGTGTATGTGTACGTATCAATCATCATATATCAACAAATAATACGCACATATAATATGAACCAGGTACGTACTACGTATGTATATGGTCTCGTCTAAATGTACATTAAGGTAAAATACCATTACCTACATGATAGGTAGAGCCGAAAATAACGTAAACACAACATATATCGTTGGCTATGCAGAACGACACTCGCACAGGCCGTAAGGGCCCGTATTAACGAAAGAAAGTTTCAAATCGAATCGATTTCAAATCTATTTTATTTTATGAATCGAATCGACTTTTTTCCGATTTGAAGTGAAAGTACGGCTTTGGGTCCTATCAGGTGAAATCACGCATGTTCCGTATGTTCTCGAAATGTGAATGAGATCGGAATAACGCGACATCCCACAGAACACCCGGCTGACAAGTACCGAGGGGAGAAGCTGAGAGCGACGGCGTGCATCGTCACGTGCACGCCGGCTACAGCCTCTGTTTTATTTTTAAGGCCCAGGCTAGGAAGCTGTCACTCTCAGCTTCGCGTGGGTGGTCGGAGGAAGCCCTTAAATGCCATGTACCGGACAGCGATAGCGATGCGGCTATCGAAGTATTGAATTTTTCCTCCGTGTTTTGGGTCGATCGCTTGGTTCTCGCCGGGCTTGGCCGATGGAGCTGGTGGAAAAATTGGGCTTGCGACCGCCGTGATTTATTTTGAGGAGCCACCGCCGGGCCACGTTGTGCTATGGTATGTATCAGTGGGCGCGGCTATTGCTCCGGTCGCCACTCGTGGAGGTTAACGATTTATCGCCTCGTTGGTGGTTGTCGAGAACAGCCCAAACAGCGACGGATCGCCTCGGGGACGTTCACCCAGTGGGAACATGCCATGCATGTTGGATAAACTCCAATCGATTCGAATCGATTCGAATCGATTCGATTCGATTTGCAAAAAATAAAGTATTTTGGGACTTCTTTTGATATCCGATCGAATCGATTTTTTCATCCCCCAAAGTACAAATGTCTTTCCGGCGATTCATGCTTTGACCAATCAGATGAAAGTCCGCGTCGATTCATAAAAAATTAATCGATTTGAAATCGATTCGATTAGCAACTTTCTTTCGTTAATACGGGCCCTAACTGCTGTGCCGTCAGACTTACTTGTCGACTTTGATCGGGGGTCTTCTCGGCTGGTGCCTCTGTGATTCTATGCAGACGGGTGGTGGAAGTGTCTGGTGCTGATCAGGGTAGAGTGGGTATCGTTGTGTCGACGTGGCCGATGCCGTTTACATTAAAAGAACTACCGTCGGCCGTATAAATACATCTTGAGCGCATGTCGATTGCTCATCCGTGGTATACGCAGAATCGAAGTTTCACCCGCAGTCTGCCAAGACGAGTTTCGGCCTAATATTGTTGTGTCGTCGCCCTTGCCGAACAACGATCGTGCTTTTGATTTCTGGTAAACGAAAGACGATTGATGAGTGTGGCGTTAATGAGGGCGGTCGGTATAGTTCCACCTCGTCGGCACCTTCCACCGAAGTACAAGAACGGTGGGAATGAGGAGCGTGACAGACGCCTTCAAGTGGTCAAACTCCTAACTGCATTAAGCTACTGCGTTGGCGGTTTTTCTCTTTTTGCTGTGTTCCTGCAATTGACATTGATTGGATCGTTTTGTATTTTAAGCGATTTGTGTCAGCACATAAACCTTTTTGGCTCATGCGCAAGTATATAGGTTGGTGGGGGTCCGTTGTGGGTTGTGGGGGAGAGAGTAATAACTGGGTGGGTCGGTTGGTCCCTGGGCCGGTTGTCCCAACACCATCCACCAACATTTCTAGTGAAGCGATGAGCGTCAGCGCAAAACCTTGTACAGGAGTGGATCGGTGGGGTGTCGGTGTTCGTGGCCATTTTTTGTTTTTTTTGTTCCGTACGAGGGCATCAGTGTACTCGGCACAAATAATAAGCACGTATGTAGGTATACGTGAAAAAAAAACAAAACTGGTACAATGGTTCCAAGATCAAGTTATCGCAAAAAAATGAAACAAAATTAAGAAGGAAAAAAAATGAATTCTAAAATAAAAAACAAAAATTCCTTTGGTATACGGCAGCAGCAGCAGCAGCAGCAGTGCAAAAATAATGAAAATTTGTATTCATATGTATATATATAATATAGCACAGAAGTATGTATATATTATACGATTGAGTATGTATATGATACTGGTGCTCGCGTTCTTCTCGAGAGAGGAGTGCCACAAGGCAAAAAAAGTCTCACAGCCAACATACCACAGAGAGACCACTACACCACCCACCACCCCACAAACACCAGACGCCACGAGAAATATAAGCCTCTGCTGCTCTTGGTGGATGTGGTGTGGGGGTGGTGGTGGGGTAAATCAGGGTACATACATATATCATATACAATCGCTGGCATATACCTGGTATACACCAGCAGCAGCAGCAGCAAGTGCATAAATTGAAAACTCTTAAAATGTGTGTACCTGCTTATACGAGTGAGTATGTATATGATACTGGTGCTCGTTCTTCTCGAGAGAGAGTGCACAATGCAAAAAAGAGTCTCACAGCCACATACCACACAGAGACACACTACACCACCCACCACCGACAAACACCAGACGCCACGAAGAATATATAAGCCTCTGCTGCTCTTGGTGGATGGTGGTGGGGTGGTGCGTGGGGTAGCATCAAGGGTACATACATATATCATATACAATCAGCTGGCATTATACCTGGATACCCAGCAGCAGCAGCAGCAGTGCATAAATTGAAAACTCTTAAAATGTGGTGTACTGCGTTCTCTAGAAATGAGAGCACAACAAGGGCAACAAGCCACACCATTCACACCACCACAACGCATACTGCCACCACACAACACCACCAGGACAGAAGCTATTGCACGATGCGCATCTTCCATATAGCTACTAGGTGTGTAGTTGGCGGTGTGGGGTGGTGATGGTGTTTGGTTGCGGTGGTGGTGGTGGTGGTGGTGGTTGCAATCCCTGTGTGTGGTATGATGGCTCTCTTCTCTTCTCCGATCATCGCAGAGCTCGACACAATCACGAGTCGATCATCGACCATCACCACTACCTGTGTGCACCACTCCGACCATACGCTCACTCGATGCACTCCAATGTCACACCTGCAATCAACCACCTGCTGCAGCTACCATCACCATCAAGGCCTGGGAAGCTTCTATATAGCTGGTGGTGTGAAGGTGGTAGGCGGTGGTGTCGTGTGGGTCGTGGTGGTGGTGGTGTGGTATAGCGTTTGCTCGTGTGTGGGATGCTTGTTTTGTTTGCAGGTGCAAATCTGGACTCGATCATCGACAAGTTCGACACAACAATCACGATGATCATCAACCATCTTCACTTTCAACCCTTGACAGCCTTGAGATGCCGTGACTGTCACCAAACAACTAGTTTTTAGTGTGGAACACTCCACCCTACACCCTTGACAGCGCATGTTTTGCCTTGCTTGACATGTCTCCCGACATTAAAAAAAAAAGCAGCAGCAGCAGCAGCAGCAGTGTTCTGGAATATATGGCAAGCGCTGGTCTGGTGTACGGATGTATCATAAAAAAAAAAAAACATGCTGCTGCTGCTGAACGAGTGCGAACCAGGAACCACCACCAAACCACGGGACGAAGCCACCACCAACCACCACCAGCCACTACGAGCAACAACAACTTCTGGTGCTCCTGCGGCTCGTGGGGCAGGGGTGGTGGCGGTGGTGGGTGTGATGGTCGTCGTGTGTGGGTTTTTGGTGGTGAGCATGGCAATCACCGTTGTTGCTCTACTGCCGAGAAATGTGGTCTTCAGTTTCAACCCTTGACAGCCTTGACATGCGTGACTGTCACCAAACAACTAGTTTTTAGTGTGGAACACTGCCACCCTACACCCTTGACAGCGCATGTTTTGCCTTGCTTGACATGTCTCTACGTGCTATTATATAGTTTGCTCTACTGCCGAGAAATCCCAGTGACACAATTTGGCACTGGCAACAGTTTAGGGCAGTCACTACCGCCTAGCTCTCCGATCTTGGCACGGCTTTCGACACGAATAGCACAGGACGGTCGGCACAAATAGCGGGCCTCTATCAGTCCCGAGCGTGTCTGAATCGGTTCAGTGTACGCGTCGCGCGCCAAAAAAAAACAAAGCGAACGAAGTGCGAAGTGCAGAAAGTGCGAGGGACAGAAACCTCAATATTAAGCTATTCGTTTAAATAAAGCCACGCTGCGGCAGCTTTCAGAACTGTTTTTTGTCCGTTTGTGTCCGTTCGCGACCAGGGGGGTACACCCCCACGGGCACATACCCAACCATTATGAAGAGCATCTATTGATGCTTCGAAGGGCTAGCGCCCTTCTCAGCATCAAATATCTCCTCATTGATAAATACACTGAAGAAGACATATAATTAATCGGGTCAGCTTTTTTCATTCTGAATGACATAAATGCGAATCCCCATAAACGGGACTCCAGTCCTTATAAGGTAAGCTTGTTGTTGCTGTTTGTTTGTTGGTACGTTGGTTTACGTTTTGGTTGTTTACGTAATGTTTGTTATTTTTAGTGTCGCTAGACGTACGAGTTCGACTACGAGTTCGTGTTTTCGTATGTTGGGTATTTTTTTGTGTCGCTATACCAGGTTATTATTATTTGAAGTACCCCTTTACGTATTATGTACGTAGTGATACCAATTATTATTTTTTCAAGTAAACAGGTATTATTATTTTTAGTATATTACAGACGTAGACTTTTTGTACCAGGTATTATATGTATGTATGTTGCCCATTTAATGTGTTAGTTGTTGTTGTTGTTGGTTGTTGGGAGCTTTTCAATTTTTCCGCTTTTTCGGTTTTTGTGGGGGATGTCAATTTCACTTTTTCCTCCATGGCTTTGGGCTTTTTCGGGGGCACTAACCCCGGAACAGAGAACGTAAATGGATGTGGCTGTTGTCTATCGCGTGTCGCACGAGAAAAAAACGTTTGTATGCTTCTTGGGTATCCCTGCCGTATTTTAGACACATGAGCGTAGATGGGTATGGCAGTTGTCTGTCGTGTGTCGCACGTGAAAACGGTACCGGTATAGCGGTAGAGTGAAAAAATAATATTCTGTTGCGTGGATTTTATTTCATGGCTGCCAGACACGAGAGCGTAGATGGATGTGGCGGTTGTCCGTCGTGTGTCGCACGGGAGATAGTTTTCGTTTTATCCCACGGTATTGCGGTAGAGTGGTATATTCTGTTCGTGGGTTATTTTTTTCATGGTGCGGCTTCTTGGGTTAGGACTGCCGTAGACACATGGGCGTAGATGGATGTGGCGGTTGTCTGCCGTATGTCGCACGGAAAATCGTTTTTGTTTTATCCCACGGTATTGCGGTAGGGTGGTACGTTCTGTTCGTGGCGGTTGTCCGGCGTGTGTCGCACGGGAGAGCGCTTTTTCTATTTTGATTGTTTCGTCGAATTCTCGAGTTGTCTTCTTGGACATCACGGCCGTAGACACATGAGCGTAGATGGATGCGACGGTTGTCTGTCGGGTGTCGCACGTTTAATCATTTTCGTTTTATCCCACGGTATTGCGGTAGAGCAGGTAGAGTGGAATATTCTGTTCGTGGATTACTTTTTTCATGGGTTTGGTTTCCTGGGCACCACTATGTAGACACATGAGCGTAAATGGATGTGGCGGCTGTCTGTCGTGTGTCGCACGGGAATTTGTTTTTGTTTTTTCCCACGGTATTGCGGTGGGGTGGTATATTCTGTTCGTGGCGGTTGTCCAGCGTGTGTTGCACGGGAAAACGCTTTTTCTATTTTAATTGTTTTGTCGATTTCTCGATTTGTTAGGCGGTTGACTGTCGTGTGCAGCACGGGAAATCATTTTCGTTTTATCCCACGGTAGTAGCGGATGAGTGGAATATTCCATTCGTGGCATTCGTGGATTTTTCATGGCTTTGGCTTTTTGGGCACCATTGCCGGACACGAGAGCGTAGATGGATGTGGCGTTGGTCTAGCGTGTGTTGCATGGTGTTGCATGGTGTTGCACGGAAAAACACCCTATATTTTGATGTTTTGTGCTTTTTTACATGGATGGGTTGGGCTTTTTTCGCGTCACTCCTTTAGTTGTCTGTCGTGCGTTGTGGGATAGTGGCTTGGGTATACCATATTTTAGAGTCCGTCGATTTTATTCCATGGTTTGGCTTTGCTTGCCTCATTGCGTTGCTTTGTGTGTTTTCTTGCTGGAGAGTGTGCCTTTGATTGGGGCTCATTTATTGCGTCAGGGATCAATAATCGACATTTTAACGGGACTTCTTTCGATGTTATGGGTTTTTTTTGCATCATTCATTACGTCAGGAATCAACAATACAAACTGGGTCTCTTCAACGGTCCCTTGGCATCGTAAACTGGAGCCTTAGCCTCTCGGCCCCTTGGCATCGTAAACTACCTGATGTATTGCGGGCCTTATTCCTTCTTCGCTTCGCGGACGGCCTGGGCCGGCGGCGAAGCCCCCTTGTATAAATTATATATTTACTCACCTGTGGTGGGATATGCCAGGTATTTATGGACGTGTGTATTTTACGTACGTACGTAACACGGATTGTATACGTCTTGCGCCCAAGAAAGTAAAGCACAAAACCTCATCGAGACAAAATCCCGCCAGAGAGGGCTTGGCTGCAGAACGCGCCAGCCAATGAATCGTGTGTGTAAGTGTTCCAAGTGTGTACGCACTACCACAATATGTACAAACTGGTCGCACACCCCCTCCGGACGATTTGTGCAACTGTTTTCAATTGCCAACGGAGACGGTGCCAACGCCAAGCCCCTGTCGTCTATCGATAATATATCGTCGAGGGACTTCTAACGCGCCACCTGTCTGTATGGGATTGTGTATGACATTGCGTTGTATCGTGGAACCTATTCGTGGGCTCGAACATTTGTTCCTGACGGTGATTTATGTTGCGTGATGCACAAGCATATGCACGGCAATCAACACTAACTAGTCGGCCAGATAATTGAAAGCTGAACCCTGGTCGCGACACAAAATGCACAATGCATGGATCGTGCGCGATATGACCGATGTGACTGCGGATCTGAGAAATGAAAGGGAGGGGGCTCAAGAAGTAGAAACATACTTTAAAAATCGATAGAATGCCGGACCAGCATAGGTAAAACAGCTACCAGGTACTACGTAACCACTCGCATGCGTACTAGGAGAGCTAGACGGCACGGCCAGCCATATTTCACATGGCATTTCGGCACTCGCACACCCCAAGTCACTACAACACCCCAAACGCTTGTCCCGTCGGCTTTATATTCGGTATTACTTGGCATTGTAAAACAAAAAACGACGGCAGCAGTAGTATCTGTTAACTCGAGGATATATTTTCGTATTGTGTATAATATGTGTACGTCCAAAACAGCACTCATTTTAGTACCAATGGTCATATATCACAAATATTTCGCACATATATGTACCACGTACCATATGGTCTCGTCTAAAGGTTCATATTGTATAATACATAGTATTACCAACATGCTACGTTGAGCCGACATAAACGCACACCTGATAAATCGATGGCTATGCCGAACAACACTCGTTCAGGCCCTAACTGCTGTCTCGTGGGGATTGTCTTCGCCGCTGGTTCCTCTGTGGTTCTATGCAGGAGGGTGGTGGAAGTGTGTGGTGATTATGAGGGTAGAGTGGACATCGTTGTGTCGACGTGGCCGGTGCCGTTTTCATTGGAAGAACTACCGTCCGTCGTACCTCGTAAACACATCCCAACGAACAAGCAGGAATTTATTACTGAAGTTACACCCAGAAGAAGTGAACTACACCCCCGAACCAGACGAACCCACCTGCTGTGTGGTATTAATATGTAGGAGCCGTATTGTATACCATCTATGCTGTTTGTCGATTGATTGTCCATCCGTAGTATACGCGAGATGGAAGTATCACCCACAGTTTGCCAACACCAGTTTCGACAAAATACTGCTGCTGTGTCGTCGTCGTCGCCCTTGCCGAAAAATAGTCATCATGCCGTAGTATTTCTATTTATAGAAGGGCGATTGATGTGTGTGGTGTTCATTACGGCGGTCGATATTGTTGTGTCCACGTTGGCGATGAATTTTCCATTGGAAGAACTACTGTTATTAATGCTTCACCTAGTCGGCATATTTTACCGAAGTATGAATGTATCTCTGGAGTCACCCCCCCCCCGAATTATCATCCGACCAATCCATCTGATGATGATGTGTAGCTTGGTATGATTCGTAGTGTATCATATCATACGTGTCGCTTGATCTTTTACAATATACCCACGAACAAAATGTCGCACGCACCTTGCAAATAAATACATATTATATGTATGCACGAGGTGGTAAGTCTCGACGAGAGATCCTCGACCTCAACTGCTCACGGCTGATCATGATGATGATGATGATGATGATGATGATGATTATAAAAAAAAAAAACGAAATAAACACAGCTGTGAGATCGGCGGTTTCGCCGACGCCCTCGTCTTTGCAAGCTGAGGGGGGTACTTTGAGCGCGCGTACCTACTGTTTATACATGTGTCCATAGCTGATGATGATATAGTGTGTTGTTTATAAAGATACCAGACGATAGACTGGCTGTAGATGCATGTAGAAAACATATGATTTTTGTCTGACGGGCACTGCAAGAGTCATCGGTGGTTTGTACTGCAGTTGTTTTGTACAACAGTTGGCTTAGCGTGTGGAAAATACCTTTAGTTGCGTACGAGTAACGTAGTTCCAGACGTCTCCAGTTCCAGACGAACGATGTGCAGATAGATATGGTCACGACTTTTCTTCGGGTATAGATATAAAAACGCGCCTGTGGTGGGATATGCCAGGTATGCATGGACGTGTGTATTTTACGTACGTAACACGGATCGTATACGTCTTGCGAAAGTCAAGCACACCAACTTATCGAGTCAGAACCCCGCCAGAGCGGGCTTGGCTGCAGAACGCGCCGATGAATCGTGTGGGTAAGTGTTCACGTGTGTACGAACTACCATATGTAAAAACTTGTCGCACACCCCGTCCCGACGATTATTTTACCTGTTTTCAATTGCCAACGGAGACGGTGCAAACGCTGAACCCATACGTCTATCGATCATATATCGTGTAGGTACTTTTAACGCGCAACCTGTCTGTATGTGATTGTGTATGCCATTACGTTGTATCGTGGATACTATTAGTGGGTTCGGACGTTAGTTCCTGATGGCAAGTTATCTTGCGTGTTGCACAAAGCATATGAACGGCAATCAACCCGAGTCGGCCAGATAAGTAAAAGCTGAACCATGGTCGCGACACCAAATGCACAATGCATGGATTGCGCGCGATATGACTGATGTGACTGGGGATCTGATAAATGAAAGGGAAGGGGCTGAAAGAAGAGTATATACAATATATTGATTTAATCAGTGGGATGCCAAAGCCGGTCGCCTCGGTGGTCAAACTGGTAGCTACGAAGGCAGTTGCGCTGGAAGTCGAGGGTTCGAGTCTCTTTATGGGGAGTTATATTCTCAAATGACATCACCTACCGAGAGCGCATATTTTGGCGTGGGTAAGCACACCTCTCGACAAGAGTTGGCGAGGGAGGAAAGTGCAGAAATCTTCCCGCGATAAAAGTGCAAGCGAAGAAACGTAGTGGGGGGGAAGGAGGGGGGCCCACTTTGTGAACCCGGATCTGAGGTACGACTAGGAAGGAGAGAGAGAAAGGAAGGGTGAGGAACATTAACCAAGTAGAAGAACAAAAAAAACAATGCCGGACAAGAATAAGTAAAACAACTATAGAGTAACCACCCGCAGGTGGTCTGGAGATCTAGACGACACGGCCACCCTAATTAAAAAACGACATTTCGGCGCTCACACAACCACAATCGCTACAACACTGCCAAGGGTTTTCACGACAGCTCTATATATTTCGTATTATACTTCGTGTATTGTAAAACATGAAAACGACAGCAGCAGCAAGTAGCTGTGACCCAAGGATACATTTACAAACCGCGCATTTTAGTAAAGTTGTGATATATCACACATACAGATACATATATACCAGGTACGTACAACATGGTCTCGTCTACATGTATATATCTACAGGTACGAAAATCTACATGATACGAAAACCCGACAAAAACGCACGCCTGATATAGTGTTGGCTATGCAGAACAAGACTCGTACAGGTCGTAACTGCTGTGTCGTCTCACTTGTCGAACTTGAGGAGGGTCTTCGCCGCTGGTGCCTCTTTGAGTGTACGAAGGGGGGCGGTGGAAGTGTGTGGTACTGATGACGGCAGAGTGGGTATGGTTGTGCCGACGTGTGCGATGCCGTTTTTATTGGCCAAACTTTCGTCCGTCGTACCTCGTGAGCGCATTCTACCAAACGAAGTGAGAAGTCTTTGACTAAAGTTGCACCCAGAAAAAAATGAACTACACCCCCCAAAAAGACGGACCCACCTGCTGTGTGGTATGTATGATCCGTATTGTATCCTATGATGTTGTGTCGATTTATCAACGAGAGTATACGCATGATCGAAGTATCACCCACAGTTTGCCAATACGTACGCGTAGAACGTTCGACGAAATACTGCTGTGTCGTCGCGCTTGTCAAACTACAATCGATCCGCTGTGTGTGTACGTATGACAAAAGCGGTTGATGTATGTGTGGTGTTAAATATGGCGGTCGGTATCGTCGTGTCCACGTTGGTTGGCGATGCCTCTTTGTTGGAAGAGCTATTGTAGCACCTCGTCGGCACCTTCCACCGAAGTATGAATTTATCACTGAAGTTACACCCCCCCCCCCCGCCGGGAGAAAAATAAACTACACCCGGGAACTATCAATAGACCAATCAATCCGATGATGATGTATACGTTCAGATGATTCGTAGTGTATCATACGTGTCAATTCATCTTTCACAATACACCGACGATCGAAGTATCATACGGAGCTTGCAAACCCATATATATAGTCCGTCAGGCTCCAAATATCCGAATTCCCCCAACACCAAGTAACACTTATTGAAGAGTTTCGGGGAAAAAAATGAAAAAAAAAAGTCGATGCCCATTTTGGTGCTCATGAATGGCGGGGTACTTGTCCAGGAATATTACGACTTGCTCATGTTTGGGGGTTATTGTCCAGCATTATAAAAAGTCATTATCGACACGATTTTATTTTACAGCAGGCGAACCACAAGGTCGAGAGTGAGAAACGTGTGACTACTGCACGAAATGCCATGAACTTCCGGTCGACCACGGTGCTCCACCACCTTCCGCCGTGACCTTCTCCCTCCGCTCCTCCCCCCGTATCAAATTTCCCACGGTCGTTGCCTTCCTGCTTGCGGTCGTCCAACTCATCGCGGTTGTGTGCATACGCATCGTGGATTTTTTTCCCGTTTGTTTCCATTTCGAACAGCGCGAATACATCCTTGACATCCCCACCCCGTCTTGCCCGCCTTGTCTGAAATCAGACCTACCTGCTACTACTGTGCTGCTTTCGACACCACAGCAGCAGTATCACGAAGCCACGACTGGTTGGGGCAGGCGGCGAGCCCTGCCGCTCTACGATGTTTTGCGGCGAGTGGGTACTCGCCTCTACCACATCCTCCTCGCGGTCTCCCAGCTTTGAGGTTGCGTGCCGGTGTCTGTTTGCTCTCGTATGAGTAAGCACCCATCATTTCTCCTTCCAGCAGAACACTACTTTCCCCGCCACGGCATCACCAGCCGACCACTCGTCCAAGGAAGATGGCGCGCCCTGTCGCCGTACGCTGTGGTGGCGTGTCGTGGGACAAGTGTGGTGTTAATTGTTGCTGTGCCATATCCGTCGCACCCGCCGTCGCTCGGTCGACCGCGCCCCCGCCGCCGCTCGTTCGACCGTGCGCCCAACGCCACTCGATCGACTGTGGCGGCCTTGAGTTGCCCTCGTCGATCGCCCGCCGCCGCTGCTCGCTCGGTCGCTCGTCCGCCGCCGCCCTTGTTGATGGTATGTAAGTACTATTGCTCTGCACTGCTGTGCAAGAGTTCTGTACGTACGGCAGTGGAAGTGTGGAATATATGATAGATGAAACATACCAGTATATACGTGCGATGCGTACCGGGTACGTACGGAATGTAATATGAACCTTGCAACGTCTCTTTCCATTGCTGTGTCTCCTGCTGGCTTATACAAGCACATCGATTATATTTCACAGCGACATCAGGATACGTATGATATAAGAGAACCGACAGCAGTGGTGAACCCATTTTAACGGTGCGCGTTCTGCCTAAATAAAACAATGAGGGCAGCAGTCAGTAGTGTACTGCTGCTCGGTAACTCAACACGTTACATGAACGCAGTGTGTCAGTGGTCAGCATGCTGACAATACTACAGTAATACTACTATTAACATTTGTTGACGCAAGATATGTGAGTACTTACACACAAATACTTTGCCTACCAGCCACGCATCCTTTTCTTTCGCGATCCACCATCTATCTCGACACCCCCCCCCAAAAAAAAGGGTTTAACTCGAACTACGGGTACGAGTAAACAACTCCAACCAGAATAACTTTAGTAGCTCCGGCAACGACTCATTTTGGTACTCTGCCATTATTCCTGCTGTGTGGGAGAGTTCATTCGGAGCCCCCTCGTGCTCTTGTACCAGATCAGATACACATACCACGTATTGATAACAGTATCAATCAGATAGATAGGCTAAACTTTGGGCGAAAATAACCCAAACAATGTGCCCTCCAAGAAGCTTCCCAGTTTCCGTCTATTTCATTGCAAATCTCCTGAAGCGCTCGACAAACACACCTTGCCTGCAATGCTGTACCTAAAGCACTGCACTCGTGTCTTTCTGCAATCTCCCCGGTGTCACCATGTTACAGTAGCGCCATCCTCCCGGGCCCCTCCCGAGAGCAGGTGCACCTCGTTCCTGGTCAGAGTATGATGAAGAGATAAAATATCCTCTCGAAGGGGCACCCAAGCGCTCGTCCAAGAGATTCAAAATCCCCGGTTGTACACGAACTTAGCCCTCTCTGGCCCCGAGATGGCATAATGCCGCGGGGTCGCGGGTTGTTGTTACCCAGTAAAGGCGACGCGGGGTGAACGGACAGGCAAGTTATGAACGATACCCATGCACGGTGGGTGGACAGTTGGTGGTTTTACTTTGATATTTCACTCAGGGGCGGTTTTAAGTTTAAACCAGGCGGGAAGTCCACTTCAGCAGAACCCAGCGTTCGGCCTGCATTCGGCTTTGCACAGGTATGATGGCGTTCCGATGTAAGGGAACCCATCCTCAACCTCTATCGTTCACGCGGGTAGCTTGGTAGAACTTGACGGCCGTTTAAACGATGAACCCTCCGCGTTGCACTGGCCACGACAGTCGCTTACGCATCACAGTATAAACCTGGCGCCCAGCGCGCTGGAACACTAGCCGAGCCAACCCAGAAACAACGGTGGCGGCATCTGGCCACGACACGCCGAAGAACCTGATACTTCTACGAGACGTCGCTGTTGAAGTCGGTGATGGGGGCTCGTCTTGGGATTTGTTGGCCATGGCCACGATGACGCGACAATAGACAGCAGCAGGTGCAACAGCAGTAGTACAACAGCGACAATGCTTCACGCGTTGGCCTTTGTGACGAAACCACGGTGCTTTTGAGATCGTTTGATATCCATGTACAGTGTCAACCAGTAGGTGGTGTTCTTCAGCTCCCGGCAAGGTAGTCAAGACACCCAGACAATCGACGATTTGAATATACAAGTCGTTTATGATCCTCTCCTATGCCGGTAATGGCAACAGGAAGCCGCAGAGTGCGTTATTACGTATGCACCCAGTCGTCAAGATACATATAGTCCTCAACTCATGCAATCTCGAACCGGCATGTAACTGTCAAGCTGAATAGGCATCACGAACAGATGGATCGATGCAACAATCAGTTGAACTCACAGCTGACGCATTTCGACCGGTCGGGATATTTCACAGCTGACGTGTTTCTTAGTTTAATATGAATACGTTCATTTCATTGTGTACGAATTCCACGTAAATAAGTAAAACCAAGCACACGTTGCCGAACTCCATCATCCTGGTACACAGCAGTATACCAGGAATACCAGTACTCGAAGTTAAAGTGACGGTGGTTCCCTCAGCGAAGACTCCCGGTTTTGTATAGAAGCGGCGTGCTTATTTCGACCGGTCTATTCGCAATTATCTTCTGATTTTTTGGGGAAATTTGGTGTACCGTGAAAATCGAACTATTTTTTTAAAACAACTTGAAAAAAGACCGATGTGATTATGCACAAGTTCCCAGCGGTACGAGTACGTAGCAGCACGACACACACGGTGCCGTCACCCCAGCAATCCTCTTGATCATGGCCGACGGTCAGTGGCAAGCGGCCAAGCGCTCAAAGGCCGAGGGTGGTCCCTCGGCTTCCCTCTCGGGCGGTGCTTCCTCTCCCGCAGCCGGAAGAAGAGTAGGAGACGAGATGCTTCCCGACAGGGTGTGTAAAAAAGCCCCAAGGAAAGCCGAGGGACACATGAAGCATTTTTCAGAAGATGGAAAGCATGGTGCCCCTGTCCATCGACGATGAGAGCCCTGACGGTTGCAGCGGAGCTTGTTGTACGAGCGGTGGTATCCTCTTTGTGCGTGTGTACTGTCCAGGTAGGTACCGCTGGCGAGTGCGTCAAAAGATAAATTCTACGTACGGTTTTGAGGCCTGGTTTTTCTTTGTATTTTGCTCTTTTGGTACTTTCTACGTACGTACGCATCCTTCCGGATACTCGTACGCATTGAACATCAAAAGTTACATTATTGTTCAGACTACAAGATAGTACGTAGTAGTACCAAATATATTGTAACATCATACTTGGCTATATATATATAGATAGGTATGTATGTACGTACGTACATATGTATAAATATGTACCTGGTACATATATAGATGATGTGTCTTCGTTTTTTTCTGTATACGACCAGATGTTTATGTATACATATTATACTTCGTACGATACCTCGTACAGCAGCAGGAGTTGTATATATGAGTATGCATATTATCAATAGTATATACCAGGTATATTATATACCAGGTATACAAGGCTTGCTGGGAAAAGCAGGTAGCGGGAGACACGGAAAACTAACGAACATAAAAAAGGCATACTGCGATCAATAATGCACAGACAGGTAAGGTCGTCCACAGTTAATACTAATAATCACCCTCTTGGAAAATGCATACATGAAAAGGCCTTCAAAAAAAAAACGATCTCCCCCGCGTAATTATCGAGCGCACCCCCCCTCCCCCCTCACCCCCCTCACCACCCCCCCGATACCCTCACCATTCATAGAACAACGAGGCACACGAACAACGGAACGAAGGGTCGATCACAGACAACAGATGAAAAACTCTTGACACTATAAGTACTACTGTAGTGTTATACTTGTACGTTAATCTATTTTGTTTTGGAGCGGGCACTCTACCTAATGTGCATGTATATGTACAGCAGAGCGCTGTATGAAGGGCTCTCCCGGCAGAATCCTGACTGCGCAATATTACTGGGGGCCATAGTTAACAGGACCTATGGTAAACACAAAAACTACATATTTACCTGTTTTTACACACAATATTTGGTCCTTTTTACTATGGTCCTCCGGAATAGTTGGATTTTCGGAAATTTACGATGCAAAAGAATGAGTAGATGCCCCCCTGCGGCTGTGTTGCATACACTTGCAGGACCCGCCCCCCATTCCCCACACGAGTGCGACTAGAATAACCCCGCGCAATATATCCTCCCTCGACACCTTCCCGGTCTCCCGCGTACAGGGTGCTTGCCGCCAGGGGAGAGAGATCAACGGACGCGATAACTTGCTATGTTCTTGCGCGCACGGTTCGGAACAACCTGCAGTACCAGGCGGCGTAGGGGATAGGGTGTACGGGGGGCGGCAACCTGTTCCTGAGTGAAGCGCATAGCAGCGGCAAATATTGATGAATGGCATGCTTTGCTTTGTGTCGACAAGCAAGCCTGTACAAAAGGCGTTGCTTGAGTGTAGAAACAAAGATTGTCGGAATTTACTTCGTTTGCTATGATCGAACTTGCTTTTTTACAGGCCGTGGGCAATCTTTCGTCGTCAAGATAGTTTGCCGAATGTGTCGAACCCACTGAGGACCGCAGCGCGAAACATAGTGTTTCGGCCTGTTGTTTTCGGGGTGGACAGGACTATACATACTAATGCCGGTATGAATTTCTCGCTTTTCACGTGTGAAAGCACATTTTTTATGTCGAATCTAATTTTGCAGAATCAACTTTTTTTTCGTCGCACGGTTTGGAATGACGTCTACAATATAGGTTCCGAGATTCGCCTAGACGCCAGCTATATTTCGTCTTCAAGGTAGTTTGCCGAATGTGTCGAACTAACGGATAACAGCAGTGCCGAAAACAGTGTAATGGCCTGTTTTTTGTCGGGGTGGGCAAGACTATACATACTAAAGCCGGTACTGAAATTATCTGTCCCGCAACGTCCGAACGTACAAACAAGCCGGATGTTCGTGGATTCCTCTAGATGTCAGCTATCTTTCTGCAGCGAGTTGCTTTCACAAATATACAAAACCCAAGAGAACAGCAGAGTCAAAGAAAGTTTATTGGCACTTTTTGTCGGTGTTGTACGAGGCTATGCATACTGATTTCAGTACACTATTTAGGATTTATTGAGCGGAAAATGTCAATTTTACGTGAAAGCTAGGTTTGCGGTATTGCAATTATCCGACACGCAACGTATGCGACTTCGAACAAACCACATGTCCCCAGATTCTGCCAAATGTAAGCTATCTTCCTGCAGCGAGTTTCGTTGCCCAATATACTAAACCTAGGGAGAACAGCAGAGCCAAAGATAGTGCATTGGCACCTTTTACGTGTACGAGGCTATGCATACTAATTTTAGTACACTATTTCGGATTTCTGGAGCGGGAAAGGTCAATTTTACGTGAAAGCTAGCTAGCTATCTTCCTGCACCGAGTTTCGTTGCCCAATATACTAAACCTAGGGAGAACAGCAGAGCCAAAGATAGTGCATTGGCATCTGTTTACGGTGTTGTACGAGGCTATGCATACTAATTTCAGTACACTATTTCGAATTTCTGGAGCGGGAAAGGTCAATTTTACGTGAAAGCTAGGTTTGCCGTATTGCATTTATCCGACACGCAACGTCAGCAACTTCGAACAAACCACATTTCCCCACATTCGTCTTAATGTAAGCTATCTTCCTGCAGCGAGTTTCGTTGCCCAATATACTAAACCTAGGGAGAACAGCAGAGCCAAAGATAGTGCATTGGCACCTTTTTACGGTGTTGTACGAGGCTATGCATACTAATTTTAGTACACTATTTCGGATTTCTGGAGCGGAAAAGGTCAATTTTACGTGAAAGCTAGGTTTGCGGTATTGCAATTATGAACCCCGCTGCATCGCGAATTACGCAAGGTTAGTATGTTCCCGTATTCGTCTAGACGTCAGCTATCTTTCTTCCCCGAGGTCCGTCGCCTAAGCGGTGCAACTCACGGAGAAGAACGCCTTCCAAAACACTGCCTTTTGCGTGGGGAGGTCCGACTACCCGAACCTGCGCAAAAAAGCCTCAAACACAATCGAACACCAAAATCAGGACTTCTAAAGCTGTGCATTGGCATCGCGCCCCAGTTTTGCAGCAGATGGCCTTGCAGAGCCCTTCGCTGCGATATTGTTCAAAGTCGCCGGTGGAAGGCATGTGTAGAGGCGTTTGCGGGGCGGGACATGTACACGAGGCGTCTCGTACCTCCGGCGGGCTGGTAAGGGGCTTATTTTGACCCAAATAACAACATTCTGTACCCAAAGAGTGCTTGTACGTGACCGAATGAAGGTTTGCGGGCAGCCGATCAGCTTCCCACAATGCAACGGTGTTTTGAACACCCTAACCTGTGAGTGGGACTCTAGCTAGGGCGCCCAGCCCCTAATGGTGTCTCTATCGTGCAGGGCCCTAAGCCCCGACCAGGGCCGGTCGGACCCAAAAATGAGAGCCCACCGGTTCTCAACACATAGCGCACCAAAAACAGCCAAATTTCAGCAGGCGCCTTGATTTGGGTAGTTGGTAGTCCCCTCACCTTGTGGAGTCGCCATGGTGCCGCAGGCCCACACCGTGCTTACCGCCCAAATAAGCCACCTGGCGATAGCCATACCTCTGTCTCGATTTATATTTAAAATCAGGTACGTGCCAGCCTTTCATTGGGCGGAAAGTTGACAGTCCCGTTTCGAAACCGTCAAAACAATATATATATTTTTGGTCGAAAAATTGAAAGCGGGACCCAGGGGATGGTCGACAGCCACCGTGGCCTTAACACAGTGGGGACGCCTGATGGTGATGATACTGCGCCTTTTCCACTTGCGACGCCCCCGGGAAACCAAGTCAACAACATCCCGAGAGCAAACCCTGTGGTATAGTACAAAATTTGCAGGAAACTAATTCATGGTGATTTTTAAGGCTTGCCGGCGTTCCCTTTCGCATGGACTTTTCTTGTTGGGTTTAAGACAAACTCAGATACACCCGGTCAATTTGGTGCCCAGAACAGTTTTAGACTAACACCATATACAAACGACACGCCATGACACGTGTCGCATTGTCCAGCCGTACGTCGTACCTGACTTTGGAGTGTGGTAATCAATGTGACCACTGTCGTGATGAATGCTATATGTACTCCTTGCGTTATCAATGCTCTATTCCTTGCAACGTTGAGGATCAAAGAAGCTCGAACATGGTTCCGGGCAGACAGGTATAGGTTCAACCCGGCTACTTGTTTAGACGTGTACTCGCCTACAATTTAGCCCCGAATACTCGCAGGATAAGTGTTACTACGTATGACCGCGTGCATGGCAACCCCTCTGCATGCTATACTATACGCTCGTATAATATGAAGCTTGTAAGAACCCGTAACGAACTTTACGAACAGTCTACGCAACTTAATGGAGTTTCAGAAGCCACCCTGGCAAAACAAGCTATATAATATCCCTCAACGCCCAAGGGCTGCCTGATCTGGCGGCTGCAGATCGAAGAGAAAGCGAAGACAACTTGTTGTGCAATCGTCAGCCAGCAGAGGGCACCGACGCTGGGAACGCCTTTGGCGGATAAATATACTTACCGTTATAACATTCATATGTTTTGATCCATGGGCTGCGCGCAAATTTTGAAACCCATCGACATCACCAGTGACTCGTGACGTACGTCGGAGCTACTGTTGTTTCTTCTTAAGTTCTTCGATTTACTGTAGCGTTAGGAACCGCCCTGGCACGAAACGCCCTTAGAATGTACCGCAACGCCCATTCACATCATAAGCACATGCAGCCTGAAGCAACCTCGAACGACGCCTTTACAATTGACGGGCAACGACCTCAATAACGCCGTTAAACATTTCCGCTGGGCGACCTGTGACTCGACGATGTAATCCCACTTTTGTTACAAACGATGCACTGTGGGATATTTGGGGATTTATTTTCTGCTCGTACCGACTCGTGCGCGGGCTAAGTTATCTCGCCCGGGTTCGGGTGGGGACCGTTACTCAAAGCGCAGGGCTCCGTTGAAGCCGGAAGTTGGCCCAGTCTACCCGTACGTGTGTCAGCGTTCAATGTTCGCTGCGCGTGGTATGCGCATCAGGTTCGGGTGTGAAAAATGTCTTGGATTGGAGCCTCTTTGGATCCGGAGTCAGACAGACAAACAGACAGACAGATAGATAGAAAAGTGTGGAGCTTCCGATATAGATAACCCTGGGTAAACCCAGGGAAGTCGGAAAGGCGTTGAGGAAGTCTAACGAGGCAGTGGCAGCGTTGGCGGACAGGGAAGGCCCACAAATTCGCGCGTTCCGGGGGTCACGGGATATTTGGTGTCGGCGCATAGTATTGGGTGGGACCTCACCCAACGGCATTTGTTCCCGGTGGTGTTGCCAGGTGGTGGGCGTGGTGACGTTGCGCTACTCGCGCCTCGCATGCCCATGGCGCTGTAGAGGCACCAGCGCTCGGTCGGCCTGCCTAATCAATTTTCAATGCATTCATTCCGCCGAGGCGGTTTCCTGAGTAAGTCACTCGCGGGAGCCCCAATGGACGAGATCATGCACATGAGCGGCTGGAAGACGGAGAGCATGGAACGATACAATATTTTGGCTACTACTAGAAAGAGGGTAGCAGAGGCTAAGCGGAGTCGGGAACCGGTCTGTTCCAACCCTTTCGAGTTACCGCTGTCACCGGCCGTCGTGAACGATTTCGCTGCATGCTCGCCGAGGTTTAATCAAATGTAACGTAAGTCTGGGTGGGGTGAGGTAACATGGCTCCAGGCTGGTCATCACTGAAGGGATAAAAACGTTTGGGTGAGACGACCGGCCGGAGCAAGAGGCCTCATGCAATCCAATACGTGTATGAAACGGTCGGTAACCGAGGATAATATGATTAGAGTATATGACACCGGTATGTGCCAAGGAAATACGGCCGCGACTGTCTTCAACATCGAAAGCATGACATTCCACCCCTGTCAAGCGGGTGCCCTTCGCTTGAATAGCTAAGAACGATTGAGGAAAATATCATGTTATTGTAGGTTACATCGTGACTGGAAAACCATTAGTTGGATCGTAAGTTTCTCTCCCGTTTTATGGCATTCCGAGGGAGATGGGCCACTTAGCTTGGAGTATACTTGTAAACACAACTTTCTACCATACGATGATACTTCGTACCAGGTATGGTATCAGCAAACGGCACACCATAACTGCAGTGGTGCAATGTAAAGCAACTCGCAGGGTGGTACAACCAGTGTCAGGGCAAAGTATTTACGATAACCGCCTCCTTGCACCCTTAATATCTTCATCGGTGAAACATACCCGGCCCCAATCAACGTCGTCGTTGCGACGGACGGTTTCGATTGTCCAGCTGACCTTCCCGTGGATTGGCTGGCATTCAGACCAAGAACCGGCAACATGAACTGGAGACAGAAACGCGTAAACTGGTCATTACTCACCATCCTCCCACGAAGTTCAACGAAGTCGATAACCTCAGCAACCAGCAACTGCACGGGTTCCAAGAGTCACACCAATACAACAACCCAGGCTTTGACACGATTTCTGCCGGATCACCGACATACCTTGTGTCCGACGTCGCGCCAAACTC
>MEHQ01003111.1:0-31595 GCA_008828725.1 Saccharina japonica | reverse complement strand
CCTCGCATCGCTTGCAACAAAACCCTTACCTCCAAGTTCCACAGGAGCTGTGTTCGCTTGAGCCTTGTGATGCCCAGCTCTCCCAGACGGTCGCTGTTCACTAGTGAGATCAGCGTGGCGCCCGAGATCCTCTTAGCGTAGGCGGCTGCTATCGTCTGCAGCACAAAACAACATTGAGGCACGAAACGCACACGGGGGCAATGTCCGTGCGAAAAAGGGAGAGTGTTCACGATTAAATCACACGACGAAAAACCCGTTTTGCTTGTTTTTTGTTTTTTGTTTTTGTTTTCCCATTTGTTTTTCGTCTGATTCGTGAACGAAATATTTCCCTTTTGTTTTTCCAAGTACGTATCGTTTTCCCGTTTTCAAGCAATTCATAGTCGATGAAACGTTAACGTGCCACCTATACACCATTTCCTAGTATCAATAGCGGCAAAGTTAACGTGCACACCCACGGTTTACTTTTCACAGATAAGACACACGCTCCCTGAATTCTGCAGCCTCAATTTTTGTTCTCCTCATACATACGAGAATGCACATCCTGCATGAGGACATACTTCGAAGCATAAAACCCGTAAGTACGCGCGATTGAAGTGTCACAAATCGCTTGCAAATATGCATGAGTTTTGGCGAAGTCCTTTATCTCACAGCTAGCTCTTGTTTTTAATTGTTATGTATATGAGTAGGGGTGTACTGTTGACTCTACGTATAAACTGCAGCAGGAGCATCATTATCATCATCATCAGCAGCAGCAGACCGGGGATTTCTGTGGCATGGCAGGCGTTTTTGACGCGGCCATATACTGACTGTAGTAGGTTGTGGAACGACCGCCGGCCACAAGCGGTGAAGCCGGACCGGTCATCGACATTTGGTAAGGTATACCACAATACCTATATACTCGTACGCCGAAAACGGAACGGAAACGAGACTACTTTAAACTACAATACGTACTTCGTACGATGTACTTTGTATTGTACTTTGTATCTTTGTATACTGCACCTGGTATATTATAGCAGCTTCCCAAAACGTGCCTCGTTGAGGATAGGCGTAGTGCACATGGGCCCCTTCCCCTGCCCCCCCCCCCCCCCCCCCCCCCGTGCTATGATTTACGAGGGCCGGAGTCAAACTATCCATGGAGTGCTTCTGTCTTCCTATTATAATTAATCATACCACTCTGACCCCGAATATAAGGACTGTGTGTATATTAACATGTAATTAAAGTGGTGCTTATAGTTCGGGCCAGAGTGGTATGCACGTACGTACGCGGTAAAGCTTGCACTTCAATCGCCGCAGGGCGTAAGCTAAGCACCCATCGACACTGCTGCTGCTGCTGCTGCTGTCGTGTCGTGTCGCGTCGTGTCGTGTCGCATTTTTATCGTATGGAATACATCGCGTTACGAGTATATATATCGTACCAGTATATATCATACAAGGTTCCCGTTAGGGATGGATTGTGGTTTGACCTGAAATGTTGTTGGGTGGGGGTGTCGCAAGCTGAAAAAAGGGAGTTCTAACACAGCAGGCGTTCGTTCCTTGAGTATACCATCGGGCAAGAACGAACAACATAAAAAATAAAAAAGCTCTCGAGAGCTAACGGAAAAAGGAGCCACCAGGCACCAGGCAAGTCAGGCAAGTAACCGGACGGGGCGAGCAAGTGACACCGACCAGCCCGAACGACTTTATACTTATTATATAATATCAATAGTTCTAAATCATATAATATCATGCTGGATATCGAATCGTATGTTGTGTTTATCGCGTCTCATCGTATCGGGTCATATCGCATCTATTACTATTATTAGTCTGTTGTCTGTTGGTCTCGTGTCACATCGTATCATATTATGCCGTGTTTTGAATCGTAACTTTTCGTGTCTTTTAACGGTATCGGTCGTAATATATCGTATAGCCTTTTATCGTATCGTTTCATGTCGTATTTTATGGTATCGTGTTCATATCGTATCATGCTTATATCGCACCTGGTATATCGTATTATATTGTATGTATGGTGCCGAATACAAGCGGTATCGGATCGAATTTATCGTGTCTCGGTGTATCGGGTCATGTCGTTTCGGACATATCGCATTCTCGCGTCGGAGTATCATACACCCGAATAGCTACCCCTGAAGGCTCTTTTGGTGCGCTCCGACGGTCCCACTCTCTGATATACCGCTGTAAGATAAATCGTACCAGTCTAATCGCCAATACAAGGGACACTTATTAATAGTAGATTACCACAAAACCTCCGAATGAACCGTGTATTTACGATTACACTGATAAGACTCACGGTTACGCCCCACGGCCCGCCAAGCACTCACTCGTATTGCATTGGTCGAAGAATAATAATGTACCAGTATTATATATATATAACGGTACGAAAATATAGACAACCCGGCTACTGCAGCCCTGCGGTGCTTGTAAAAACTACGGTACTTACTCCTGGTATGGTCATTTGTGAAGCACAGCTTGCCCTTGTAGAGGCTACTGGAATTTGATAGAGGAGGCACACACCAGACCGCCACTACGCAGCAAAACGTAGTGAGTGTTGTCTTGTAACCGTGTTTTTTTGTTCGAGAAGGTACTCCTACATGCCACATAAAAGCCGTTACGTAGCAACTGGGCACGAGTACGGACGGGTACGGCAGTATTAATAATATGTGCGTGTACATATACTTCGAGGTATATGATACGATACTGAGCGACGTCCTTGGTATTTTTGTATTTTTAGCATGATGCGTCTCGGTACAAGTCTGAGTATTCATAGTTATGATATGTACAGGCAGGCCCGTGTGTGGAAACTACCACAGGTACATTGTATCATGCCCATCATATCATATCATACGGCATTGAAGAACCGCTCTTTATATACGAGTATACTCATAATCTTTACCCGTTCATGTTTCAAGACTCAGAAAGACAGGAATTACAGGAAGGGGTGTGCATCCGATGTGCAACGTGCAGCCGAAAGCAAGCAAAAACGAAAAAAACAACAACAACGGAGTGGTGCTGACCGGTTTGATCCCCGCCCCCTCATGAACGAATGCTTTCGGGCCGGCGGGGTCTCTGACAGGTCCAAGCCCGAGCTATCATACGCGGGTCGCTGTGAAGCGAGGAGCGCCTTGCCTTTGCCTTGTCGCTTGTCGAGAGGCAAGGGGCGAATACATCGGGCAGAATGCCAGCCGGTCGTATACACCTCTTTACAGAAACAACTGCGAAGGGCGTTTTGATACGGCGGTGCTCACAACGGCTACGTACTCGTATACCAAGTACCTGGTATCTGGTATACACAGCAGTAGTGGTCCCTCTATACGTTATACGTCGTAGTGCCGGCTTGTTGTTTTTCTCATACTAACTGATCGCGAAGAAGATAGTCCGTGGTCACAGGCAGGCTCCAAAATAATAAAAAAAATATCTGGAGTGGAAGAATACCTCAGGGAAAAAATAATACACAAAATACAGAGTACAACGCCACACGTACGGCGGACGGCGGTATTCCAGGTACTCGTACATCAGTGATAGTGCCGGCTGCCCGCTATAGCGCCTATGAACTCCCTTTGGGCACAAATAAACTACTGCTGTAGCAAGCAGTGGGCCAACAGTGTACTGAGTAGTGCCGGTTGCCGCTATAGTGCCGGTATTGTTGGCTGGCGCATACCGGCACTATACATGTTGTCTCATACCGGTAGTATACGTACGAGCATGTTGGTTGGGAATATATATACGTCTCTTGGTCTTTGAATAACGGTGCCACAGCAGAGAGCAGAGGCACTGCTATTTATTACGAGTAACTCCTGTCTCGTGTCTCCTGACCCTGACATCTTTGCCTCCCAGTGCCTGGTCAGGAGTCAGGAGTCAGGAGACAGCACTTCCATCCCTTGACAGATATGGTAGCAGACCTGCCTTGGTTTGGCTTATCTGATACCGAACTGCTACGTATCATATTATACGTACGTAGGTTTGAGTGTGGAACATTTGCCCCCCACACGCTTGACAGCGCACACTTTTCCCTTCGTAAGCCTTGTTGGACATGTCTCCTCACAACTTTGCTGCCAGCTGCAAGCGCCACCACAGCCAGCTACTCCTACGTACTGCTGCTCCGTACCAGGTAACCTGTGGTGCTGCTGTACGTACGTACGTACTGGAAGTTGTTTCTAAAGCGCAGCGACTCGTGTAAGTATGTACGAGCAGTCAAGGGGGGAACATGGCTATGTGTATACGATAGTGTGCTTGGGTGCGAATATCTGATGGGAGTTGCACTTCAAAATCCGAAAGTCCCGTTGTAGCTGCTGTTGCTGCTGCTGCAGCATCTGCATCACAATAACAAGCAGGTACGGAACTTCGAGGGCGGCCGTTCTATCTCCCAAATGACTGCTGTGCCAAGAGCCAGGCCTCCTTGTTGAGTCGTTCGTATACGGCATTTCAAAGCTTGCCTGAGCGTCGAACCGCAGCGCCTCAAAATACCGGCACACTTCGGATGCCTCCCAGAAGACCAGGCTCCTCTTGATCGGGATGACCATCACCGCGTAGTCTTGGTCGTGTTTCATTGATGCACCTCTCTCCAGCCTCCTCTCTGTCTCCTTTAGAGGCGCGTTCCGACAGCACACAGCAGTAGGAACAAAAGAATGTTCGACGCTTTCGGTACGAGCAGGAGAGAGGCAGCGCCCTTTTCGATCAGCAAATCCGTGCTACGTTCGCAAACCCTTTCGCAGATTCCTCAGCGTTCCCAATCGTGGTGCAGAAGCTCTATTGCTCTAGGCAAGACTGGGTTGTAGGCTATCAGTTCTACGAGCAAGAGTCTGCGCTCGGCGAGGGTTTATTGGGGAGTTCCACCAGAATATGAAGCTTTTATACAGGGATCAGGGAGGACACTTTACGAATCGATCGCGCCGTGTGGGGAGCCTGCACAGCAGGCAGGTACCACAGGTATTACTTGTTGTATCTTGTATCTTTGGTGCTGAGTTGCGGCGAACATGGCTTGGAATACCTACAACGAACGGACGGTCGAGCCTTCTGCAAGGTTAGGATTACTTATATCCCTGGTACCCGAACTCAAGCAGCAAAAAAAAAGCACGGAAAAAAACACACACCCACGCAAGCCCACGAAAAAAAAAAGGAATGAAAACTGACCTCCGACGAAAAGTTAAAACGTTTCATCGTTTTAACATTTTTATAAAAACCGTTTCATCATTTTTGCTTGAAATCTTTTGTCTTTTGGCTTTCCCCGCGTGGCTTTGATATCCACCTCGTACCCTCGGGTACTCGTACTCTATATTTCGTACACGGGCGTCGCCTGGTATACCCTTCTTCCCAGTACAAGTACGTATGTATGTACGTCATGAGTGGACGACGATCAAGCCGTCAACCACACACGGTTAGACATACATTGCTGTATCGCATGGGGGGGATATCTTTAATAATATATGTTCCAGCTGCTATTTTCCGGCGGCTTGGACTTAACTATTACTGCTGTTGTACTACTGCCTGTATTTGGGCGGAAATGTAAAGCAGCGTTTTTTGTCTGCGTATCTTACGCCTATACGCATACGTGATATTTATATTTAGATCCAAATCGATCCAAAGCGGTACATACTTTTGTCTTGTCGCCTATCCAATAGCCTCGCGTACTCTGTGGGTAAGGTTCATGGTAGAGTTGGGTCACTGGCGGCTGACGGTTCTTCATGCACACAACAACGCATTTTATTTCTTGTGGGACTCGTGTAACGGAACAACAGCGGAAGGGCTGCGTCCTCGTGCTGACATGATCACCGACGAACAGGGGTGGGCTTTTGGCAAGTAGTGCACCCTAACCACGGGAGAGAAGTCCGTAATACTAAAAAAAAGACGCGTTTTTCGACTATCTTCAAGTTACTTGATTGAGTACATTGCCTGTTTTTAGAGCACAAGGAATAGCCCCTGTGGGAGGGAAGGAAGGAGGGGCACCACTGCATGCGAGGCGCGGAGCGAATCGAGCCAAAGGCTGAATAAAGGGCACCCGCAGCAAGCAGTGTTATTACCGGCGCCGAGGTGAGGTCGACCTCGCGCCCGAGAGCAGAAATACAATCGTTTCCCTCCAGATGCACATTTTAGATTTTTGGCAACCACTATTTAATAACTGTAACGTAACTGCTGTTTCGTTGGTTTTGTGACGCGTTGATTTGGGTGGTTGCCATCTATCTGCTATCTGTGTGTGTGGCAAAATCCTGCCCTATTCGATTGACACTCTCGGACGTACATGCGATTGCTGTGACCGTCGTCGTCTTGTTGCCGAGGGCGCTATAGGCGGGAGCAGGCCACGATAGGCCCGACTGGCGCATGCATGTGATTTGCCTGGTAAATAGGAGAAGCACCTACTTGTGTCATCCTGCTTTTCGTGGGCGTCTGTTATGTTTTTTCTAAACTTGTTTGGAGCTTCGATATATATACTGCTGTTCTTATTGGTTCATACCCCCACTCAACGACGGTTACGGCTTTTAGAAGGTCACGTACGCCTCGGTAGGCGTTACGAAGGATCGGTGGCCTGCAGGGCTGCGCAGGGCAGGGTCCGTGAGCTTGGTACGCGTGGCGCTCCTCGCTCTCACCCACTGGGCTGCCCTCAAACACAACATGGCATGTCATGATCTCGCACACCCGAGGGGCGGCCAGTCCATCGTAACTTTTGAGACTTGCGGACATACTACAGTACAACAGTACGTGTGTGCGTAGTGCTTCAGGAGGTATGGTACCAGATGCTCCTGGATGGCTTCTATAGGGTACAATAGAGGTAAGTTCTAGAGGAGCCCAACAGCAAAGCTTCATAGCTTAGCATAGCATAGCATAGCATAGCATAGCATAGCATAGCATAGCATAGCATAGCATAGCATATATCTGCCGCACGAGAAATACCCTACATGTGATGATGCAGGAGAACACCATGCATACACCCGTGATGGATGCACAACGAGAAACTCGATGGCTGAGTCCACAAGGGGAGCAACAACTAACTATGGCTGAGTCCACAAGGGGAGCAACAACTAACTATGGCTGAGTCCACAAGGGGAGCAACAACTAACTACGACGTAGCTGATCAGAGTCCGGCGCCGCCGAGGGAAGCGCTGCTGCAGAGGAACGCCCCGATGGGGCAGCCCCCCCCTACTGCGCAGTAAAAAAGCTGCAAGAACATGTAGCAGCAGCAGCAGCTTATATTGCGCGACGGAAACCCGAGAAATATTATTGGAGAACTGAGGCAGAGATACCCTGTTCCAGTGGCGGCTGTCACGACGACGGATCTACAACAACACCCGCCAAGCAGCTCTGGCTGGGCAGAAGGGAGTTCCCTTTTTTACCTCGGGGCGGGGAGTTTGGTGGTACTGTATGTCCAGTACAGAAATGTAGCTTTGGACGATCTTCTTCGCGCCAAAATATAAAAAGTGAAATATATCCTGCTGCTACTCCACAGTTTGGCGGGACTCTCGGAGAATTCTTACCACGTACGTGGAGAGCGCAAACAAAACGCGTTGTTAGTCGAAAGAGTAACGGGGTCGGCTTCTTGTACGCTTTATTGTTCTTGGTCCATTCGTTCACAAGGGAGAGCTACGTACCGTACTACAGTACACAGTACGCACGGTAAACGCTATTCAACCTTTACCAAGAGGCTCGCAACATTCGATGAAAGTCGACGAGCGTTGGGAAGGCTGAACCCTCTGCGCGATAAAAATCAAGGCAAGAACCGTAGTGGGGGAGGAGGGAGAGGAGCCTACTTTGTGACCCCGGATCTGAGTTACGACTAGGGAGGGAGAGACGGAAGTGCGAAGATAATAAATGGGATGGACAAGCCCCAAAAACTACACAGAAGAGCACGTTGCCCGGCTTCTCTTGGTGTGTTCCTCTTCGCCATCATGGGCCCCTATGTATAGATAGTGGGGTAAGCGGCGAATTACCTGTAGATGAGACCTCCTGCCCAAGCAGGCAGCCCTTTTTGCCGGGATATCCTTCCGCGCTGAGAGTTCGAGCCTACAGTGCGGTAAGCTGCTCTCTCTATTTCCCGACCAGAAACAAAAACGTCGTATAATAGTAAACGCAGAAACTACTACAGTATGTACTACGTACACGCTAAGCTGGACGGATGGGGCGACCAGTGTTTTCTTTCAGGAGTGCGCTTACGAATATGGCGCGCCTCTCTATCGTAGCAGGCGTCAATAGAGCTCTTCCATCGAACAACAACTTTTGTTACGATTATATATATATATCTTGCTCGGGCTGCGCGAACACAATTATTCGAAATCGTGTTTCCGGTGAGATAACACTGAGTGAGCTCCTCATGTGAGGAGAGCTGTGCAGAAAATAATCCGCCACCCCTACAAGGGTATTGCTCCCCCCCTATCGTAGCACCAGGCTAGCTAGAAGCTTTTTTTGCCGGGGTCAAGTCTGGCCGCGGGGGGTCCCTACGGGGGTCGACTGAGCGGGCGTGAACATGACGGCAGCTCGCGAAGTTTCCCCGATGGCAGGGAGCAGTCGGCCCTGACGGCCTAGTCGTTCGAGACGACGCCAAAGACACCTCTTCATCCTCAGGATTCTCTCGCTCATTCTCGTTTGCTCCACCCAGCTTTGGGTCCGGTATTTTCACAAAGCTCCGAAGGATACGAATCGTTCATGTGCCAGGTGCGGTCATTTTTGGGGACCCCGCATTTTTGGAAAACACACTACCTCTGTACCACCCTCGGATGCTACATAGTACGGTAGAGGTACTACTGGTGTAGCCCCCTAGTTTTGCTGAGGTTGTGTTTTTCGCTTGATTGCGCAGCAGTAGTATAGGAGCTCTCTATACCCAACCCAAACACTGACTTTTGAGAAAAGCGAAAAAGAGGCACCCCGGTGAACCACAGTAGGTATATCACCAACAGTATTGTAAAACATTATTAATAATGGTATCTCTCATGGTTGACGATCAATAGTCGCGGCGTCGTGATAGGAGAGGTGCTCCTGCTTGCGTAGCCCAATCCGAGGGCCGACTGACCAGCCTTCGACCTGTTGTAAGGAGGCGCGCGCTCACGCGTGTGCGGGAAGGAAGCAGCCCCCCCCCCCCCCCCCCCCCCCCCCCCCCCCCCCCCCCCCCCCTCCTCCCATTGCCATTTTAAACCAAACAAGCAACTCCACCGTTTAAAATTGACTCTTGTCGAAGGGACAAGGAAAACGCCGGCTGTCGTACAACAGTAGGGGTGACTCCACACTTGGTGGGTCCAAACAGGAAAAACACGTAAACGGAGGGAAACACTACAGAAAGTACGGCTACGATGCTTAACAAGGCGCTGGTGCTGTGCACACCTTTGGGGCAGTGGCAAAGAAAAGCAATGGCTTCGGGACGGAAGAGTGCAGGTAGTAACGAAAAAGCACCAGCTTTTTTTGTTGTGTAAAACGTGCCAATCACGCCTGTACATCCCCTCCCCGGTGCCCCTCCTTGTGCTATATATGTACCGCCCTTACTTCCGTAATGGGTACGGGGCAGTCGTGTACATGTTTGCAGGCATCGAGCAGCTAGCGGCGGCGGCGGCTGACGTGTTCGCAGCCAACTGTCGAACCGGCGGCGAGGTGTGAAGCGGAGCGAGAAGGTGCATGCTACCATAAGGAAGGGGTACATCTTCGGAATGTTCCGTGGAATTTTCCGTGGAAGTTTCCGAGGCTCCTCACTTGAGCAGCTCGCTTTATCGCCCCCAAAAAACGGATTGATCTAAGAAGAAGGGCACGTTTAACACAATGGGCAATTCCATTCCATGGCCTAGGTCTGTACCCAAAAACACACTGCTGTCAAAAACGAAACATGCTGGGTAGTTACCCCCTTAAGGTCAGTTGAGACGCGCTCCATCAGTCGCAACATATTGCCTCTCAGTAGGAAAATAAGTGATACAATGCATGCCCTATCGTGTAAGGCGTGCCGTATTGGCTAATTCCTCAGTTGAGAAGCCGCATCAGTCAGACACCACGGTATAAGTATTTGCCTCAGAAGGCAAAAACAGCGCTATTAATATTAAAAATTAAAAAAAAACAACAGCTGTGAGCTCGAGGATTTCGTCGAAGCTCATCTTTGCTAGCTGAGTGTAATACTTCGATCGCGCGTACTTATGGGTTTTATATGTCCTCATGCAGGATGTACATCCCGTATGAGGGGGACGCAACCAATAAGGCATGCCATATAGTACAAGGCACGCCATATTGGGTAGGTTTGTTGACTGAGAAGCCTCATCAGTCAGAACTAGTAGCATTTGCCTCAGAAGGCAAGCACGTGCTATTACGGGGGAGCATAGTAAACACTAGTAAATAGGACCTACGGTGAAGACAAAAAGCTATATATTTCCCATTTTTTACTAACAATATTTGGTCCTATTTACTATGGTTCTCCGTAACAAAAGGCATGCCCTATATGGTATAAGGAACGCCTTATTGTCTAGTTTTGTTAGGTGAAAAGAGCCATCGGTCATAGCATATTAGTATTTGCCGCACAAGGCAAAATAGTGCTGTAAGGCATGCCCCGTCGTATGCAGAACGCAACACATGTTAAGAATCTGAAAATTAAGTTTTACAGTCTGAGACCTTAGGGAAAGACATGATAAGCCGACCTCTTTGTACGGAAAATGGTGCGGAACACACCCAGTCTTGCACAAATTACAATTCCAGTCCGTGGTCAAAACTAAGAGATTCTTAACCTCTGTCGCGTACTGTAAGGCGTGCCTTCTTCGCTAGTTTCCCAGTTGAGAACTCCCATCAGCCAGAAACACTACAGTATTAATAGTTAGTATTTGCCCCAGGAGGCAAAAAAGTGCTGTAAGGCATGTCCTATCGTATGAGGCACGCCCTATCCGATCAATAACACGCGCCAAGCAGAAGAAGCAGGTGGGAAGGGTATGGTTATCGATAACCACCCGTCAGAAAGAGCGAGAGCTATAATACTGTATGTAGTAGATACATGAGTGGTTAGAGAACGTCATGGAGCCAGGTCGAGATGTGGTGTATTTGCCGAGGGTGTCGTCCTGTTTCACTTGGATACACTGACTGGGGCACGAGTGCTCGCGATCCATACTAGAATGCACTTCCCACCCACTCTTGGCTGCTTGAGATTATGAATGGATTTTAATTGATTAATTGATACCGGCACTCCTAGCTATTACGGTGTAGTTTTGTATTGCTTTACAGTAGCAGTAGAGTAGACACGGGATTGGGTAAATTCTGTAAACCACGTAGACTCCCTATGCACCGAATTACGTATAGTTCAGAAGCGGAACCACTCTCAGTTCGGAAGCTGAACTACTCCTATTAGTAGTATCTGAATAACCGTACCAAATAGTAAAACTACTCCAGAAGTTGAACTAAGGAGGTAAGTTCAGGACACGAACTTCTTTACTGAGGCTGAATTTCAGAGTTCAAGAACTGAACTTCTGCCCGTAGAAGCTGAACTACACTGCGGTTGGTTCTGTTTCAGTAGCCGCAGATACACAGTCAGTACAGCAGTACGCGACAGCATGTCATGTGTTGATAACGGGAGTTAACCCTTATAGGACTGGAGTCCCGTTTTGGGGACAAAACACTTATAATTAGAGTGGACTCCAGTCCTAAAAGGGTTAATAGTTTCTGGCCGAGTTTTTGTTACGAAATTTGGATTTTTTATAGCTAAGCCGTTGCACCCAGGCTGAGTGTTTTTCAACGAAGTTTTAGTTTTTTTACAGCTACGTCAAGCAAGTCTTTTGTACTCAGGGAGGTTTTTGACACTCTGAAATCCTACCGAGCCTATGCTCAACGTCGACATCACAAAAAGCCACAACCCTTGTGAGCCAAAATATACGATATCCTTAACTTCTGTAGCGCCGTGCTATGTATACTCAGACATGCATTGCACTGCTTTTTGGGACGGCAGCTCTATTATTGTTGTATATCGTGGCCCTCTTCTGCCAAAATCAATTAATCCACACTATTCATATGATAGTGTGGATCAATTAATGTCACCCTTCCCTACCCCTATAAAATACGGTATATATTGGCCGGCTCCAGTCAGCCTATCTTGGATTATCTTGATTGAATTGCCTGAAACTTGTCGACTCTTGATTATTATGATCTTTGCCATCCGACAATGTGCAGCATGAGCTTGAACATTGATCACTCATAACATTCACGAAAAAAGCAGAAAACCGCGGAAACAAAGGAAACCTATTCGCAAAGTCTAAGAAGACGAAGACGTTCAAACTGCCGACAGGGTACTATTTTCTGCCCACCACCACTGCTCTTCCACGCATATTGTTACATCGTAAACACATTGCACCTATTTGTGCAAAGAAACGACCGCTCCGACGGAAAGCCTTTTGTATATTAATGCATTATGTATAAACAGAAACAGAGCACGCGTTGGTGTTGTGTTATTACACGGCGACACACAGCTTTCTCACACAGGTTGTATCGATTTGCGTTCAGACCGTCGCCGGCTTCAACATGAGCCCCACCGCCTCCAAACATTGTCCATCCCTATCAGCCCGCGGGTTTCGGTCCATTGAGCACCATCAGCCCCCCCCCCTCGCCCTCACACCCTCTCCCACCAACCAGTATCTCCTCCATCCCGCACTCCTCACCATCTAAATAACATATCTCCGCCCGCCCCCCATACATTATCCATTGATCGGATACAGCGGTGCCACCTCTCTTCTTCTTTGACGAGACATCTCCACCCAGGGTCCTCTACCACTAAAAACGGTGTCGGAGAAAGGTTGACAGACTACACCACCTTGGCGTTCACGGCTGCAGCATGACACCCCTCCGGTGAGCTTTCACGCGTCCCGAAAAGTACACCCACCCACCCACCCCACCCCACCCGCCCACCGACGGAATAGGCTACACCTATATACACAGGCACGCATAATACACATCGTGGACGCGGTCGAGGCTGTAAGTACTGCTACTATTAGGGGGGGGACCATAGTAAATAGGACCAATTATTGATAGTAAAAATGGGGAAATGTATAGGTTTTTGTGTTTGCCATAGGTCCTATTTATATAGTCCTTGCCCGTAATAGAGTACCACTCTGTCCCGAAATATAAGCACATTTTTGATTGAATATTAATGTATAAAAAATGCTTATGTTTCGGGACAGAGTGGTAGTCCTTTTGCACCAGACACACGAAACGCATGCCACCGTAGAACTACACAGTACACCTGCATTTAGTTTTTTCTGCGGCGCCTCCCTCGAGGAGCTCTATATGTGTGTCTCGCCCAAGAACTGGGTGGGCTTCTAACTCCTTTCTTTAGGTGTGTTGATAAAGCCACCTAAATGTTGATAGCGTTGTTGGGTGTTACCAACCGCCTACGAGCATCATTTTCGCCCACTAGTAGTACGGGTGGGACCATGCTGGGCCCGTGCCGTTTTTGACTCTCTTGCACTGCTGTATAACTCGGACACCTCAAGCTGTGTCGTTCCCCAACCCCATGACTTAGGCCCGTCTGTAAGGAAAAACACAGGAACATACGCCCGACAAGGCATGCGCCTTATTGGGACTAGCTACTCAGTTTGGGAGGAAGCCCCGTCAGTCTCAGTGACAGAAAAAACAATGAATGGCCTAAAGGTGCTACGTACGATAACCCCCGTCCGTGTAGAAGCGAACTCCCTTTCGCGTACACCTACTACGTACTACGTACGTACGCGCATGCTTCGTATGCAAGGAAGATTCAACTGCTGGTAAATACACAACCAGCCGTCGCGGCACTTCGGCCGTCATTCCCAACGTGACACTCAAGAGTCGTCCGCTAGTTGGTGTGCATGTGTGGCACTTCGTAACTTCGTCCTCTCGTGCACACACACAATACATTATCCGGAAACTCGAGAAAAAGCAGACGTTGAACAAACCTCTACTCTGGCTTAAGCTCGGACTGTTCGGCGCGGAGAAACTATTATTGACCCCAAAGTAACACACTACCCCTCTAGCCCAAAATATAAGAGCCGTTGTTATATTAACATTGAACCGAAATGATCCTTATGTTTAGGGCCAGAGGGGTACCCCGTACATTATTTTCACTACAACACCACACTATCCCGAATCGCAGTTATACACGCGCCATCGAAGTAATTATTACACGTGCAGCTTGCGAAGACGAGAGTTTCGAGGCATCTGACAAAATGTTGTTGTTGTTGTTGTCTTCACATTAAACTCGTTTCAGTTGCTAATCCCTATAGTCTGATCTAGCAAGATCACGGCCCGTGGTCACAAAAGTGCTAGAGCCATCAGAGAACCCTAAAGAACACGTACACTTAGCAGGGAAAGGATACACAAGTCCGAAGAGGTACACCTAAAATCCCTACAGCATGTTATGCGTGTCCAAAACTGAACTACACGCCCGCAATCTCCATTCGACTACAGCAGCATCGTCCCCCCCCCCCCCGTCCCACTCTTTACCAATGAATTTGCCGACTACAGCGTAACTACTGCCTGAAGTGCTGTCTGTACAAAAACACACGGTAGGCGTGGGAACAAGATGGAGCACGCAGCTGCTGTCTGAAGTGCTGCCGGAATGACAGTCCGCGGGCACACAGTGAAAAAGAACAGCCAACCAAAGCCATCACGTCAATTGACAATTGCCCGAATCTATCCTGAACGTCTGTGTTAGGCACAGCATTATAAACATCGACACTGATTAGGAATCGTTCCACATTGAAGGGGTCTTCCACGATCAGGCACACAATGAAGGCACCCGGGGTATCCGCGCCATCTCTGCCGCGTCTCTCTACAAAACCAGTGACGTCATCCACACAGACCCAACAACAAAGTTCAGGGAAAAAAAACGAAATATTTGTCAGAAAAAAAAATAATGTTCGTCCGTACGCCACGGGTCGATGTCGTCCGTGCTCCGGCGCGCTGCTGTGCTGCTTGCTGCTCCGGCGTGCCGCTCCGGTGCCGCTCTGGCCAGTCCTAGCACGACCACACTCGACCCGCTCCGTCCGTACACGCTCTCGTTGTTGTCCTTCCCAGTCGGCTCCTCGCTTTCTCCCTCGTTGCACTCAGGGTGCTTGGTCTGGAAAAGAAAACTTCTCGCGCTGAAGGGGTCAACCAGCCCATTCTTCAGCTCGTCGCCACACGCTCCCTCCTCCTTTGATGGCGAAGCCAGGTTACTGAGACAGTACAGCTCCCTCGAGCAAACACACCTAGGGCCGTGTACGTACTGTCCGTCCACCTTTCTGATGGCGTCTGCCTCCGCGCACAAAAGCGAGATGGACATTGCTGTCTACACCGACGGCCAAAAAGGCCCGTGCATCTGAACTTTTGCGCCTGACGCACCAGTGCCGATCCAACTCCACCTCTGCGCACGCTTCGCGGCGGGCGCGCAGCAGCAAGAAGGTATCGGTCCGCTTGAGGGTGAGTCTAGCCTTGCTCGCTAGAAAGACCCCCCCCCTCGCTATGGGCCATGCCAAAGCAAAAACCTTGCCGAGGCAGCGAGGGGAAGAAGGGAAGAGAGTGCAGCTCTTATATCAATCATACCATCCACATGTACCTACCAATCATCCCTGATCACTTGGCAAACTTGCACACCAATAATGCAGTCCCGCTTTTGAATGGCTTTACCGACCCCTCGCCGACGTTCCACCGATCAGATCTGAAAGGGTGACATGTGCTTGTTGTGTGTCGTTGTCCAGAAAAAGAGCTCTGAAAACCGATCGCACTTCTGTGCGAACTCAATAACGCTCTTTACGGTATACAAACCCACTTCTGCCTGTACACCACGCTATCAACGTATTGCATGCACTGGGTATACATCGTAAGGTATTGGTAGTAGCTACAATCAGTAGCTTCCGTGGCAGATGTGATCACGAAAAACAAGTACGGTTGGAATGGAATGCCCAACTACAGTACCTACTACAATGTTGTATTACCCGTAATATCTTCTGGAGAGGCTACACCAGAGTACGTATACCATCCACACTGCTGTAGATGGTGCCCACTGGCTGCCCACGAACTTGACTGCCCCGAGCACCCACACTCGCAGAGGCTGTTTGAATGGATACACCACACCTCTAAAGAACTACGCACAGGTCGGAGGATGTGATTACTACGTGGCGGAAACTTAAAGCCCCTCTACGCGGCGTTTAGAACAGTTGTTTTGCTGGCTGAATGCATTCGTTTCGGACCTCGATACATCATGATCTAGATCATCTCTCTCTATGGTTCCATGGTTCCTCACCTGCATTTGCGAGAGAGGTTGTGCAGGGTCTGAATAGTACAGATCCAACCTATACCTAAACACGAAACATGTGTGGTACGGTAGTAGTAGATCATGCACTTTAAATGGGCCCCACACGGAAGCATGAGCTAGACCTCGTACAAAACAGAGAATCTATCTGTCGGCTTGAAATATCTAGATCATCATTAGGTGGGATGAATCGGTGGTTCGTGTATGAGGTGTGAATTGGTTGACTATCACCGTTGCATACCGATGTATTCTATTGGTGCACACCTCTTCCGCTTTTTAGGCCCCAAGCTCAGCCCCCCCCCCCCCCCGACTTGGGCTCGTCTCAATAACTGACCTCGAGGTTTCTGTTGGAGTATGCCCCGCCCTTGGTTACTACTGAAGACAGCTTCAAATTTGGTACACTTTTACACACGCTGCAGCACCTCACAGTCGAGGTGTAGCAAGACTCTGTTAAAACAGAAGTGGACGGCCAACCCAAAGAGAAAAATCACAACACGCTGCAGTGGAGATGGAAACACTAAGCTGCTACGCCCGCTTTCTTTGAAGGCACGAACCAGCGGAAGATTCAAACGCAGCGTGTCGAAATTCCGGCAGAATTTTGCTATCCCGATAAAACATCTAGATATTAGAATCATATGGAAACCCGGGGACGGGGGGTGGATAAGATTCCCCGTGGCCATAAGAAGAGTGTTCTGATACTTCCGCGGACTGCTTGCATTGTGGCGATGAGTACATGCGAGAACAACGACAACGCATAAAACAGCCGAGTGTATGGAAAATTCGTGGATAGCACGTGAATATCGTGGGATCGAGTGTTACTGGAATCTCTACGATTTAGGCGAGGTCGCCTCCATCTGTTGGGCTAGACTCAGTGGGGTTTACTCGCTCATTTTGGAATATAACACAGGTAGTCCGTGGGGGTATCTCATACCATTGGACCTATGTACCACAAGGCAAGATGCCATGTTGTTCCATGGGGTACCTACCCCAGATGTTCGTATATCGCACAGAGAATCGTCGGAATTTGTTCATTCTAGTCTTCTTATAAATTGTTGTCATTGTATGCTTAGGCCAAATCGTTTTTTTGGTGGGGTACAGAGCTGTTCAAGTGGACCCCCTCAGAAACAAACATGGTGCACCTCTACCGCCGTAGCATGCATCCGGCGCCATGGGGGTGTGCGTTCGTTCGTTTAAGCTACGGCGCACCCCGTGATACACAACGGGGGTACGAACCTCCATCTTGCCCCCTCATGTGGCCTCCATCCCGTGCTGTACCTGGAGGTACACCCCTTGACAACATTCAGTGACAAAATGGTGCCTCAGAAGGCAAAAACTAACTGAAACCCCTTTACGGTATACCAAAATTTCATGGGGTTTACCTATTTGGTGGTGCGCACCGCGGGGGTACACCATGTGGGGTACACATGGGGTGCCACCACACAGTGCACCCTGGGAGTATTCCATGTTGCTTGGAATGGAGGAACCTTTATCCCACCAAAATGTGCCCCGATGAGATATAGATATAACCCGTGGCGAACACTAAGAACGCTCGCACCCCGCGAGACGCCCCATGGTGTTTTCCCCTATTTTGAGTGGACCATGCCACCGCCCGTGGGATACGTCATGGAGATCGACATATATATGGGGCCACTCATGGAATTCTTTGCTCGGACTCATCCCACGATATACCGTAAAGGGGTTTCAGTTAGTTTTTTCCTTCTGAGGCACTATTTTGTCACTGAATGTTGTCACTGGGACCGGTCGAGCTTCTCGGGCGAAGCAAGGACCGGTTAGCGTTACACAAACGTTTCCTATCTAGAATTGCTGTTATTTGAAGATTGACGCATATACTAATCATCTCGGGGGGCGAGGTTGCGCGCAAAAAAACAAACGTTCTTCGAAGCCATGATTAGGGCGATGTTTTGAGCTCCCTTGTCATGCGAGGATCTTGGACAATAAGACACCGCCCCTAGAAGGGCATCGCTCAACCGGTGGCACACTTCGTTGTGGCGACGCGTGCTACGATAGAGGTACCATTTTTCGGCTGAAACTTTTTCTGAATGACCTATTAAAGTATTGAAGGTTCCTTAACCCAACTATCGTCGAAAGTTTATTTTTGTGTCGCAATGCCCTTAATGTTATGCTTAGTTAGGCCATGGGATTCTTCATCTGGTATACGATATAGCACTTTTATTTCCCTCCAAAATCAGTTTTTGGGGGGCGGTATATAGAGCTCCTCAAGTGACCACCCTTATAAGGCAAAAATATCCATGGTACACCTCTACCGTCTAGCATGCATCCGTGCGACAACCCGTGGTGCTCCCTGTGGCACATTCCATGTTTTGCTTTTTATGCGTTCCGTGGGGCACCCCATGGTCGGCCCCCCATGGCGACTCATGGGGCGTCCCATGGGGCGTACCATGATGTCCTCCATGGATAAACGTGGGTGCCACGAGGACGCATGCCACGGTAGAGGTTCACCACGTTTTTGCCTCATAAGGGTGGTCACTTACTTGAGGAGCTCTATTCCTCACCCAAAACCTGGTTTTGGAGTAAAATAAAAGTGCTATATACCAGATGAACAATCCCATGGTTGTGGCCTACCAGATGAACAATCCCATGGTTGTGGCCTATAAGTACAAAAAATAATTTTTGGCAAGACAAGAATGAACAACCAACGAACTTGGGTTAAGGAGTTCAGTCATTCTCGGGGAAAAAAAATCAACCAAAAAGTCCTACCTCTATCGTAGCAAGCGTCTGAGGTTCGCATGTCGCACCACGTGGGATATAACATGGGCTGACCCGTGGTGAGCGACGTGGTACACACCACACGCGGCCATGAGACGTTTTCCATGGAATATACCCCCGTAGTGTGCCCCATGGCGAGCCACGGGTATGTCCCACGTGGAATACCCGTGGAGGAACGATTGCCCCGTGGATTATGTTGTTTTTTTCCCACCGAATTACTCAAATGAGACCTCCAATGGGATGGTACGCTGCCATTCCCACTAAAACAAGTACCATGGTAAACTGGGATGGCGTGCCCCATGGGGTTTGTCGTGGCAGAGTGCGCCCCACAGCTCGCCTCGTGGTGACAACCCCATGGGGTATACCACGGCATACCTAAAAAATAAAACCATTAGAAAGTCGTACATTGATTTTTCTCCATGACGCCCCCCGCGGGTATAAACGATACTGCTGTAGTATAGTGCACTCCACGGCTTCACCCATAGGACTACGTATCCCATGGTTTTTTTTTTCCATAGCGGATGTCTGGGAGTCTCCCCAGGATGTGCCATGTGGGTCAACCAAGTGCTGTGTAGATCATTGCAACCACCTTGTTTTATACCCTTGTAGGCACTACTGCATCTCTACGAGACTGCGTGTTAAATTAACAGGGCAGCAAAGCAGATGTCTTAGGTAGAACGTATCTCGTCGCGGGTTTCACGGCAGCTACAGCCAGACGCATGCCACGATAGAGGTGCGCCATGTTTTTTTTTCTGAGCTCCTCACTTGATTGAGGAGCTCCATAACTCACCGAAAAACTGAATTTTGGAGGAATATAACAGTGTGTTACCCGATGAACAATCTCAAGACCGAAGAATAATCTCAAACATATTGCAACACAAGTCTTACAGTTGATCGTCCGACGATTCGGGGTGAAGGAGCCTTTAATAGACCGTTCAGAAATCATTTCAGCAAAAAGTGCTACCTCTATCGTTTCACAGCAGCTACAGCAGCAGTGCTACACATTTTTCGTGGGCCGATAAAGTAGTAGCTTTTCGTATAGACACCGCTGTACAATGAATGATGCCACTACATACAGTAGGTGTAGCACTGTAGTACGTATTCTATGTTGCGAGGTACCAGTATGACAACTGTGGAGAACCTGGTGCATGTATGTACCCCCTCAGACCCGTTTTTGACAATATGTTGCTGCGATGCCCCTCCCCGACGCATGATTATACACAACAACCCGGCTGCTTTTCAGGATCAACGTTTCAAGTTTCCTGCTCGTCCTGCTGTTCTCGAGCGTCTGCCACGGACTCGTGGAAACATGCGAAGATCTGCAGGCGGCGTTCGACCTCACCAAGACCCAGGAGGATGTCGTCGTCGAAATGCACCCTTTTCAAGACATCGTCTGCAACAACTTCACCACGATGGCCATGGACTCGAACACCCTCACCGTCAAATCTAGCGAAGATCTGAGCACCTTCTCCGGATTTTCGAGTCTGCGCGAGATCCGGCTCGAAGTCACGAACGGTGCAAAGCTATCCTGGGAAACGAACGTTGAGTTCTTCGGGACGAGCTTGCAGGACGTCAACGGAGGAGGCGTGTTCGTCGGAGAGGGCTCGACCGTCCGCTTCTTGAACGATCTGTCGATGACCGACGTCGGCGTTCTCAGCGTCACCGACGAGAGCTCTGACTTCGCCTCGTACCAGCTCAGCGGAGGATGCGTCTACACCGACGGCTACTTCAGGGTAGACGGAGACGCAACCTTCACCAGCTGCGAAGTGAAAGGCGGCGGGGAGTCCTCCCCGGGGCCCGGCGGTGCGCTGTACGTCGGGCCGCAGGGCTCCGTGCTGTTCAACGGCGCCTTGGAGATATCAGACGTGTCCATCACGGATGACGAGGGAGACAACGGAGGAGGCGTTTACAACGAGGGCAAGGTGAACATCAAAGGAAGTGCCACGTTCGACTCGCTCCGGGCGGAGTCCGGTGGCGCCATCTACAACGCGGCCGGTGCCCAGTTCACCTTCAGGAACAAGGCTACCGCCCTCTTCATGTACTGCACGGCGGCGGACGGCATCGCCGGCGCTCTGTTCAACGAGGGCTACTTCAAGTTCTCCGGGCCTGCCGTTTTCGTCAATTCGAACGACCCCTCCATCTACGTTTCGTCTACGGGTGAGACCGTCATCTCGGAGAAGTCGGCGTTTTTCGACAACGAGGACACCAGCAACCCGGCGATTCTCGTCTCCTCCGGGGGCGTGCTCGACATCCCCAGCTCCGTCGTGTTCATAGACGATGACGACACTCATTGCACCACGGTGTACTACGAAGAGGACGGCACGTGCCTCTGATGGCGACGTGGAGGAGGGAGCTCGTTCCTCTCGATGACTTCCATGGGCCGGACACAAATAGGTCGTGGCCCGCTCGAGCTGCACCTGCTCTTACCCCCGAGCTTGACGTGTGGTGGGTGGGTACCTTTGTGTATCAGCAGCAGCAGTACCTACTTTTTGCGCACGTGATTCTACGCTGCGCCGGCATCTCTACATATTTGGGCTCCTGTTGCCTCAGTTTGGGATTACGGAGAAGTGTCGGTGCGGAAGGGAGGGAGGGAGGGAGGGACAGGGAAAGGGTGACACAATAAAATTGAAGTGTTTGTGTTGTAGCCAACACGGTGGTACTACCGGGCCAATCAAACAAGTGTGCCCTCGTCGGGTACCTCAGTACATACTGCCCCCCCCCCCCCCTTCTGGTTCGTGTGTTGTCTTTATGTCACGGCGCACTGCCCGTCCCTTCATTGTTCATTGCTCAATTGTTCGTTGTTGTTGTGGCGGTGCGATTTCCATCCAGTGTTCGACGTTGTGATGGCTTCCTCCCGGAGGTTCGCCGACCTTTGTAGGTCGCATAGGCGCGTGCGACAGGGGACCGAGCTACAGGACAGTACCGCGGCATAGGCTTTTGGACAGGGCAACCCTGTGTGCATGAACATTGCGTTTTTTACCACATTTCGTCTGGCCACTCTGTAGTCTCGAGTTTCTTGTGGGCGATGGCTGGGCAGTTAATCAAGGCTACTCCTGTACATACACTCGTCTGAGTGTGTTCAATATGTACGTGTGTTTTGCGTATGGGCCGTTGTTGTTGCTACCGTTGTTTTTTCGGGCTGCTCTGTGTTTCGAAACTCAGCATTGTATACATTATGTGTCGCGTCCCCGCCGCGTCGGGAGTTCGCGTGTTTGGAAGCCACGATCGATATCTCGCTGTGTCGTCCATCAAGTTGGAGGGTCCGCTGTTGTCCCCAGGTTTGCTCGACTACAACCAGCTTATGGGCGTCTTTCACCTGTTCCCCCTTTCTTTGTGACTTCCTTTTCGTCTTTGACGAGTTTCAGCAAGAAGGGTGAACATAGTTTCTCGTCTGAAGCAAGCTCCGGAACGTGATTGGCTTCGAAGCATAGACTCAAGTTTTTCTTTTTTCTTTTCTCTTTTTTTTCTCTTGAGGCTTGACTACGGTAGGCGTAGCAGCATCAATGGGAAGTCATTCCCATAATGCTAGGGGTATAGGAATACTCCTGCAGACGTCACGACAGCACCCTCGCGGGAGAAAACTACACAGCAGGGATGGACACCGAGATCGTCATAAAAATATCGGTGTTGTGTTCACGTTCCGCTTGGGTGCACAAAACATGACTTCTTTGGTGTTTTTCTCTCGTGGACGTCTGTAGCCCGCAGACAAAAGGAAAGGGCCGGAGTTTTGACGGGGGGGGTGTTCGGAATGTAAGTAACTGTAACTAAAGGTTGCGTGCGTGTAGTTTCGTGCAGAATTGGCAGTACACTTTGTTAAGGTTTGGTCAGGGGTTGTGATACACATGCTGACTGGTACTCGGGAGGCATGCTATAGGTATGTAGGCGTTCAGCTTTTGTTTTCTGAGCCTACAAGCCCGAGGAGCTCTATTCCGCGCCCAAACCCTGACGTTTGTAACGAGCGATCCAACGGCCTATGCACACAATAAGTCGAATACACATGATATTATGGATGGTATTAAAAAATTAAAATACATTGGGAACAAGGCGCTGCACCATATTGCCAGATGAAAAAAAGGAACAAGAATCCTGCATTTGAGTGAAACGCTAAGGGCTTTCCAACAAATAAGGCATATGCCTCATTGGGTAGTCCTTCATTCGAGGAGCATACTAACAGCCAGTCAAACATCGTTTGGCCCAAACATTTGCTACCCCCCTTGCTATCGTCAAGGGCGTCTCTTGCACGAAACGGCAAAAAAACGCCAAAGGCTACAACAAACAGCTGTTCCCTCGCCGGTGCGGAATCGGACATTCTAAGCGTTTACCTTGAAACGGCTATATACCGAATGTTTTCCTAAGAGTGCCACTTTTTGTGGTTCTCCCTCCACAGCAACTACTGCTGTAGAACAAACAGAGAAGCAACACCCTGTGGTACAACGCAATGCACTAATGAAACGAGCCGTCGACCTTTTTTTTGTTGGTTTCTTTTTCGCGGCCTCCTTCCCCCGCCCTTTCCGGCCTCCGCGCGGTAAAATAAATACGGCACCTCTCTCCTAAGAAACCGTGCGAGGCTAAACCCGAGCGCCAAATTTGTTCGAGTGAAGAGCTACTGCATATTTTTTCAACGAAGTCTTTGAGGTGGAAAGACTCAGGGATTGTTCCGCTTGAACGCGGAGACCGTACTCGTACGCCCAGAGTTTGTTTTTATTGGGGGTCGGGATTTTCTCTCAACTCTACCGTGTAGTGTTAAACACTTCACTCTTAGGGTTATTCAGTCCAGTGACCAAGAGAGATAGATAGATAGATAGAGAGTACACAATATCAAGGAATTGTGAGTACGACCACCGTCTGGGGCAGCAGGCCTCAAACCAACCCAATGCTTGTACTTAAAAACGACCGATGAAGGTGCAGACGAAATACCACACGACGAGTGTTGGGGGTTGACATAGATCCCCCATGGGTTCTTGTGCGAGGCTTGGGGACGTGCCATCGGACGCATGCCATATGCGGTTGAGGTGCACCGTGTACTTTCTGGGGGTGGTCACTTGATACTAGTGCTAAGATAGGGGGTCGTGTATAGGTGCTTGTTTTTCACCTGCACAGAGCCACTCGGCCGAGTGACTGCTTTACTGCGTTGTGCTGGTAACCTTTTGTTTTGTTCTTTATGCACCGTCATTGGAGGTTGTGTTACGAAACGCCAACAAACTATGTTTAGGTCCAATTTTCAGTTAGATTCGGAGCCACTCGTCCGAGTGGCCAAAACCCGGTAGTGAAAATATGGGTACCCCCCCCTCTCGTAGCACCAGGCTTTGAGGTGCTCGATACCTCACTCCAAACACCGATTTTTAGACGAAACTAGAAGTGCTTTTCGTACCTGGTGGAATAATCTCATGGCCTGGCTGAACAACGAAAACCTATTTGGCAATGCAAGAATTAATGACCTACCGACGATTTTCGGTCCCCCGTTTTTGGCGACAAACTGCGTGGAATTACTGTGGGATAATTTATTCAGTTCTCAACGGGTTAAGGAGTCAGATCGCTCAGAAAACGTTTCACCCAAAAAGTGCTATCCCTGCCGTAGCGCTCGTCATCGGCGGGATTTGCCGATGGGGACGCAAGGCAAAGTTTGCCGCGATAGCCCTGGGAGCCCACCACGGGAGTGTACGCCTCGGCAACAACTGCCAAGGACCCACGGATTCTGATGAGAGTGCCACGGGTACCCAGGGGACCTTTCTGGGAGATGTCATGGAGTCCCACGGCGCCCCACGGGACTCCACACAGGAAGTTACGGAACCCCTCTTTTTACATTTCTTCTGGTCATCATGGATCTCACATGCCAGCCGGACGCTTCGTTTATTTTTGTATGAGGTACCTGACGGATCCGGAAACACTATTCGTCGTTGCCAGTTTTTATTTCACCATATTCACGAGCAATCCTCCTGAGACGGGAATCGCATCCCATCGAACCCCACCGCCGCGCGCGCCCCACGGAGGGTGACCGTCGGATCTCAGACGCGGGCTCTACGATAGAGGTATTCGGTTTGCCGTTTTTTTTTGGCTCCTTAACCCACAACCGTCGTACTTTCATCATGCTTGTGTGTTGCAACATTGTTAATTTTTAATACTTAGGCCATGGTATTGTTCGTCGGGTATATATATATATATAGCCCTTTTTTATTTTGAGCAATCCCACGGTAGGGGTACCACGTTTAGGCTCACTATTTTCCGACCGGGCTGAGCTCGTCAAGTTACCAACCACCGGATACTATTATTATTTTACTGGTATGTTTGTTTTTGGACTACTACCGCAGTTAAATTTTTGTTCGGGTTGCGCGAACGAAGGTTTCCGAAGTCATGTTTAGGGTGAGAAATTGAGCTCCTCATGTGAAGAGCTCAGAATGTTCCGCTACGCCCCTACCGTGGGATGAGTCTTTTCCTCCAAAACATCAGCTTCTGGGCGGGGGTGTAGATCTTCCTCAAGTGACTGACCATCCCTCAGAAAACAACACCGGGCACCTCCACCGCAATATCATAGCATGCATCGAGACGGGAGAATCGCACCCCCTCGACCCCCGCGGCGCGCCTCAGCAAGAGAGGATTCCCGTCGAATCCCAGACGCGTGCTTCGCTACGCTAGTTGTAGCACTTTGGAGTCATCCCACGGTAGGGGCGCAGCAGGATTTTCTGAGCTCCTCACATGAGGAGCCCAATATCTCACCCGAACCATACTTCGGAAGCATTCGTTCGCGCAATCCGACCAAACCTTTCAATGCGGCAGTCCAAAAACAAATATACCATAATGATATAAATGGTATCTGGTGATTACTCACGTGAGGAGCACAACCGGTCAGAAAATGTTGAGCCTAAAAGTGGTACCCCTATCGTGGGATTACTCTTTGTTTTGGCTGAAGCGTTTCCGGGATGACCGTGGAGGGCTCCTTAACCCAAACGTCGGAATTTGTCCATTCTTGGTGTTGCAACCAACACAGACGTGTGCTATGATAGAGGTGTCACTTTCTGGCCGAACCTTTTTCTGAAGGATCTGTCTCCTTAACCAAAACTCGTCGGACTTTCAGCCTTGTGCGCTGCAATATTTTCAACAGTAGACTCACTCAGTCAGGTCATGGGGTAGTTTAACGGGTACAATACGTAGCACTTTTCGATTTTTCTCCAAGACCTATTTTTTCGGTTACGTGATGGAGCTCTTCAAGGGAGGAGCTCAGAAAAAAACAGGAGGCACCTCTATCATCGTGGCCTGCGTCCACATTTGTTGTATGGCTTATTATAGGCTATATGGGGTTGGTAATCGGGTACAGTAGCACCTTGGCCTTCCTCGAAAATCGTGTTTTGGGTGAGTTACACAGACCTCCTCAAGTGGCCACCTTCAGCACCTCGTAAGATTGCATCTGAGACATTTGACGGATCCGGAACACTATAATACCCATTTTCAGGTCACCATATTCCCCGAGTATTCCTCCTGAGACGGGAATTACATGCCATCGAATTCTACGGCGTGCCCCACGGATGGTTCCCACCGGACCCCGGGACATCCTGTAATAATTATCATCGGCGCCCATGGAAACCCGTCGGAGCCTCACGGGATATCGTGGGATCCAATGGAATCCCGCGGGAATGTTCATGGTATCCCCATGGAATCCTGTGGGAGTCCCATGACATCGCTTGGGATCCCGCGGGATCCCATCTGACGTCTCATGACAACGAATGAGATTCACGCAATGTGGTGAATCACTGGGGGAAGCAAGGGCCGATACTGCGATAAGCAGAAGGACCAGGAAAGCCGGAGGTCAGGAGACGTATGTGTACATATTCTTAGGATACGGGTGGTGGTCGACGCTAACAAAAGCCGGAGCCGCTTGTGGAGGGTATTCATTCCACGCGGGGACGAGGCCCCGCCGACCTACACCGCGAGCCCAAGCAATCGGATCAGACCAGGCAAGTACATACGTACGAACGACCAGATACATTGTTATTGTTCGTATTACGGTCCCTGCCATCCTCAACAATGTGTGCTATTAACAGCATGAAAGAGCTTCATCATTGATCACTCAAAAACATCCCACCCCGAAAAAAGAAAACCACAGCAACACAAAGAGCTGTCTGCACCAAATCTACCCCCTTCCGTATCCGTATGCACCTCGTGTTTTGTTTCGCGCGCTTTCAAGGAGTCGAAGCTGGAGTGAGAGAGCGGCCAGGACCCCAAACATTCGAATAAGGCCCCAGACAGGTATGGACGGCCGGAGAGATACGGGATTCTTGCACGTTGCCAGGGGCTTGAAGCTGAAGAGTGAGAACGGGCGACAGAGCCCCGAATTATAGGATCATGTCCGACAGATACGAACGACCACATATACATATATATATGTAAGTATGTATGTATATACTTCGTACACATATATACGTATATACGAAGTATGTGTATTGTGCTTTGCCGGGGGATGGAAGCTGGAGCGCGAACGAGCGGGAAATATCCCACATTACCGAATCGCACATGCCGGACAGGAACGAGCAACTGGATAATAAACGGAATCCTTGAGCGTCACCAAGGGCTACAGCTTGAACCTGGAGCGAGGGAAGGGGTAGGATCCCAAATATTCAAATGGCATGCCAGAGAGCTACGAGCGGCCAGATAATACATACCAGGTGTCATGTTTTGCGCGTCGTCGGGGGCCTGAAGCTGGGGCGTCGATCGAAAGCGGGTAGAACAACGGGGAAGGGTTGGCCAGAGGCCTGTGATTGGTGATTTATTTACACGTCGTTGGCGGGGCGAGCCGGAGGGGTTTTAGGGGCACCGTCGGCACTCTACGGGAGCACGGTATCGGCCCGGGAGACAGTTTTTTTTCCCCCACATACGACGCATGCCATATACTACGGTGGAGGCGAATCGTGTTTTGTATGAGGATGATCTATACCCCACCAAAAACCTGATTTTGGAGGGACATAAAAGTACGTATATCTCCTGTACGAGTAACCGATGAACAATCCCGTGGCCTAATGTGAAAAATGAACAATATTTGAAGCACAAGGATGTAAGGAATTCCGACGATTTTGGACTAAGGATGTCCCCGTCATTAAAAAAAAACGTTTTTCAGCCATAACGTCGAGCTCCCTTGACGTCGTAGCACACGTCATACCGATGGCTGGTGGTGGTGTTTACCGTACGGGTGCTATCATACCCCCTTTTTCGTTCGCGCGTTTGGGCCACTCTGGGGAGTGATGATGTAATTCACGCAACATATTGAGCTTGAAATTGGCTTTTTTTGCGAAGCGTACAACTAACACTGACATACCCGAAAAACCACAATACATGAAAGCTTAGGACTGCAAAGAAACCTAGGTAGAGGCGCTCTCTTCATTGCAGAACCTCAGCCCCAAGTATCAAAGCAGCCTCTGGGGGGACGGGGTTGGGCATTCGTGCGGAGCAAACCCTGATACTTCAGATCGAAACGTTCATTGAAGGCTCCGAGATCTCGACACGAACTGTGTGGGGTATACACTCATCATAGCAGGGTGCATACGGTTTTCTGTAGTTCTTGCTGCCTAAGCTTTCAGCCACACAAAAAACTCCGAGCTGGCGCGAGAACAACCGAGTTTTTCTCCACGCCACGGCCGAGTGACAGCAGTTCGGTACGTACGAAGGGCACATCATATTAGTTATCATAAATCTACAAAACGGTATCATCAATTTCCACATGTAATTCTGCACACAATTATATATATCCTGCGATTACCCGTGCTGCTACATCTCGGACACCCCCTCCGTCAAAACTCCCGTCTTATGAGTGTGTCTATACTCGTAGGCTATACGAACACGTTCAATATACATATTGATATCAAAACACCTTCCTGTTTGTTTCGCAAACCGGAACGGGGCCACAAGGCCAACATTGCTGCCTTTGACGGTCGGTGGCAGTATTTTCCCTGGAACTTTCTCCCGCGGACGGTACAGTAGTGGCGCGGCGCAAACGTTCTCGTAGCCCGCTAGCAGTGCAATAGGGGTCGCCTTCCGTTCGAGCTGTGACCAATTCAAACTCAACACACGACACGCACACGGTTACATTGCAGATACAAATGAAGCTCGAGGCTTGACCTAGGCGAGAAAATACTCTCGTCGCTTCCTGAAATAAACTCCTGAACAGTGAACAAGCGCCATACATACTCGGGAGAATAAAGTCAAAGGTGTCTACGCGCTACCCCGCTGGTATTTGTTGTTTAAGAGTACAATATGCTGCAAACAGCGGATACCTATACCTTGACGAAACAACGAAGCGATGATCGACCCTGGCCTGCCAAAGTCGGCGAAAGCTCAACCCCGTTGAGTTTCGGACCACACAGAGAGAAACAAAACAAACGACCACAACACACAGCAGCAACAACAGCAGCTCAAAGCACAACACACGCGTCCAGCCATTCTAACGTGTGTATCATAGGTAGCTTTGGCTCTCTGCACCAGCCACGGCCAAGAAGCAATCCGAGACTATGCGGCGGAAAAAAACGTGCTACAGGACGGAACAATGTACTTGTGCGATGTCATGGGCAAACGCCACTCCCTACCGCTGTTAGTCTTGACACTAACCAAACAATGAACGAGGCAGTTCGGCTCTCTGTCGGCATGCGCCCATGTTGAATACCCTTTGGTACTGTGCAAGGCCAATGGACGACTACAAGGAAGCCATAACAACGCAGAGCAATAGTGGGATACCACCCCCACAACACCCACATATAGGACAGTGAACGGACGGATCATGCACCGCAACGGGAAGAAACACATACAAGTACACCAAAAGGGGGATGTGTGGAGGCGGGGAGGGTCATATGGTACCTGGGGGCAGCCTGCTTATCTCTCTAGCCCAGTACTGTAGTACCACTGCACTGACGGCAACACAAGCTCTGTACGGCTTTCTCGTCTCACCCGCCACCTCGCCCTCTCTCCCTCCCCCTTTCTTTCCCTCCCTCCCTCCCTATTCCCCTCCGGAAGTAACCCTCCTCGATCACCCTACGCTACAGAGATGCCAGCGCCCAACCACAAGCACGCGCACGGCAGGCAGGCGGACAACAAACCGCTACACCGAGAGCTTCCCAACCCGAACAAAATGTTCACATTCCGAGCGCAAAATAAAAGCAGGCCTGCTTCATCCAGTAGCACCAGTCCGTTCGTACCCCACACAACCTCACTGAGGTCAACGGAATCACCGATCGCTGCAGAACGTGGTCGCCTTTACAGACACGTACTGGTTTCGGCGTAGAACACCGTGCTGCAGTCAGAATCGAGGTCGTCAATGAAGGTGACGGAACTGGGAATGTCAAGCACGCCTCCAGAGGAAACGAAGATCGCTGGCTCTCTGGCGTCCTCGTTGTCCCAGAACACAGAGTTCTCCGAGAGCACGGTCACGCCCGTAGACGCCACCTCGATAGAGGGAGCATCCGTGTTGACGAAAAGGGCAGGCCCGGAGAACTTGAAGTACCCTTTGTTCAACAGAGCGCCGGCAACTCCGTCCGCCGCCGTACAGTCAATGAAGAGGGCGGTGGCCTTGTTCCTGAATGTGAACTGGGCTCCGGCGTCGTTGTAGATGGCGCCTCCGTCGTTGGCCCGGAGATAATCGAACTTGGCGTTGCCTTTGACGTTGATCTTCCCCTTGTTGTAAATGCCTCCTCCGTTGTTCCCCTCGTCGTCTCTGATGGTCACGTCCGAAATTTCTAGCGCGCCGTTGAACAGCACGGAGCCCTTCTCCCCGACGTACAGCGCCCCACCGGGGCCTGGCGAGCCCTCCCCGCCGCCCGTCGAGTCGCAGTGGGTGAACGTTGCCTCCCCGTCTACCCTAAAGTAGCCGTCGGTGTAGACACACCCGCCGGTGCGTTCCTCGGCGAAGTCAGTGCCCTCCTCGGGCACGCTGCGGACGCCGACGTCGGTCATCTCCAGGTTATTCAAGAAGCGCACAGTCGAGCCCTCTCCGATAAACAGCCCTCCTCCGTCGACGTCCTGCCCGTCCGTCCCGTGGAACTCGACATTCGTTTCCCAGATCAACGCTGCGCCGTTCGTCACCTCGAACCGGATCTCGCGCAGATCCACGTGTCCCGAGTAGGTGTTGAGGTCCTCACTCGACTGCACGGTGAGGCTGTTGGAGTCCAGGGTCATGGTGGTGAAGTTGACGCAGTCGATATCCGCGAAAGGGTCTACCTCGACGACGACATCCTGGGTCTTGGTCAGGTCGAACGCCGCCTGCAGCTCCTCGCACGTTTCCACCAGCCCGTGGCAGGCGCTCGAGAACAGCAGGAGGAGGAGGAGGAGCGGGAGGCTCGAAGCGAGCGCTCTGCAATTAAGCCGCGTGTCATCATGCATTGGGGAGGGAGGGAGGGAGGGAGGGATGGAGGAGGCAAACACAGAGTAAGAGCCAGGCTGAGAGGTGCACGCCTAGAAACGAGTGTCATATACCACACCAACACCTGCCACACGGTACCGCACGTACTATTAATAGGTTCGTGGGTCGGCAGCGTTTCGCGACTAATGTCTGGTTGCTAGTCAGCGAATCCGACTTGCTGACCACGCATGCCATGTACAACAGTAGAGGTGCACCATGTTTGTTTTTTCGAGAGTGGCGAGTTGATTATGGTATCAGGACCTCTATACCTGCAGTAGTCTAAAC
>MEHQ01004386.1:0-69228 GCA_008828725.1 Saccharina japonica | reverse complement strand
TTCCGTACGCGATGGTGCTTGGAGCCGCGTTCATGACGGATCATCGAAGTATCATCAGTTTCGATGGTGAGGAGGGCTTCCGGCCGACACCTTCCTCATCGTGGGTACCATTCGCCCCGAAGGAGGTCGGGAGAGGCCACAACAGGAGCGATGTATGCCGAGTGGACCACTATTGCGCGGTGAAACATCGACAGAGAACAAGAACCGGAACAGTTGGAGGAACCGAAGATTCCGGCGGGGATTATGGAGTTAGGAAGCTCTGTATGGGAGAACGAAGGCACTCTGCACTGGAAACTACGCATTGCGAAAGACGTAGAGGTTCCGGGAGGTACCAGTATCCAGGTAGACGCTTTTGTCAAAAGACCCTCAACCTCAAGTACAACAGCTCGTAGTGGTAGAGCCAACTAATCGCTATATCTTAAGCTAGGAGTGGATCTAGGAGTACTAAGGGGAGCACAGTGGTGGTTCTCGGGTATGCCACTCCAATGCAAGTTGTCGAAATGTTACCCAGGATAACGTAAAGATCCAGGGGGGCATGGTGGTTGCGACGGTTTCGCTGTCAACAATTATGGATCCATTCGGGAATCAACTTCCAAGTGGGCTGCCAATTGTTCGACGGTTCGCAAGAAATACCGGACAGTACGGGATGTGCAGGAGTTTTCGAGGTGCCAACGACGCTTCAAGTCACAGAGGACTCGGGGACCTGCAGCACATTATTGGATGAGATGGAAGGGTCGAAGTATTTCTCCAGCATCGATTTGGCTTCAGGATTCTTACGTAGCTCGAGATCCATGAGGACGATCGACACCTGACGGCGTTTCGAGAGGTGACGGGAAGCTGTACGAGTACGTTCGCTGCGGCTTCGGGTTGAAGACAGTGCCATCCGCGTTTGCCAACTACGTGGGAAGGCGACTGTTACCAGTCAAGGATACGAGGAATCAAGAACTGGCTAGGACGACATCCCATCCCGTCGAAAACCCTTGAAGATCATTGGGGCTGCTTCGAGAAACGCTAGAGCTGTCTACGGCAAGAACGTCTAACCGTCAACCCTGTCCAGAAATCGCATTTTGTCAGTTGGTCATGGAGTTCGTCGGCATGATCGTGGATAGGCTTGGTACCAGGCCGGCCCGAGCAGATTGATGCTATCACGCAGCTGTCAAGGCCGAACACGGTGGAGAAAGTGCAGAGACCGCCATGTCGCGGTTACCGAACAAGAGCAATGTGATCGAGGATTTCGACGACTCTTTTCCTGGAGACGAGTCGTTGCCAAACGTTTACAAGGGGCCACAGGAGCCAGTGCTCGACGGCGTCCACCTCGAAACCTTAGGAGTGGAGAGTGTGGACGAAACTAGTACTCAAAGTCTTGTCAGTGCTGGCAGCCGTCGCATTCACACCCGCAGATCCATCTGAGGAGATACTCAACAGGCCGAGCTTGATATTGCACCGGAGCTTCCAGTGGTGGTCATGCTCGACTGTGGGGGGAGAGGCAGCATCCTCTGCATGGGAGGAGTGCTGACGGTCAGAGGAGCAGTGAACCAGGACTGGAAGCACTGGAATGCATCAGAGCAAACGGACTGGACAACGGTGCGAGGCTACTTAGGGTGACAACAGGGTCGCAGGAATGCCTAAGCATGTTGAGAGAGGTGAAACCAGACGTGGTGGTCGGTGACCCTGCAGGAGGTTTGAAGGGGTCGAGAGAAGGAAGGAGTATCCGGAGCAGAGTAGCTTAACCAAGCTGCCATCGCCTCAGACGCGCGAGTTTTTATACTCGAATGTTTGAGCAACCTTCTGTCGAACGACGGAATGGAACGACGAGATTCTCCCTGCTTTGGAACGAGAGTCATACATCGTGGACAAGGCGAGAATATCGGCGAGCCAAGTAGGGATTCCGTGGAGGAGGAAATCGGACATTCGTGGTAGGAATCAAGGGAGGCCTTGCCACGAAGGGGAAGTTAGCCGTTGGGAGGGGGATTGGAGAAGGTAAAGCAACCAGTTCAGGAATTGGGGGAATTTCTGGGACACAGAGGCGCATACTTCCCAAGAGAGGTATCGGAGAGCGAGGCGATTTACTCGTTCAGCGAACCCATCATCTCTTTAAACCGTGTTCACATCAGGGGAAAAACCAACCGAAGGGTATGTCGCACACCCAGCGGATACGGCACGCCTTGAAGAAGCTGAGGAGTTGCACTTCAACGACTACGCCAAGATCACCACAGGACAGGAACACTATGTGATCCCGCAGACGGTCAGCGCAAAGCGCAGCGGCGAACGTCATCGCAGATTTCACGTCTCCTCCAATGCTACGAGCAGTGTTAGTTGAACTAGCTGTTCAAGGCTTTCTGGGAAAACGCGGTGTCAGAGGTCGTGGAACTGGAAGGATTGGCCTGCGTGGTGTTTGAGGATTACCTCGCAGCAGCAGAAACCTTGGGGTGACGAGAGCGGTCACGAGGTCGCAGGCGAAGCCACTCCCCAGGAACCGGAGGTTGTCTGGGAGGCAGAACCACCGTTACCTGAGGAGTAGGAGATGGAGAATGCACCGACTGCAAGACAATCACTACTACTGACTACCAGTGGAAGTTGATCGTCCACGCAAACGCAAGGGGCAGAGAGAGCCCATCCCAAAACCGAAACGGCAACGAGATCCTTTGGAGGAACCACCGAAGACACCAGCAGCCGTTCAAGCGGATCAGGGAGAAGAGGCCAAGGAGTCCCAGCGGTCGGAGCCGCCCATGCTGGAAAAGGTGACAGCTATTCTCCAAGACTACGCCACAGCTGATGCAGAGGCAGTGCGAAGATATGGTACTTGGCAGGATTCGGAAAGAACTCCAGGAAGTGGAAACCGAGGAGCAGGAGGTGGCGAATATGTGATGAACGACAATGGCCTCTTGTGGGTAGCACCTCTGGGAGAAGGTCCCACGACTTGCAGTTCCCCAATCTCTCGTTCCAGGGATTATGGCGCTGGCGCACAGCACCTATGGAGCATCCAGGGACGGCGAGAACTATCAGCCTTGGTTAGTCGTTGATATTGCTGGCCACCCTCATCAGGGACGTAAGAGACTGCGTCCTCTCGTGTAGGGTGCAGGCGTCGCAACGATCAGCGAGTCAACGGGTTGCCATGCTACCGCGAGGTTTTGCGACACCGGGGAGGTACTCGAAGTCGAGATCCAGGACATGGGGGTGAAGTCGGACGCAGGCAGAAAATTTCTACTGGTGGCATGTCGACAAAGCCAGCAAGTTCTTGTTCGCCTTCCCGCTCCCYCACGAAAGAAGCACTGGAGTAGCGAAGAAACTGCTTCGAAGTGATGCTTACTTTTGGGCTACCGCTGTATGTTCGCAGTGATCCGGGATCCGAGTTCACGGCAGAGATGATGCAACACTTATGCAAGTGGTTGACGTGACCATCGCCTATGGGCCTGCCGACCATCCTCGTGCGCAGGGGACGGTGGAGAGACTGGGGGGGCGGCTACACGAAGCACTAGGAGAACTGTGCAAGACCTGGCCTCGCAGATGGGACGAGTACGTACAGCCGGCATGTGGATCCATCGTACCACGCCGGACCTGCGCTTGCCGGGGAAGCCAACTCCCTTCCGTCTTTTCTTCGGTCGTGATGCGCGCACGCAACTTGATGCTACGCACCCCGAGATCGATGGTGGTGATTTCAGGGGCGGGATGCACAGTTACGTGGCCGACAAACGTCAAGTGTACAAGGAGGTACGAGATGTACGGGAAGCTCTATTGAAAAGACATGATGACAGGCAGAAAACTCGCGAGAGTCGGAATGCTGAAATCGGTCGGACCTCGGTAGGAACCCGTGTGGTTGTCGGAACAAGGTACTGGTGAAGGAGGCGGAGTCTGTGATGGCAAGAGAGGGGATCCATCATAAACTAGCCCGCGAGCACTAGACCGGACCTTGGGAGGTGACTGAAGTTGTCTTACCAGGACTCAGCTACATCGTCACGATGAATGGGCGAGGGATTCGCCGACGGAGGGCGTCAGCAGCGAACATCAAGATGTTCCACTTACGTCCGGACAACCTCCGTCACGACTTCGAGGACGAGTTTGCTCACCTGGCATGGGGAGTTGACTTCGGACTGGCGGAGCCGTCGATTGTAGCATCGCCTATGTATACCCTGATAGACCGAGAGGCTGTGATGGGTCAGGGCAACGCTTGGAAATGGCGATACAAGGGACGATTCGTGGATGGCACGGAGTCGCAGTGGCTGTCCGAGGAAGAGACGCGAGACAGTTTCACCCCCTTACAGCTGGACGTTTTCCATGCACTGTGGGAAACATATCACGGAGCGGAGTGTCGGGCAAGGCCGACRTTCGATGCTACACGGAAGGAAAGAGATGGAATCGACCGTGAACATGCGTTGAAACAACACCCCGTAGGGACCGTGATCTGGAGGGAATTCACGGACGCTGAAGGAAATAAGAAGTGTCACCTTTCGAAGATCTTCTACTACAAGTCACCGTACTGGCGGGTTCGGTACTCAGACGGAGATTGGGAGGAACTCAACGAACGTGAGATCCTGAAAGCTAGGAGAGCTGGAAATTCGTAATCCGGTTCCCTGTAAACGCGAGGAAGTGAAGTGGAGTTCGATGGAGAACGGGAGAAGACGTTAGCCGAAGATCGAGCCGAAGATCGACTGGCGAACAGGATCAAGACCTCGGCCTACCCGTGTTAACGGGAAAAGCCGGGGAGTAGTTGGAAAGAGGCTTTCAGCTGGTGCGCTTGATGGGAAATTCTAGCAAGTCCAGCAGTACCGATCTGGGACCCAACGCGGAAAAACGCGAGGCCCAGGGTCCCTACCCCCGAGGTGACGCCTTTCCATGGAAATGGTAGACGCCACTTATTCGAGCCTCACGGTAATCGAAACACGATTAAGTGTGGGAAAAGGCCCTCACTCTTACTCCAGTGTATCCGCAGCCCGGTTAGCACGGTATTCTCAGGAAACCGTGCTGGGGGGGTGTTCCGGCGGAAAACGGCATACGTAACGTAAAATACGTACGTAGCGAATGCTTCCCAGAATGTATACAACTCCTGGCTACTTCTTGGGAAGCACCGCCTAGGTCAGACCAAAAACCAAAAACATACAAAACTAATCCCGAGGGAAAAAGAGAGAGAACTTGAACGTGATTGAGCTTGAGTGATTGAGAAGCGAGACTGAGTACTGCGAACGTAACAGTAAGGCATTGTTGAAGGTTTGATACGGAGATCTGTTGTGTAGCACAAGAGGATCGGAGAGGAGTATACTTGAGACAAGACCGGCAAGTCCTTGAGAGAAGACCGATCTGTGCAGGAAACAGCTGTGGCAAGAGACCGAGGCTTGCATACTCTACGGAAGGAGACGAACTACGAAGCGGTGAGAGACTAGGGACAGGTGGATAGAAGACCAGGCGGTGAGAGACTAGGGACAGGTGGATAGAAGACCAGGACGCGTGCGTATGAAATGTCTCGAATCCTTCGTTACAATAGCTGCGTACAAGCTACAACAATACATAATACTTCACAGGCGAGGCGGCGGGCAGCGGGTCGGGGCGCAGCCCCGACCGTCTTGCCCCGCCCAGCTGGCAACCCTGTGTATGCGCGTCCGTGGAATAGTGTTTGAATGGAATTGCCAGGAAGCGGAGTGGGTCAGACGGCGTTCGGGTGTGTGTGATCCGAAGCACACAACAATCAATCGTCATGATTTCTACGAGTATGGCCCATAGGGCCCATGCCTTGGGAGAGAGTCCGAGTCGATCCACGATTTCATGATCCATGATCCATGGTCCATGGTCCATGATCCATGATGTTCGTGCGAAATGTAACGCCACATGAAACGACACAACAAGTTACGCCGCTCGACATCACATGCGCTTCGACGAAATCCTCGAGCTCACAGCTGTTGCTTTTTTTATTTAGTTGAATACATACTTGACATATCTACTTGACATCTTGACATCTTGACATGCTGTAGACTACCGGCCCTCCCACGAGAAAGTGCCCTACAAGAAACTCAGCCTAAACATTTCGGGGGAAATAAGAAAGTCGGCACAGCTGTTATACTGAAGTTAGTGCGGGACACACCCCTTTCTAAAATAAGAAAGTAAGCCCAAGCCCAATTTCTGGTTTCTTAAGAGCGGGCCGGTACTACTGTACTCGTACTCACTTGTATAATACGGACACACACGGAATGGAATATTTGCGATTGATGCGATTAATGGCGAATTGAATGCAGTACGTATTATTCGTACAGCCCGTCAAGTGCAAGAAAAAGAGTATTCTTGTCGGTGCAAGAAGAAGAGTATTCTTGTCGCCACACGTCACAGACTTTGCGGCGGGGAGCGGGTCGGGGCAGCGCCCCGACCCGCTCCCCGCCCAGCCGACAAACCCCGTGTGCCAGTCAAAAGGATTATTGCCTCTCTCTACTACTACTATGGATTATATCGATGCGATAGAAGCGCCAAGTAGCGGAGTGCGTCGTCAGACGTATTATGCGAGTAGTAAGTAAGCAGCACCAAAAGGATTCAGCACAGCAGTGGAGACAGGCACAACAACAGTAGTATAGTTCTAGTTCTTCGAGTACAAATCATTTTGCAGCAGGATGAAGGGGGTAGACCCACTGACGCACAGACGACACAGAGTAGTAGTGCAGTACGTCGATGCAGCATCATCGCTGTGGCCGTCGATCATGGAAAAGTACGCGTAAAATATTATTCAGTGACACTCAAGTGCTACACAATAGTGCGTACTCGTATCGTAAGCGCGTCATAGTACGATGTCATAGCGAGTCAGTGGTGGCAGTGTACGCACTTGATGATCGATACGACTCGCGTGCGACGAAGTGTCACGGGACCCGCGTGCTCAGCGCAGAACCCCTCTGCGCATACGCTCATTCCAGCCCAGTGACTTTAGTTACTGGGCTCTGTCGCGGAAATTATTTAATTTCCCAAATCCCCTGCCTTTCAACTCTGTTTCGAGGTCTAATTCCATCTTTTTTTAGTAATCCCCTCCCCTACTTAGTTCAACTCAAACACGATTTGGCTCTGTAGCCCATCAATCCATCTACGCCATGTTGTACCTGGTATAAAAATCTGGATCTGTGACATTTGGCTAGATAAAGTTATACGATTCGATACTAACCTGACAAGATAATATAGCTCTGGGTCGAGTCGATTATGTGCGCGAACGTACTGTACTGCAGCGTTACATGGGAAGTGCAGCTGTGCAAAGCGACCGCGCAGCCACCTGACGATAACGTGGAGGACTGCTGCTGCAGCAGCGTGCTGCTGCAGCAGCAGCAGCCAGCAGCAGCAAGCAGCAGTTGGTAGTATAGCTCTGGGGTCGAGTCGGTTATGGTGACGGCGAACTTGTACTGAGCTTTACATGGGAAGTGCAACTGTGCAAAGCGACGCTGCAGCCACCTGACGATAACGTGGAGGACTGCTGCAGCAGCGTGCTGCTGCTGCTGCTGCTGCTGCTGCTTGCTGCTGCTGCTGCTGCTGCTGAGCCGAGGTGATATACGCTGCGTTGTGCGGCTAGCACCCGACGATAATAATGTGGAGGACGCTGATTTAAGCTGCGTTGTGCGCAAGCACCTGACGAGCACATACATACAGGACTATCAGGCAACATTACAAAAGCTGCTGTATGTACATGATGAATACCAGGCATAGCTACGTACAAGCTACAACAATACATAATACTTCACAGGCGAGGCAAGGCGGTGCGGAGCGGGTCGGGGCGCGTGCCCCGCCCAGCTAGCAACCCGGTGTATGCGCGTCCGTGAAATATTGTTTGAATGGAATTGCCAGGAAGCGGAGTGGGTCAGACGGTCGTTCGTGTGTGTCATGCGAAGCACAACACCAATCGTCGTGCTCTCTATGGCGCATGGCCCATGCCTTGGGAGAGACGTCCGAGTCTATCCACGATTTCATGATCTGTGCGGTAGCACCCGACGATAATGAATGTGGAGGACGCTGATGTAAGCTGCGTTGTGCGCAAGCACCTGACGAGCACATACATACATACTACATGGAGGACGCTGCTCATTAACGTCAGGCAACATTACAAAAGCTGCTGTATGTACATGATGGATTCCAGGCATAGCTACTGTACGTACAAGCTACAACAATACATAATACTTCACAGGCGAGGCAAGGCGGTGCGGAGCGGGTCGGGGCGCGTGCCCCGCCCAGCTAGCAACCCGGGGTATGCGCGTCCGTGAAATATTGTTTGAATGGAATTGCCAGGAAGCGGAGTGGGTCAGACGGTCGTTCGTGTGTGTCATGCAAAGCACAAAACCAATCGTTGTGCTCTCTATGGCGCATGGCCCATGCCTTCGGAGAGCGTCCGAGTCTATCCACGATTTCATGATCCATGGATCCTGTCCATGGTCCATGGTCCATGATCCATGATGTTCGTGCGAAATGTAACGCCAAATGAAACGACACAACGAGTTACGCCGCTCGACATCACATACTTGACACTTGACATCTTGACATGCTGCACGACTGTACTCGTACTCGTACGTATTAGTACGTACACACACGGAATATTTACGATTGATGCGATTGATGGCGAATTGAATGCAGTACGTATTTTCGTACAGGCGTACAAGGGCAAGAAGAGTATTCTTGTCGCCACACATTACAAACTTTGCGGCGGGGAGCGGGTCGGGGCAGCGCCCCGACCCGCTCCCCGCCCAGCCGACAAACCCCGTGTACGAGTCAAGGATTCCTCTCTATCTATGTCTACTATGGAATATATCGATGCGATAGAGTAAGTAGAGGAGTGCGTCAGGCGTATTCTATATACGTAGTAAGTAAGCAGCAGCAGATAGTTCTTGTTCTTCGAGTACAAATCATTGCAGCAAGATGAAGGGGGTAGACCCACTGACACACAGACGACACACGGTAGTAGTAGTGCAGTACCTGGTACGTCGTAGCAGCATCATCCAGCAGCAGCAGCAGCAGTAGTTCATACTACGCTTGATTGCTTATTGATTCGGATTGAATGTCGTACTAGTGCTATTATCACAAAACTTCACAGACAGGCGGGGCGGCGGGGAGTGGGTCGGGGCTTCAGACCGTTCACGCTGTGGCCGTTGATCGTGGAAAGTACTAAAGGTAATATAATATTTTATTCAGGGTACTCGAACTACACAATAGCATTGATAGTACGTACTCGTACTGCTGTAGGACCGCATCAAACGATCACGATGATATCAATCGTGGCAAAGTGTCACTGGGACCCGCGTGCAGAGCAACCTCTCTGCGCGCTATAACTATAACTATATTCCCAGTGACTTTAGTTACTGGGCTCTGTCGCGGAAATTATTTAATTTCCCAAATCCCCTGCCTTTCAACTCTGTTTCGAGGTCTAATTCCATCTTTTTTTAGTAATCCCCTCCCCTACTTAGTTCGACTCCAAACACGATTTGGCTCTGTAGCCCATCAATCCATCTACGCCATGTTGTACCTGGTATAAAAATATGGATCTGTGACATTTGGCTAGATAAAGTTATACTGACTGATTCAATACTTAACCTAGCTTGGTAGTATAGTTCTGGGTCGAGTCGGTTATGGTGACGGGCGAACTTGTACTGAGCTTTAATACATGGGAAGTGCAACTGTGCAAAGCGACGGCGCAGCCACCTGACGATAACGTGGAGGACTGCTGCAGCAGCGTGCTGCTGCTGCTGCTGCTGCTGCTGCTGAGCCGAGGTGGTATACGCTGCGTTGTGCGGTAGCACCCGACGATAATGAATGTGGAGGACGCTGATTTAAGCTGCGTTGTGCGCAAGCACCTGACGAGCACATACATACATACATGGAGAAAGCTGCTCATTAACGTCAGGCAACATTACAAAATAAAGCTGATGTATCGAGGATGTATGTATGTACATGATGAATACCAGGCATAGCTACTGCTGTACGCAAAAACTACAACAATACATAATAAATCACAGGCGAGGCAAGGCGGTGCGGAGCGGATCGGGGCGCGTGCCCCGCCCAGCTAACAACCCTGTGTATGCGCGTCCGTGAAATATTAATATTTTTTTAATGGAATTGCCAGGAAGCGGAGTGGGTCAGACGGTCGTTCGTGTGTGTCATGCGAAGCACTAAACCAATCGTCGTGCTCTCTATGGCGCATGGCCCATGCCTTGGGAGAGAGTCCGAGTCTATCCACGATTTCATGATATGTGCGGTAGCACCCGACAATAATTAATGTGGGGGACGCTGATTTTAACTGCGTTGTGCGCAAGCACCTCTGACGAGCACATACATACATACACGGAGGACGCTGGTCATCAACGTCAGGCAACATTACAAAAGCTGCTGTATGTACATGATGAATACCAGGCATAGCTACTGCTGTACGCACAAGCTACAACAATACATAATATTTCACAGGTGAGGCGGTGCGGAGCGGGTCGGGGCGCAGCCCCGACCCCCGTGCCCCGCCCAGCTAGCAACCCTGTGTATGCGCGTCCGTGATATATTGCTTGAATGGGATTGCCAGGAAGCGGAGTGGGTCAAACGGTCGTTCGTGTGTGTCATGCGAAGCACACAACCAATCGTCGTGCTCTCTATGGCGCATGGCCCATGCCTTGGGGGAGAGTCCGAGTCTATCCACGATTTCATGATCCATGTGATCCATGGTTCCATGGTCCATGGTCCATGATCCATGATGTTCGTGCGAAATGTAACGCCAAATGAAACGACACAACAAGTTATGCCGCTCCGCATCACATACTTGACTACTTGACACTTGACATCTTGACATGCTGCACGACTGTACTCGTACTCGTACGTAGTACTATTAATAGTACGTACATACACGGAAACTTTATTTACGATTGATGCGATTGATGGCGAATTGAATGCAGTACGTATTATTCGTACAGGCGTACAAGGGCAAGAAGAGTATTCTTGTCGCCACACATGACAAACTTTGCGGCGAGGAGCGGGTCGGGGCAGCGCCCCGACCCGCTCCCCGCCCAGCCGACAAACCCCGTGTACGAGTCAAGGATTTCCTCTCTCTCTATCTATGTCTACTATGGAATATGTCAATGCGATAGAGTAAGTAAAGGAGTGCGTCAGGCGTATTATATATACGTAGTAAGTAAGCAGCAGCAGCAGATGATAGTTCTTGTTCTTCGAGTACAAATCATTGCAGCAAGATGAAGGGGGTAGACCCACTGACACACAGACGACACACGGTAGTAGTAGTGCAGTTTCTGGTACGTCGTAGCAGTATCATCCAGCAGCAGCAAGCAGCAGTAGTTCATACTACAACTGATTGATTATTGATTCGGATTGAATGTCGTACGAGTGCTATTATCCAAGGCTTATCACGGTACTCGATAATCGAGCCGGGACGGGACGGTACTGTTTTTACTTGTTTGGCGGGAAAAAAAATGAAGACGGGACGGGACGGGACGGTAAAATGACGACCAAACAGGTTTTTGAGACGGGACGGGACGGGACGGTTGGTGTACAATTTCTCAACGGGACGGGACGGTAATTTCAACGGGGTAGATTTTCACGACGGGACGGGACGGTAAAATTCAACGGATTGTTTTTCCACGACGGGACGGGACGGTAAATATAATTTTTCACGACGGGACGGGACGGTAAAAAAACTTTTTCACGACGGGACGGGACGGTAAATATTTTTCTTGACGGCGGGAAGAGACGGCACGGGATCATTGGATCAGAACAGTTGTTGTTGCTCCAGAGGAACAAAAGAAAAGAAACACTCGTTCGAATCGTACGTAAACAGAAAGCCATCTTGAAATGCGTATTCCCATAATAAATTATATACCGGCACGGCGAAATCACACCGAATTACCTTGCAATTTACAAATTACGCTACGAACTCGTATATATTTACATAATAGTACAGAGCAATCCTCATCATGCTTCGTCCACAGAAATAACCTTGCCAGCCGCAGCGTTTTGAACAGTGACTGATGTGGCAGCCTCCACGTCGCAGTTAGCCTTTAACGCCGCTACATCCTGGAGAACTTTCGCTAGCCCGGGGATCAAGTGCGAGTTGAGCTTGAGCAGCATCATCGTTTCGATTTTGTCAGTCCCAAGGGAGGTGCGCAGTTGGCTAACGACTGCCGAAAGAGCAGATAAGTTGTTCCTTTCTGCTTGACAACTGGTGGTGTCGATCCCCAGGTACAGTCGAGCCAACAGTCCGACATGTGGCCAGCGAGCCGACACTACCACCCCCCCCGTCTTGGCGTCTACTACTGTATGTACATCCATCGTAAATTCGTAAATTCAAATTTTTGTTATTTCATTATTTCATATTTTGATATTTTGATGTTTCATATTTCGGAATTTTCGTATTTCGTAATTCCGTAAATTCGTAAATTCGTATCACTTAAATTTAATTTTAATGTATTACCGGTGTGAAAAAACAAATTTTGTAAATTCGTAGATTCTTGGTGGGAATGACGGGAAGAGACAACGGGCAGGTGTGAATCTTGGCGGGAGAGACAAGTTTTGTCGGCGGGACGGGACGGTAAAGACAACGGCGCATGACGGGACGGGACGGTAAATTACATTATCTCGACGGGACGGGACGGTAATTTTCAACGGGATCGATTTTCTTGACGGGACGGGACGGTAAAGTTCAACGGGGCAGATTTCGATGACGGGACGGGACGGTAAATTTCAACGGTTGGAGATTTGTTGGCGGGACGGGACGGGACGGGATTTGACGGGACGACGGGAACAGTTTAACGACGGTTTAACCGTCCCGTCCCGCCGTTACCGTCGTTACCGTCCCGCCAAAATACCGTGATAAGCCTTGCTATTATCACAAAACTCCACAGACAGGCGGGGCGGCGGGGAGTGGGTCGGTGCTTCAGACCGTTCACGCTGTGGCCGTTGATCGTGGAAAGTACTACGTACAGGTAATATATTTTATTCGGGGTACTCGAACTACACAACAATAGCATTGATAGTACGTACTCGTACTGCTGTAGGACCGCATCAAACGATCACGATGATATCAATCGTGGCAAAGTGTCACTGGGACCCGCGTGCAGAGCAACCTCTCTGCGCGCTATAACTATTATTAACTAAAAAAACATACACTTGCTAATCAAAATATCCCCGTCGAAAAAACGCCTTTACAAGGCCATCAACTCCGTTACTTACGAATTCGCTGCGTGCACCGACCACTGACCACGAACCACTGCCACTACGCTTGTGTATCGCATGGGTCTTGCAAATGCTACTCAGCAGGCTGGAGTGAAGACATCAGGCACAGGAGGGGCTTCTACGACGCTTCCGGCCGGATAGGTATGAGCTCCCTCTTCCGTTTTCGACATCATGACGAATTAGGAGCACGTAAGAGCATCTCAGCCTGCAGGCGCAGCTTCGAAGAACCCAGCATCGTAGTGAGCTCTACAGCAAAGAGTGGCACTCGCGTCGTTTTGTCTTGCTCCTCGCCCCTTCCTGTTCCTTGCCCCCTGCTATTATGTGCCGGTACATGGCAATCTCATACATTTCTGCCATCAGACGACACACCAAACCCAACCACCCACCATAACTTTGGTACGTACGTGACACGCCGATTTTGGTACATTTTGTCGGTTGTTGATTTCCAGAAAAACTGCAAATTCATCGTACGTAATTCTCCAACGGCCACAAGCTACGAGTAGTACACGAGTATGTTTGGGTACCAGGGATACCGGTGCAGCAGCAGCAGTTAGCAGCAGTATACAAGATATCCTACTCGTGCGTATATACTACGAGTAGATACCTGGTACGTGTACCTCGTACCCGGTACGTGTACGAGCATAACTATCGTGGATTTTCACGGCCTGGGACCGAACCGTGGTGACGTTTATCTATTTGAATCCTACGGTGCGGTGCCGTGCGTTTTTGTCTTCGTACTGTACAGTGCGGTGTGGTTTTTAATCAGTAAAAGCCGCAGCGCACCCGTACCTGCACCGTAGCAAGTTACTTGATTATATGAACCGGTGTGGTTCGGTGCGGTTCGGTGTTGATTTTAATATTGTGATCTATTCGGTGCGGTTCGGCAAAACCGGTAAGAAAAACTCGTACCGTGAAAAGCCTTGCTTCATGTGTGCCGGGTACTACACAGCAGTTGTTTTGCGTCGTACCTATACGAGTATATATACTACGACTGTATTACACGCAACAGGTGAGGCCAGTTATTTATCAAAGCGGTATAGCCTGTCAGCCGCTGTGCCAGTCCTGGCAATGTCAAGTACTTCTGCTAGCTTTGATACTGCTGCTGTAGTTTATGTCACCGTAGCAGCGGCAGCAGCAGCAGTCCGTATCGAGCGGCGTATTGCCAGGCCCGCCCTCCTACTGATGAAGGGACGAAGAAGCTCTGCTGCTGTAAATATCATACAGCAGTAAGAGTGGTGGCACCTATGTTACGAAAAAATCTGTTGTTGTGGACAGGTGCGAATCACAGGTGCAGAGTTTTGGGCTTCAAATTATGCAGAATACCAATACCGCTTTGGGGAACCAGGAGACACACAATATATTAAACACTTGAACAGAGGGCTCAAGGGTTAGACCGACAAGCCGAGCGTAAAGCGACCTATACTGATGCTGCTGTTGCTGCTGTTCTACTGTTGTTGCTGTATGCTGACAACATGTTTTTCTTGAAACAAAAATAAATAACTCAAACGGCACGTATACATAGAGGTTCATTCGCGTTGGTTCAGCACAATCAGCATTCCCCCAGCGTGATGCATTGCAGATTTGACTACTGCAGGTACTGAGGTCGCGCCTCAAATCCACTACGAGTATATTACTACAGTAGTAACTACTGTGTGACTGGGATGTCAGTAAACTCAAACGGCACGTATACGCAGATGTTCATTCGCGTTGGTTCAGCGTAATCAGTATTCCCCCAGCGTGATGCATTGCAGATTTGACTACTGCAGGTACTGAGGTCGCGCCTCAAATCCACTACGAGTAAATTACTACAGTAGTAACTACTGTATTGCTGGGATGTCAGCAAAATTGGATAACACGGCTTCATTATGTTACTCCGCGACGCCGCTATACTCCTAACACAGGTAACACATTTTAGAGCGTGGGAAGATCCAAAGGGTTACGTAGTAACATTACGTTGGATTGCTTCCGGCCCCCACGGTAACTCAGTAATATAATGTTACGTCCGGGTTGATTGTTATGGTAACAGAGTAAAATAATGTTAAAATCACATATTTACTGACAGTAACACCGTAACATAGTGTTAGGTAGACCTCAGCATTTAGGCTAACACTCTAACATAGTGTTACGTATCGGCCGGCTAAGACTGTGACGTATCTAACGTATGTTAACTGTTACGTTATCCGACCTTAAGGCAATCAGATTGGGGGTCCGAATAACATAGTGTTAGTAGTGCTGGACACTATGTTAGTGTTATGTGAGTGTGTTATTTGTAACACAATGTTGACACTCATTCGAAGGGTATCACAATGTTAGTGTGTTATGTCTAACGCTCCCTGGACAGTAAAATTATGTTATCGTATTAGTAAATCTGCAGATATCGACCTGGGAATGTTAGAGTGATAACGTATGTGTTGGGTCAGAGCCTAACACTATGTTAAAGTGTTAGTTCAAGGACGGATCACGGTGTAACATAACGTTAGGGTGTGCACGTTCGTGGGTTTCCAGTTAACACTGTGTTATCGCGTTACCGTGATTGCCCCTCCAGTGTGAAAACTATGTTAGCACGTTGCCAAGTCCCTGTGTTAGCCCCCATAACGTAGATGAGTGTTTTCCGAGTGTTACGTTTTCCAAGGTTTGAAGTATTTTGAGATTATGTACTGCAGATACTACCATACTCGGAGTATTTCAAGGTCCGATACTGCGGGTGCTCCTTGTACTCGCAGTATTTGTGGCTTAAGTACTGCTCACACTCCAAGTACTCCGGGTATTCAGGCCGTCAGTTCTATAATACTCCAGTACTCGGAGTACAAAATATACTCGATACTTGGAGTATACTCGGAGTGTGAAGTATATTAGGAGCATCTTTGCGTCATTTGAAAGACTCGGCCGTCAGTTCTCTCTGGTTTTGGGAGCATGCGACAGGCGTTTATAGTTTTTCAAAATTCATACGCACTCGTAAATGCTCCCATTTTACCTGTTGAGGTATTATTAGGTCAGTTTGGAGAAAACATACTTCAGGTAATTTTTGTACTCGCAGTATTTCGGTGTTCAATACTCTCGATACTCGGAGTATTCCGAGTAATTTAGATGTTTGTGCCCCGGGTACTGCTTGTACTTGAGGATAAGTACTCTGCTCATACTCTCAGTACTTGGAGTACTGCTCATATTCCAAGTACTTCGAGCATTGAGGCCGCCAGTACTCCAATACTCTGGGTACTCGGAGTACGAAAAATACTCGATACTCCGAGTATGATCGAATCAAATGGGCTCCTTAGTGCACTCCCGTGTGTGGCAAAGCGGCAGCAATTTCTGTGCCCTCCTTCGAGGCAGACTTCGTCTCTGAAAGTTGAAAGTATGGTTTCTGGCGCTGGAATTTACTGTTTCTTGTAACCAAGTACTCGCATGTACTGCCGTGCGTAGATACGAAGGGCAGGGTGGACACAGGAATATGTGCCATACGGCGTAAGGATTCCGGTAATCGCGCAACGGTGCCATCGTTTTTTGGATATTTCCGTTCTTGTCTTTGGTACGCACCCCTGTGCGACAACTCCGATACCTGTGAGGAAATCGCAGTTAATCATTTGGTTCTGGTACATTCACGCCACCCCCCTTACCCTGTGCGATATCCCCGATAGTGTGACGTGTGATACTAAATAAAACCATCGCGCCTTTACCGGTACTCAAGGTACTGCTGTACACGGGACCCGAGTGCATTTCATATACGGCACAGCAGTATTGTTTATATGTGACGTAACTTCCGTATTACTACGTGTGAACCGTCACGATATCATGTAGTGAAGCCTCGATGCTTTAAGCCTCGATTTGAAACCACTGCGATAACCCGTTGCAGCTCAACGAGTGCCCCGGAGCCACTCGCGGTGAAACGCAACACCACAATCCAAGGGCGTGTTTCCCGGTGCAATAACTCCGATGCCTGCCCGAAAATGGAACTGAATCATTTCGAGCTTGCTTTTCATGCCCCCCTGTGAGACAACTCCGAGATGCGCGATACCCCGCATCTTTACGGTACTCAATACTAATTCCCTTCGTTTTATTGTGCAACGTTTTTTTCTGTATTTGTATTTGGATAGTTCACAGCTCTGCAGCAGTAGTGTAGTATATGCTCTGTTGTTCCCCGCCGCTAGTCTTCTGAACAACACATAGCCGCTGCAATAGCAAGGCCAGCGCGTGCTGTGCGGGCATTGGGAAAGCAAACGGGATTATTTGTCGTGTTTCGACTGTCGCCGCAAGCAAGATCAGGATAGCCGTTTAAAGCATGTCTTCGTGTACGTTTAGGCGCCTTATTCAGGTCGATCGTGGCAGCTGCAGTTTCGATCCCTATTGTTATATGGCGGAAATTACATGGACGGCTGTGTACGAGCACCCAGTAGGGATTGTGGTCGATATCGGCGCCGTCTTTGGGGCGGAGCTTGGCCGTGAACGGCGTCTATTTGGTCTGCGCAACTGCCCAGACCAAAGCTTTTAGCTTCTTGCAGCTGTGGTCAACCGAACGTCTCCAACTCTTTGAGGGTGCCGCGCCAGCAAGCTATATATCAGAACCACGACTCGATTGACTTTGTTTGCGCGTGGTGTGTTGTTCGGAGTCTTCTATGGGAATTGTGGTGCTTGTGAAGATTTTACCTCAACCGGCCTTGTGAGGGGCTGATAAGGACCAAACCCCGGAATACCCAGAACGATGATTTGTTTATCGTATCTAGTTTAGTTTTTCTGCATTGAAACACAGGTGTTTAGTTCGGTGGTATTTGTTTCTACTGTATTGTTTTTGAAATTCAAGGGTTCACGAGTAATGTGAATTGTTTCCCTCGACATACGCCAAGCCATCATCCACCTTGCTGACTGGGTACGAACACCATGTTACGGAGATACAGCAAAATCGAAAGGTGGTTCCCTAGCTTAGAGCTTCGTGATTGGTATCCCGGTTTTCCCCTGGCATGGCTTCCGGGACTGTAGTTCTTCCGTCGCCTCCAGTGCATGGGAAATGTCTGTACAACTTGCCGCGGAGTTTTTGCTGCTGTTCGAAAGGCATCGTGACGTGCATATTTCTTATTTGAGTCAAGCATTCACTTGTGGAGGCACTCCATCCATCCCTGGTCCACAAGCATTCGAAACAAGAAAATAAGTAAATCTGAACGTCTTTTGAAAATTTGGTTGAAACGTATCCCTTGCAAGCCATTATCAGGCAGTCGCAACAAAACGAGCGCCTAAAGACGATTTTCGATCACGCCTGTTTTCGTGTTTCCGAAGGAGTGCCTGTCGACCCTCTTGACCCCCTTCTCATCGCCAGTCGGACCGAGGTTCTAGTTTTGTGCTCTTTCCGGAGAGGCTCAGTGTGAGTCAGTAGGGCAAGCGAATTTTTGCCCATAGGTTTGTTTTTGTGTCGCGCTTTTCCCCCCAGCAGCGCGCACGCTTCACGTAGCAAGGGGACTCGTCGTCTATCATTCGGTCGTCGTCGAGTAGGTAGTGGCCTTTGGGCGTCGTCTTGAGCCGCAAAAGCTACAGGTAGCACACCTGATGGGAAAATGTCGCCGATACGACACGCCGCTGCTATCGGATCATGATACGTACACACTGTTGGCGTGAAAAGAAAAGCGATGTAGTACCGAACTTAATCGCGGCGCGAAGTGGCAGCAGTAAACACAGGCAAGCCGGGGTCGGCGGTTCTATAGGCCGTTGTGGACGTTTGTTTTCTGGTATCATGAGAGATGCGACATGTGGGATTAATTGATATGGCTGCAGCGCACCACGTCCAAACCCCCGACCGACCCAAGGCACCCTGGCGGTGTGATTGATAGTGGTTCTGGCTTTACACCACTGTGTTACGCTGGCTCCGTGTTCGTTTTATGAAGGGAAAGTTCGTCCACGTACGAAGACCCTCTTAATATCATTGAGCAAGTACTCGTGCATGGACGACTTCCCTCTCGAAGCAAACGAGGAGAATATCCATCCACGAACGGTAACCCTCTCGAAAATATAAGGTAAATACTCGTCCTATGGGCGGCTATAATGCCATATAATACACGCCCGGCGGTTATGCGTCGCGTGGACGAATACCATCTCAAACCACAGGAACAATTTATGGGTTGGATGGTGAACACAAATACGACGCTTCGCGCCAAAAGTATACCGTCGACCCCCCAACATCCCTTGGCCGGGATACGGAAGTCGGTCAGGGCATGCTCGGATCTAGAGACCAAGAAAAGCGCACTCAGGGCGTGTCTCCGCATGTAGAGATTGGTTTCTTAATAAAAACAAGTTCAAATAGCCAAATCTACGAACAATTGGCGGAATAAACACACCTCGAACTGAACCACAAGACCAGCAACAGCCAGCAGCGATCGCCACCCACCGAAATAACAAACGAGGTCGCCCCGGAGGCTGAGACATGATAGTCATGTCAAAGTTGACAACCTTCCAGCAGTGTTCCCGTTCAGCGATGTGTTCTTTTGGATACCGTGACAGTTCTACAGCATAACAAGTGTCGTATTTTCTGCTTCCAGAACAGTAAAATAGAACGCCGTTGGACCGTATAGTAAATGTCCAAGGCAGGTGCTGTTCACTTGCCTACGCGAGATTTGCCTTTTGACAGTTATTTTTGATGGTAGAAAACTAAGAAGTAAGCTTGAGTGGACTGAAGATCACTCGGGAATCTGTTGCCAAGTAGGCCCTTGAGGGTGTTTCGGCCAACTTTACATATTACTTGGAATATTAGTAAACTGTATCCAAGCACGATCCGTATTTAGGCGCTCCAGACAAATGCAGGTATACAAGAATCGATAACTATTTATAGCTCTTTTCCCCCTTTGTTTGGGCCCAATCACGTTCTCAAGCAAACGTTAAGGCCAATCTGAAGATACGCACGAGCTGCTGCGGTGAAACTCTCTGTGTTCACACCCGCTCTCTGGTAGGCACGAGCCTTGTAGAGGTGCAAACACAACCTCTTAGGCTGGCGGCGACGATTTTTATAACATGCGTATATTCGAGTCACCCGGACACCCGTGGATAAGATCCTCCGTGTCCCTCGAAGTAGTTCATGCAGCTACAACAGCTGGGGAGAGTGCACCAAGACAAGACGTTTGTGGACGCCAAATTGACGATTGAGTCATCCCACGGTAGGGGCGCAGCAGAATATTCTGGGCTCCTCACATAAGGAGCTCAGTACCTCACCCGAAACATTCGCTCGCGCAACCCGGCCAAACCTTCCAATGCAGTAGTCCAAAAACAAGTACGAAGTATACCAGTAAAATATTTATTGTATCCGGTGGTTACTCACGTGAGAAGCACAACCGGTCAGAAACTATTGAGCCTAAAAGTGGTACCCCTACCGTGGGATTGTTCGATTCTGAATAGCGGGCCGCCACTGCTTTATCATAATCATGGGAACGAGTATTTCTAGCCTCTAGGCACCTTTGGGAATGGAGGACTCAGTTAGTATAGCCGCACAGGCATCCTAGGAATTCGGACCCCCAAGAGACTGGTACTAGTGAGTCGTCGACCGAGTCGCGAGGACCGGTACTACCGTTGATATCTTGTCATTCAATCGCAATGTTTTTGTCGATACCTAACAGGAGAACGGTCTAGTAAGAGTGTCAAACATGAAAATGTGCTCTCTTAAAGGTATTCTTCCGTGAGCTGGTGTTTTCGAGACCGGACTCATCCCACGGTAGGGGCGCAGCGAATTTTGTTTAGCTCCTCACTTGAGGAGGTCAATACCTCACCCGAAACATGACTTCAGAAACATTCGTTCGCGCAACCCGAACAAAACTTCCAATGCGGTAGTCCAAAAACAAACATATCAGTAAAATGATACTAGTATCCGGTGGTTACTCACGTCGGGAGCTCAACCGGTCAGAAAATATTAAGCCAAAAAGTGGTACCCCTACCGTGGGATTGCTCGACGTTTAGATCTTGTTGGCTGAGCGATGTCACCTTTCCAAACAAACACCGACAGAGCTCACAGGATAATGTTTTTCAAGCAAACGGTTCAACGTGCGGTGTAATGCGTTCCATTAACCAAGTGCCCGAACCGCCCTTTCCCGTGTCGCGTCCACCCCTCTGCATGTCTTACCCCATGGCACCGATGCTTGTTTGCCGTGCCGTTTCGTCAACCACTTTATGTTCCTCTCTTGAAAAACAGGCATCATCTACACTTTAGCAATCAGCAATTGACACTGCCAATTCGACTGCGACCAATTGAACTCTATACGGCTACTACTATCACCACTACCGTCACTCTCTACCTCCATAACACGGAGTCTTCCTTCTGGGTGACGAGCAGACCTGGTACATCATGGCTAGCCCCCACGCCAATGTCGCGGAAAGAGAGGCCCCTCAACGCAGTGTCAGGTGGGCACCCTGTCTGAGTCTGATATCGTAGTGATTACTGTTGTAGTTCTCGCCAGGCTCTTTCTGAGTGGTCGCATTTCTCGTCATCGCAGGCCTCGTCATGCGGCCAGCTAAGAAAAAACACAATATGAAAATGCAATGTAGCGCACGTTCGGTTCGCTCGGGATGCTTGCATGATATGGATTGCTCATGGTTTCTCTCGACGTTTAAAGCACAACGCTAGCCACGCGAGTCGATAACACTGACATTACAAAAAACCGCGTAAAGGTCAGGGAAGGGCGGAAGCTTTCTGAAACCTTTGGTCGCAGTCCATTCTTCTTTTAAGGACACGTGCTCGGTCAAAGCTTCCCCGTTCGGCAACGTCTGCGCTCATATGCCGTGACTAACAAAGCCTCTGTAACATGGTAACCCCTTTTCTCCGACGGCCCCACGTTCGTATTGATGGATGCCAGGCTGAGCATGGAAACGGCCGAGGTTAAGCCTGTTGCGGAGGGATTTTCCCTTCACACTAACACGGACGTCATGACCCTGCTGGCAGAACTACTATCCAACCAGTTTGCGTTTTTTGCTGGAGTATCGAAGGAGTGGAGGAACGCTTGGGGGAATATCCCGAAACGCACGCGAGCCATAACGACTGACACCACTGAGGCTCAGCTGCGGTGGAGCTTCGATAGCGGCCTGAGAAGGAGCTTCGTTGTGTGCGAACATATTGCCGAACACTGCGGCGTTAGGATTTTGCAGTGTGCCTCTTTGAACGGATGTGAACTTTACGGGGACATCTGCTCTATAGCCGTCGCCAAGGAAAAAATCGAAATGATCCGGTGGATATTGCACAAGGATGACTCTTGGTGCCACAGTATTTGCCGGGATGCTGCGGAGGGGGGCAGCCTACGCATTCTACAGTGGGCGCGCGCCAGAGGCTTCCCCTGGGACCGCTCTATTTGCAGCTCGGCCGCCGGTTTAGGTCATCTCGACATCTTGCAATGGGCACGCTCTGAAAACTGCGCTTGGGATGCCAACACTTGTTCTAAGGCTGCTGTGGGTGGACACCTCGGCGTTCTGAAGTGGGCTCGAGCAAATGGCTGCGATTGGGATTATCAAACGTGCGCGAATGCTGCCGCCGGAGGGCACCTGGAGGTGCTTCAGTGGGCTCGGACGAACGGTGCCGATTGGAACTCGGCGACGGCCTACAAGGCTGCCTTGGGTGGCCACTTGGAACTGCTTCAGTGGGCGAGGGCCCAAGGATGCCCCTGGACCCGAGGCGCATGCGCAGCCGCTGCTGGAAACGGACGCCTGGAAATGCTGGAGTGGATCGTGGAGCAGGGCTGCCCCTGGTCCCCGAAAGCTAGTAGAGCTGCAGCGGAACATGGGCAGCTTCACATTCTGGAATGGATACGGGCTCGCCACTACCCCTCGGATAACTCCAACATATGCTATTCAGCGGCGAAGGGAGGACATCTGGGCGCGCTTCAGTGGGCAAGAACTAATGGCTTCCACTGGGATGCTCATACGTGCGGTGTAGCAGCCAGAATGGGAGAATTCGAGGTGCTTAAATGGGCGCGTTTTAACGGCTGCCCCTGGGATACACGCACGAGCACCGGTGCTGCCGGTGCAGCGCGCCTGGATATACTGCAGTGGGCGCGGGCGCAAGGCTGCCCTTGGGATCACGAGACATACAAGGCCGCTGCACGTTGCAGCGATGAGCGTGTGGAAGAGTGGGCAAGACTAAACGGCTGTCCCCAGGAAGCGTCGGAAGAGGACTACGGTAGTTTTGTTTGAGAATAGCGAGAGTGACAGCGATTTAGAGGGATGGTGATTGTTTTTTTGTATATTACCGCAGCAGTGAATAACTCGTTTGACTGCAAAATCCTGTGTTTTCTTATGTTAGTTCTTACACCTGGCACAAGGTGACTTATCTCTGGAGTTCAACAACTTTGAATTTTGCTGCTCGATGTCGAGGTGCGCGCGGGTAAACATGAGCTGAGATGGCCTGGCAAGGAATCCTCAATCGCAGAGAGATGCACGTGCCTGCCTACCAGAAACGCACTCCAGTGTTCTTACTCGTACGTACGGCATGTCGATTTTGAGTAAGAGTTGTCTATCATGGTTGGAAATTCGCGCTTGCTGTTTTCCACAGCTCTGGTGTTGTTCCTCATTTGCTTGTGGGGTTTATGTTTCTGAAGTTTGAGTCCTATGTTATGCATATGCCACCAACGAAAAATATTCGGACTATCCATGACTTGCGTGGAGAGTTATCTGCAAACTCAGGCAACACGATCGAAGAGAAACTCCTCTAAACCTTTAGCCACCGCAGTGTATTCCACAGTAAGCTTTATGTCCTACTTCCGGACCGTCCTGAAGCATAAGGCCCAAGGAACTCGACCGGTTAGCTCCACCATGAATCAAAGGGTTCAGTTCATGTTTACAGCGACAGTATAGCGGGGAGTGGGAGAAATATCACAATCTCACGAACGCCGGGGTTGAAACAGGTGATCGCTTTAGTGACCACTGTGTGCTTCAACAAAGCTCGCGCGTCTCGAGTCCCAGGTAAATCGAACAGTAAATCAAGACAGCCCGTCCAATCCTGAGGACATCGCCAGCCACCGATCCGTGCGCCACCGCTTCGGTGTGGTTGGCAACCCTCTAGCAGGCGCACTGGGATGCCCTCTTTCAATCATTGTTGGAGCGCAAGATGAAGCCCCACCATCGTCGTCTGTACCTGTTATTTTATTGTACCTGCAAATATCGACCAGAACAACCGACTCTACCGCCGTATCTCAAACACAAATATCTCCTCTTTACCGAGTGGAACCTCTGTACAGGTACAGTAACTTAGCACTCACTGCGGCGTGACAAGCACAGCATACTTCTCCATACCAAGTAGCAACGTGTCTCTATATCTACGTAACGCAACGCTTACAGCAACATCAACAGTACATCAACAACATTAGGCCGCATAGATATAACGAGAAACTTACTTACAGCTGCAGGCCTGCCGTTGCTGTAAAAAGCATTCGCCATACGTTGCGCACGCAAATATTCTCGGGATGAAGGCACATCCTCCGTAGCTGTGTTAACAGACGCGGGTGTTGATCGCCTTTCCGCATGAACTGGAACGAAGTGGCACAAGGTTGGGGAGTTCGGGAGGATCGTCTCCGCGAGCACCGCTAGGCACGGGAAAGGGTTGCTCACGCGGGAAATGACGCCCTCCGGGTGCACCGCTGCCATTTCGAAGGTTTCGCCGTAGTGGGGCACGAGTCCGGCATTGGAATCGCGGTGCTGCAGAAGAGGGGCACCACTGCAATCAGCCGAACTCCTACTGTTGTCGGTGTTCGTCGTGACCGATATACGACGAGAGGTTCAAGGGAAAACAACGCACACGCTACGTATGGCAGATGCATACCCTACACAGAGTCACCGTTGACGGAGGTATTTCTTGAGTTTCTCTCACGAGACACGGTGCGACTCAAGAGCTGTCCGATCATAGCGTTTATTGATTATCTTTCGAATTGCATTGTCATTCTCGTTTTTCTCGGTTGTGGGAGAGAGAGAGTTCTCTTCTCGGCCAGACACACCTATCGCAGCCTCCTGCAATCCCCTATGCATCTCGCCCATGCATCTACCGTCTCTCTCTCCCTAATACGATACCAGCCGGGTTCCTGACTATTACCGCCTACAGTCGTCTCGGATGACCAAGCCTCCGAATGGTACCGTACCATTCGACTCCTCCGATTTAACTCAAGCATTCAACAAAAACAATAAAAAACAAATATGGAACCCGGCTACTTCTACCTGTCTCCATCCCCCCCCCTCCCCCTTCGAAAGAAAAACGAGGGCGGGCGGGTGCGAAATAAAGGCTCAAGCGTAAGTCTTCGTTGGCTAGCCAACCGACTTCCGGATGTCTTCCTGCTTTTTCCGCAAGACATCCCTCTGACTGGCTGGTGGCCGGCGTCGGTGTGCCAACGCGTGTGCTCGTAACATACTACTACAGTACTGTATTGGCTACTTAGGGTCCCAGTGTCCCAAATAAATGTACTATTCTATGATCCCCGATCCCCGATGCTGACATGCCAAATTATCTTAGGTACAATAAACCACGGTTGGTTCTTTGACACTCCGGTAGCGGAGGCCGATACTGCGTATACGAACAAACCTATCCTTTATTGCTTATCTTTCGAATTGCGTTGTCATTATCGTTTTTCTGGGTTGTGGGAGAGAGAGAGTTCTCTTCTCGGCCAGACACACCTATCGCAGCTTCCTGCAATCCCCTATGCATCTCGCCCATACAGCTACCGTCTCTCTCTCCCTAATACGACACCAGCCGGGTTCCTAACTATTACCGCCTACAGTCGTCTCGGATGACCAAGCCTCCGAATGCTACCGTACCATTCGACTCCTCCAACTCCGAGGTAATCTGAGACTACTGTTGCAGTACACTAGTTGTCATTTCCTACCCCAGGCTCGGGTGCCTCTCCTTCCATTCACTTGTCCAACGTTAGATAGCTTACGTGGCACCCTGCTCAAACCCCCATAATAGGTATGTTATCATTCGTATACGCCTTGTACGCGTCGGACTTCTACCTTCCTACTATTTTTAATCCCTCGTTCCAATATGCATCCTACGGTCGAAAACGCCCTCCGGATATTTGCATCTTCCAGCCGCGAGCGTGGTCGCTTGTCCGATACGCAACGAGTACCGGGCGAACTCATCAGGATTACAACCTGCCTCCGTTACTAACTCCACCGTTGCTCGAAGGGCACATTCCTATCCCACTACTCCAGTAGACTTGCCACAACGACACGAGGAGAGGGTGGCGTGGTCGGAAAAACACCATGAATGAATGACGTCAACTCCAACATAAGGGCAACGACATCGCCGTCGACCCTAACAAACGACCTCGACCCGCGAACCTCGTTCGGTGTCCAGACGCGCATGGTTCCAATATGTTTCTGGTCACCCGTTTCTACCGTGTCGACCGGTTGCCATCGCAAGCATTTCGACTTTTTGTCGTTGGCGTAAACCGCAACATCGCCCCGAGTCACGCCATTCATGGGTTTTGGGCGCACTACTCCCGAGTCGGCGGCGAATCTCTCGTTTACCGGGGCCCTCCGACAATAACTCAAACCTGAACACAGCTCCTACACCTGCCTCTCTATGCGGGGGCGATGTTTCGTTTTCGCGGAAAGCATACCGAACAAGACCGGTACGCCAACGCGGCGGGGAACCCCGCCGTCACGTGGGACCATACAACACACACAACCAAGCTCAATCGACCCACACAACTCACACACACTCTTGCTTTCCGATCCCTTGGGGGAAAGAGATTTGTTGCCGTGGAAGGCCTAGCGAACAAGACTGGCAGACGTACGCGGCGGTTAGTCCCGCCCTCATGTAGGACGGTAAACCACACCCAGACACCCACAGACATTCTCACGCACTTTTATCTGCAGACCGCAAGAGGTGTGAGTTAAGTTTTCGTTTTACAGAACAAAAGCGATGGGCGAACGCGGCGGGAAGCCGTCGTGTGGAACCGTAAAACCAAATACACACGCGCCCACCCCCAAGCAAGAAGGAACACAAAAACTCAAACACACACCCACACCAACACAAACACTCAAACACACCCAAACCTGCACTCATCACGGCGGGGGGGGGAGCAGGCGACGAGACCCGTGCGTGTGTGCCGGCCGTCTGATTTGCCCGACCCCAACACCCATTATCACCCATAAATATACAGAACACACTGTAAGTCAGGCGACTAGATTCGTACGTGCGCCTAGCCGACCCCGCCACTAAACATTGTCGGGGCTTGCCCATCCCATCCGCCTTGGCCGGTGCTCGACTCTGGTGGCCGGCGTGGGTGTGCCAACGCGTGTGCTCGTAACATACTACTACTGTACTAGCTATTTAGGGTCCCAGTGTCCCAAATAAATGTACTATTCTCTGATCCCCGATCCCCGATGCTGACATGCCAATTTCTCTTAGGTACAATAAACCACGGTTGGTTCTTTGACACTCCGGTAGCGGAGGCCGATACTGCGTGTACGAACAAACCTATATTTTTTTCCCTTCGCAACAGGAAACAATTTGCGTTACATCTGGAAACCCCAGCTGCCGACAACTGTCGTGGTGGAGGGGCACGGATCTACATTATTTAACTTTTCCGTGGTACGTGTCGCGACACGTGTCGCGACATGCCGCAACACGCCACGGACCCTGCCGCGGCACGCCACGACACGTGCCGCGGCATTTCGCGACATGCCGCGGCACGACATGTCGTGACATGTCGCGACACGTGTCGCGACACGTGCCACAAAAAAGACAAATAATGTACATCCCTCTGGAGGGGTTGACAAGAGCTGGATAACCGTCGATTGTGCCGACCTGTACTCAAACAAGGGTGTTGACCTTGGACAGACCGACGGTCAATATCAAATTATGTACGCGCTACCTAGAGAGATCGCGAACGGGGTGCACGCGCGGAATCGATCGGGACGTTAATTGATCGAGACGCTGCACATGAATGTGCTGCGTGCGGCTGTGCTCACTGGGTCGCACATCCTCCACTTGTGATGCCCACACTTGGCCTTGGCCGATGACATGTGCTAGATTGTCGAGGCATGCATAAATTGTCGCGACGATGCTGCTTACGCCGGACATTGGAGTTTGAAATCCGAGCGCACAAGGGGTATCCCGGAGTGTGATGTTCATGCTTCATGCTTCTATTGTTTACCTCGAAATATGAATCACGTTGTGAGTTATACATGTGCCTCGTATATCTAGTTTAAGAGGAAAACAGTCCTTCTAAAGCTTCGGTAATTGGGACATATGATATCACGGCATACGTCAAGCTTCAATCAATACAATGGTGTTCCACAGCCTACTGTACATTCTACGAAATGAACTCCAACCGATGGGTGAGAAGCGCCAACATGGCGTCTTCTAGATTAGCCTAATGGGCGGCCAAAGAACTAAGTTCTACAAACGATTGGCCATCGACTTTTATACATGCCACCTGTGTTGCCCTCCTGTCTGGCCTGACCATCGTTGCAGTGAAGACATATAGTAGCCGACGCCACCACTCGTAGCGGTGACTGTTTCGATTTTATGCTACCAAACGTCGATCAGCTGTGAGTTCCGTGGCCAAGAAAAACTAACGATTTCGAACGACCTATCGTATCACATACCCTTAGTTGTAAGGATGATGCTTAGTTGCTGTTAGGCTTGGTCGACGGGATACTCGTATGACGTAATATTTGACAGGCCCAAACTCCTTCACGAATCTGACAGTGACAATAATTTTGGACATAAAACCTACTCGTGCTGTATCCGCATGATCTTTGAACCATCGCTCTGCGCGTGAGGAATCCCTAACGCGCCACGTAGTCTCATCTACAGCAGCAAACAGCCCGGCTTCAAGCGATCTAATTTTTAATAGCAGTCTATATGGCCGACAGGGGCAATGTCCTGTGCCAGTACCCCCAACAAAAGCCAAGACACAAGAGGCTCAGCGGTCAAACCAGGCAATGACTGATACGGTCGTCAAGGTGCCTCTTATCCCCACTGCAGATCTCTGGCGAAGTACATCGCCGGAGCATTTTGAGGACAGCCGTTTAGCCTTGCCCATTCCTCCACGTGCTCGTGTCCGTATAACTTGGCGCCCTGGTACGTCTTGTAATCCCACGGGCAGCCTTGCGACCGCGCCCACTGCAGTATATCGAGGCGCCCAGAGCTAGCAGCAGAGGCGCACGTTCGTTCGCCCCAGGGGCAGCCGTGAGAATGCGCCCATTTGAGTACCTCGACATTTCCCATCGCGGCCGCTACACTACACGTATCGCCATCCCAGTGGAAGCCATTATTTCGTGCCCACTGGAGCACGCACAGGTGCCCTCCAGCCGCTGCTTTACGGCATATCAGGGAGTTGTCTGAGGGAAAACCGCAAGCCCAACTCCATTCGATAACGTCAAGGTGACCATGAACGGCTGCCGCTCCAATCGCCTGCATGGACCAGGGGCAGCCGTTCGCCATCATCCATTGCAGCATGTTCAGACGTCCGTTCCGAGCAGCGGCCTCGCACGCAGCCACGGACCAGGGGCACCCTTGGTCCCTCGCCCACTGAAGCAATTCCATGTGGCCTCCCAAGGCAGCCACGTATGTTGTGCGCGATGTCCAATCAGCACCGTTCGCGCGAGCCCACTGGATGACCTCCAGGTGCCCTCCGGCGGCGGCATTCTCGCACGTCTGAGCGTCCCAATTGCAGCCATGTTCTCGCGCCCACCTAAGAACGCCGAGGTGTCCACCCGAAGCAGCCTTGGCACATGTGTGGGCATCCCAAGGACAATTGACTGCACGTGCCCACTGCAGGATATCGAGGCGCCCTGAACCAGCAGCCGCCCAGCAGGTTGTGCTTTTCATCGGACACCCGAAAGCGTGCGCCCACTGAAGGACACGGAAGTGTCCACCCGCAGCAGCGCTGGAACATGTGTCAGAATACCAAGGGACGCTTTGTGAGCGTGCATACTGCAGGATATTGAGATGCCCTGAACCGGCGGCCGTACTGCAAACTGTGCTGGTCCAGGGGCACCCGTTCGCGTGCGCCCACTGAACAATGCCGAGGTGTCCACCTTCAGCAGCTCGATCGCAAGTGTCTTCATACCAAGGGCAGTGTTCGGAACGTGCCCATTGGAGGATATCGAGACGCCCTGCACCAGCGGCCGCGCTGCAAGTTCTGGAGTCCCAGGGGAAGCCGTTAGCGCGCGCCCACTTAAGAATTTGCAGGCTGCCCGCCGTCGCCGCCGCACTACACACATCGCTGCGGCACGAGCACCCCTTACCGAGTACCCACTGGATCATTTCCAGTTTGCCCTTAGCAGCAGCCATGTAACAAGCTTTCGAGTCAAATCCACACCCATTCCAATAAGCACACCGTAAAATATCAACGCCGCAGCGTTCGGCAATAAGTTCGGAAATCTTCCAATCCTTTGTGAGGCCGCTATCGAAGCTCCACTGCAGCTGAGATACAGACGTATCAGCCGCTATTGCTTGCGTGAGTTTCGGGAGATTTCCCCAAGCGCTTTTCCATTGCTTTGACACTCCAGCGAAAAACGCGTAGTGCTTGGGTAGGTGTTCCGCTAGCAGGGTCATGACGTCCTGGTTATCGTGAAGTGAAAATTCCACCATGGGTTGCGTATCAGCGGCTTCGGTGCCCTGCTTGGTGGTCCAGTTTCTGAACGTGGGGCTGGCGGAAAAAGATAATTTGCCGGTATAAAGAGATTCGGTTAGTCGCGCTATAGCAGCACATGCTTTTCCGAATGAATCAGCTCTGATCAAGGACGTCCCCATATTTACCAGGAGGTTTGACTCCGCTCGAACGAACAACGAAAACTATTGCCTTCCATGGCCTCTATTGCGAGAGGCATATAACGAGCTCGCCCGTCTTGCATGGCTACCCCTACGACCTGACAATCCGAGGAATATAGCGAGGGAGTCATGTCCGGCAAGCAACCCGAGAGACTCGAAAGTGCCCTATATTCTGTGGTCACAAAGCTAGCTGCTGCCGTCAACATGACGGCGCCTGCGTAGAAAGAGGAGAACACGGTCCACACTCGATACGAGAAAAGCAATACCTACAGAATCCGCCCAACCTGTCACTTTCTTGAGAAGGCTCTCCTTCCGTGATCGTGGCCTGAGGGCTAGCCATCATATTTTCAGCTTGCTCGTTGAACATAATGATTACCCTGCGCCACAGCAGTAGCAGAAGCAGTAAAAGCAGAAGAAATAGCAGCAGCAGGAGCAGCAACGGCCGCAATAAGAGTTGTCGTCGTGTACTTATCTGTCGCCCGCGGATTTGTCAAGTCACAGGGTTGCTGTTCTTTTGTCGTCTCTGTATCAAAAAGAGAACATAGAGTCGTCGATGCGATGTTGCGGCAAACAAACATGGATGGTCTGAGATGGGTCTATCACAGACTTCAATGCGACGTAGGTAAAGGCGGTTCGGCAACATGGTAAGGGAGGAAAATTCTGCAGGAGTTTGGGCATACTAATTTCAGCAGTGTGCTCTCTGTTTTGATTGGTTTTTGAGTGGTAAGCCAGTTCCTGTAGAGATACCTGTATACGTCTCGAAAACCTCATGTCACGGAAGTATACATTTGGGGGAGGGGATATCTTCGTATTTGGTGTCGGCTGCGGTACTCCTGTTCGCCTGTGAAAGTAAAAAAAACAGTAACCGTGATAGTTAAAGGAACGAGACAGCGCTCTTTTAAGCCCGACAAGTGCATAGGGGAAAGCAGGCCGGCGAAGCTTCCCCCCGCGCGCCGCAGCCCACTTCAAATAAAATTACTATTTGCTGGCAAGGCGCACAAGGCGCATGCAGAGCACGTACCCCCTTTCCTTCATTGGACCATTTGTTGGGTCTGTCGGCACCCGGTGGTGCAGGCGGGTGCCAAACACTGCCCCCTTTGTACCACAGACTGGGCGGGAGTATCCCCTCGCGCCTCTATTAGATATACTGTACGTATGTAAAACCCATCTTTCATTACCATTAGAGGGTTTCCGCGATGCAATATAGCTCGAGGAATTGTCCTTCGGCTTGAAATTTGTTATTAAATGCGATTGCGGCGCGTTGTTCCGCGTTTGTTTTCCTAATGTTATATGTTGTGATTACCAAACATTTGAATGATTCTAAAGAGGTTGGAGATTATGTTTTCATTCTTGCACTTTAGAAACAACTGCTGTTTAGTGTCCAGCACCAAGAAGATTGATCGGCGTTCCCCTGTGCGTTTGCCGTTTTGGTCACAACGACAGCAGCAGCAACGAATAACGCAAGCAAATGCGGCAGCTACCACGTCCCCGACCGCTGAAAATCAGCAGCACCTGGCCCCTGCTATTCATGCCGTTGCGTGCAGAAAGCGTATAGGGCGGGTCGTGTCTTGTATGTGGTGATCTAGCAGGCTCGGTGGTTATGGAAATGCTGGCTATAAGCTCAACGAATTTACTATCCGTGGGGCACAAAATGAAAATTATTTTGACAGGTCGCCTCGCGCTACTGGCGATTAGATAGTTAACCGGGCTCGCGACCTCCCAGCCACAGAATCTTCGTGTTTCTATTGTTTACGTGGCAGCTGCACCAAGCGCGCAAGGCTTCTCTCGCTAAATGTCTCATCTCCTTGCCAGCTCGGTGGTTACTAAACAGCTGCTGCGAGCTCAAGAATTTGCCGCGCTGTTGGCTATTATGGGGCACAAAACAGAGCTGGGTTGCAGAGGTCTCCGCATAATACTGGCGACTACAGCATCTCCCGGGCTCGCCAACACCCAGCAACAGCAGCGTCGTGTTTCCACTACTTATTTCGCGGCTGCACTGAGCGGGTAGGGCTTGTGTTGTCTGGTGGGCCATGCTGTCGGCAGGTTGGTGCTTCCAAAACCAGTTCGGTATGCACGTTTCGGTATTCGCGTTTCTCTCCCGCTACTTGTTTTGTGCTTGGTGGTTTGCGAACAGACCACAGCGGCGGGGCGCTTTATTTCGAGCAAGCCAACATTCTTTGTTTTGGCCAAAATGCTTGGTAAACAATTGCGTGGAAACCGGGGAAACCCTATGTTACCTCCTTATTTTATCGAACGCATGCCCCTTTGTGGACCCCCTAAACGGGGGGCAAACTACGTAGACCCCCAAGTTCGTCTTCCACAGCCCAAACAGACTCGCCACGAATATCGAGTAGGTGCGATCAAGCGGTTCACTGCGCAAAGAAGGAAAACACACGGCGAGCAGCGACTATGAAGAGTTTGGGGGGGGGTTATATCGGTGTAAACTAGAAGTATGATTTCAATTCGGAGGATATATGGTGAATACATATAATACTTGATGAAATGCACGCACGAACACACATACGGGAACTCTCTCATACGCTACCGTTTAAGATGAAAAACACGTACGCGTACACACGCGAAGCTCTCCTGTGTTTGGGTACGTGATACGTGGTGCCGTGCCCAGCTCGCCTGGCGCTGTGAGTTTATCTTCGAGTACCACATCCCACACGTCTCCCCCAAATTGAAAATACGGTTATCCGACGTGTATTGTATGTATAGACACAACGCACACGTTTCAAGATTTTTGCGTTGGTCGAGCCGTGGGGTTTGTGCATCTGTGAAGTGAACACCGTTTGCAACTATTCCATGCTGCGTCTTTTGTCTGCTCGTGCTGTTCGACATTGGCGCGGAGGCCAATTGTGGCCTTCGTTCCGAGCTAGCCAAACTCGTTGCGAATCGACAATACTTCGGCCATATTGATCGGAAATGGTACCAATCTAACAGGGGTAATACGTCAATACAGTGCAAATGCGGGAGTGTGTTTTACCAGGCTGTAATAGAAAGGGGGGTCATTTTATCATTTTCTCCTCTGCTGCGGCACGGCGATTTCATGCCCTAAACTTTAATAACAATGACCGTGGTCTGCACGGACTGTACGCGTCTAACCTGCACGTCGGGTTTCATACTTGTGGCAGGTTGGGGCACTCGCGAGCACGTTCCGCGGACCTCTTCGCCATACCCCTCCGTTTGGCTCACATCGGCTGGCGTATCACCCTCTTTTGACACTATCGGATACAAGGTACGAGGTGTGTGCCACGTATGATATTACATTACACGCCTAAGGGCGTTTTTCAATGTGGATCTGAGTTTAGATCAGATCGAGCGTTTACCTAACGCACACTTCTAGGTTTCAGATTGGGGCAATCGAAGCAGCGTTACTGGCTTATTCTTGAAGGACGCCGGACCCGGAATTGGGTGTTTGGGCCTGAAGTTGTAGTATGGTTTGTATAATTGAACACTTTGGTCTTTAGACTCAGCAGCTCGATCCCACGCGGAACAAAATCAACTGCTAGAGTCTGGCTCATCAACCAAACGCTCCAACAGCACTTCACCCGGCCTTGCACTGGACCATTAGAACTAAACGTTACCAGCTCTAGTCTGGCCGCGCGAAGGTTCGTGCCGAGTTCGATTCAGTACTTGGTGTTTTGGTAACACTTATGCCTTTTGACATGCCATATTTAACAAAAGCAATAGCAGCAGGCGTAATATTGAGTATTTCTCTCATGCCATCCTTCGGAAATACCTCGTTTAACTCCGAGGTGTATGTCGATCGTTGCTGAGTGCACATTTTGTTGCGGCCCACTTTGAGTTGTGCATTCTTAACTCATGTTACGTACAATTGACAACTTTGAGCTTAATTTTGTCTGTACATCACATTTGCTATAAGCGGGCCTGGGCCCTCATCGCCAGGTATGGTAGTCTTCATAGCTACGGAGCGACGCGTTGAGGAGCGTATCCTTGGTGACCAGATTCGTGTCTGTGCTGACCAACTGCAGTAGTTTGGCTGCGGGATAACGCGTCTACTGTTGTTGAAGCGCCTGCTGTATTTTATGTGTTCGCCACCCAACCAATGGACCGTTATCAATCTACTATGGTTACCGCAGTTGTGTCAGGCGAGGCCGAAACATGTTTTTACGACACCCCACGTCGAACTGTCCAACGTCGACCTTCGCGGGGTTACCTGACACCGTCCCCTCCCTCAACGTCTTAAGATTAAATATATGAAACGGAAAACAGGAGGCAGTAGGGACCCCGTTTCGAACGGGATGCTTGGTCAATTGTCGAATGACTAAGGCAAGCAACAAATGAGTACGCCCCCCCCCCCCCCCCATGAAATTTGTATTGTACTAGAATGCTATTGGGCGGCGAGCTGTAGGCCACAGTGACGTACTGGTGGCGAGCGCAGCAGTACAAGCAAGGGGTACAAAGGGACTAGAAGTTTGATGACCTCGCTCCAATGTGGAGCGGAAGGCCCGGGAGAACCTTGGAAACGGCAGGCTTCGCTGGATAAGCACTGCCTGAAGAAGGTCATGAGGGAGGGTGGAGGGGGGAGATATCGCGGCAAGGAATATCGAGTGCGTTTGATTCTAAAACCAGTATCTGTAATTCGGTCGCCGAGCCCGGGCGGATCAAAAGGTAGGTTCCTTCTTTCGCAGATAGGTCGACAGACCCCAGGTGGCGTTTCCACACCTCTGTATACGCTTGCGGCAATAATTCACGAAGGAAAGCAACCGCTGACCGCACCGGGTGTCATTGATAACTTGCTCACCTGCCTGCTTCTGTACATGTCATATGCGCCACTGTGGGGAACTACGAGTACATGCCAGTACAGTTTGAGGCTGACCATGAGGTGTACAACCAAGGAGAAAACCAGAACAGCACCGGGTATATAAGTTCGGTACAATCTCAATACCGGTAACCGACACTTCGATAAGTCCGGTGCGCCAATCAAAGTGTTCCCCGTATACCGGTATACCCACGACCTCGGTATACCGATGTGCCGGGTTTTCAGTGGCGCGACGGAGACACAATAAGCCGTTCTCACATGGCATTTACTTGTGGCTCTGCTGGAAAATATGAACTACTCAGCAAAATAGCTCAACCAAAGGACCAGCAGAGCAGTACAAATGCTCCATCTATCTACAGGCCCTAGCTTCTTTCAGGGTTCAGGAGTGACACCGCGCAAATATCTCTCACGCACTGGAAGCAAAACACGACACCCGTCGGGAGAATGCAGGTTCGAAGGGGTAGCTGAGCATGTTGCGGACACGCGACGTCAGGCTTCCTGCCGCCGCTGGGCCGGCGTTACAGCACCCCCTTCGTGGGCGTGGTGTATAGGGGGAATCATCAACTACTCCTGTGTTGAAGTGCTAACCGAATTTATCGCGACAGCTCACATGTATCGCTGCGATCGTCCAACAATGGTGTCGCAGCAGCAGTTACAGTAGCGGCGGCAAAATAACGGCGCGAGGTCAGCTGGTCTGTATGCCGAGCTTCCGAATCGGGGTAAAGAGTGGGCTTCACGCGTGGTACTCCGAGGCAGTGGCACTCATGTGGCACGCATGTGTCACGCATGGAATATATACGTAGCAGAGTGGAGCACACGGATGCAGAATAACATTTATTCTGCTACGTTCGGTGGCTGTTCGGTTGTTGGTTGCTGTTATTGTCGCTGCTGCTAGCCGTGCTGTGGTATGCTACATTGTTGGCAAGGTGGGGGTGTCACGGCTACTTACCTGCTATCGCCGCCACCATCTGTTTGTGCTGTCGATACAAAAAACAAAGTTCATGAGCTCTGCATGTTTATGCATTTGTTCCGGATACAGCTATTTCCTGTTGGGTCTTGGACACCGATACTCGATCCTTCTGTCAGACCCGATACGCACTTGATACCGGCACTCGATATTTCTGCAAGTTCGTCATGCCGACTAAAACAAACCCTGGATTCGGGTATACCCTTGACCAACTTTCGGGAGTAAAGGTATTGTTTCGGTATATACGACCTCAATATCCTACCGCCACTCCGGCATGATTCGGTTTGAACTCAATACCGGTACTACAGTAGGCACGTCCGTAAGTTCAGTACGACCTCAACACCGGTGTCTGTTACTTTGGTAAATTCGGTATTCATTCGGTGCCGGTATACCGAATGCTAAAATAAGATCTCCGACCACAATGCTGGAGGCACCGATATTTTACCCAGAACCTGCCCCACACTCCGTCCGGTATTGTTTGGTACTAACCTACTACAGTAGGTAATATTGACCGATACCCAACACTTCCTTCAAAGATCCGTACGATTATAAAAATTACTCTGGATTCCGGTATAAACCCTACCGAAGATGTATGTATAGTTATGTTTGTGAAATTTTCGCACTTTTCGCAACTTTTCTCTCCGCGCGAGCGCTTTTCGGCAAAACGCTAAGTACCCCGACACGGGAGGCCCGGCCGGACACATTGGTCGAGGTTTGGGCTCGATCCGAGCTCTGTGGCTCGCGTGGCGGGCGCTCGAAGTTTTTTTTTCCCGCGGGAGTGGATAAGCCGATTTCCCGGGTTTTCTGCATGAGGCCGTGTTTCGTACGTACGTGCCAGTAAATAACGATGTTCTGTTTTTAGATGTTGTCTGTTTTTGCTCATATGCACACAGGCCAGAAACATGTACCAGATACCAGTAGACAACAGACAACATGCACAGAGCACGGCGTTACAGCGTTGCCGCCAACACCAGTAGGGAACATCGTGCGTGAGTGGCACATCCATCTGGGCTGTACTGCTGCTGTAGGTAGTTGTTTTATCCAAGACTGCTGTCCGTAGTCCGCCACCTGTCTTGCATTCTTTGCTGTTGTGCTGTGTGTCTATGACATATCCAGGGTCACTTTGGACCGAAATGTAAGGGCCGTTTTTATTACGTGTGAGTACGGCAACTGTTAATATATTTCTGATGTTGCGGGTTCTTGCCCCAAGCACACCATCAAAAGTTTAGACAACAGATAACATGCAAAGAGAACACAAACAACACGTTGCAACCCCGCCCAGCAGCACAAGCAGCAGCAGGCAACATCACGCGCATGTGGCAGGTCCGTGCTGTACTGCTGCGGGTCCAGCAGCAGTAGTTGCTTTATCGGAGGCTATGATCCGTCATCGGTCATATCTACCTCTCCCCTTCTGCTGCGCTGCTGCTGTGCATGTGTATGTGCGGTGTGTCACGCACTCACTGCTGTGGACACGCACGCCAGTATAAAAAATATGTTGACCTTTGGTAATATGGTAAAATGAGTGCGATGCCCGGTTATTTGTTTGAAGTCGCCAGTTCGAGACTCTCGTTCATAATTTTTTCCTTTTTAGTGGGGGATATAAATTTACTTGCTATTTGTCGGCGGGCCGAAAATGACTTGACCTTGGTATGGGGGGTGAAAAAGCGCACCGTGCATTGTTATCCCACCCACTGTTCGAAAGACGCCCGAGGTGACGAGACTCGAAGTACATCCAGTATTTAGTGTGTAAGTGTATCCAGCGCCTTAGCCTATATCGACTGTGGATATGCTGCACAGTTAGCAGCATCACCACCAGCAAGCAGTGTGTTGTTGGACCTGTGGCAGCATGCATGTACTACGCAACAGCAGAGACCCCCAGCACTACGTACTGCGTTGTATTTGTATTTAGTGCATTTTTTTTCCCTGGGGTATTCTTCCACTCCAGAGCTTTTTGGAGCCTGTCCTGTGACCACGGACTACCCCTTATAACAACAGATCACAGGGTCCGATAAAAAACACACACACATACTCGTACAGTACAACAGTATTACAGTAGGACGCCACAGCAATACAGGGCGGACAAAACTACCGCACGCGCTTCATGCTGTTTTATTGCTCTGCACTGCTCGTGTGCTGTCTTTGGTGTCTAGGTTACGCACGTACAAAATACAAACAAATATAAAACAAACCAAAGTGAAAAATAAACAGTCATTTTCGGCCCTGACACAAAAAATAAGCCCATTTCGACCCTCCGCACCAAAACCAGGCCAATTTCGAACCCAACACAAAAACCAAGTCATGTTGGATCCCCCACATAAAACCATGATAATTTCGACCCTAACACTGAAATCGAGTCTATTTCGATCCCCTTCTAGAACCAAGTCAACTGTGGTGCCTCTCCACACAACAAAGACACACATAAACACACTGGCGAACATAATATAATGTTTGGCGGAATCGCTAGGAAAATCTGTTAATAATATGCAGTCAATAGTAAGGGTGCCACACTATTTCCAAGTATTTTTATCCCCAAAAGTGCGCAGGTCATCTGATACAGTTCTAAAAAATAGTATGCATGTACCCTGCATGTACGGTAATATGCAGATAATTCATAACCACGTCGTACTATGATGTAATATGCTTGCGTAGGATATCGAATTATGTACGAGTTTGGATTTCAATTCGTTCTTGCGCCACTCCCCTAGGCATGTCCCGGAGGGGAACCTTGTATATATATATAACCTTGTCCTATGTGTGCCGGGCAGGAAAAATGCCGGTGAACGACGACGAAGATCTAGGCCAGCGCGACAACAAGTCCACTCGACGTGCACAATAGGGCGTTTGTGCCGAGCGAGCATGGTGATCGCTCGGCTTTGAGGGAAAAGCTCCATCCACAGATGAACCCGAGGGTGAACCGTTTATTTAAAACGAAAACTATGATACGAGTCACCGAACGTATATCATGCTGATACCGAATAAGCTTACCCGTCACTGGCACACGAAGGAAAGAGAGAGCCTGCTCTCGGCTCGGTCCAGGTGTTCGAATAAACATGTATTGATAGACTCACTGCCACAAGAAGCAGAGAGAACCTTCGAATCTGCGCATGGACATGTGTTGAGACGGGTGAGACAGAAGGTCACATTGGCGGAACGGCACACTCTCGCGTCGTATCCTATCGGGTGTGGATCGTTGCCCAGTTATGTTTTGGTATCTTTGTGTTTGTCCTCTATACCGTCTCCACCCTGGCAAAGTTCGGGGTACCACTACGCACGAGTATAGTGCACGTATAACACAGACACGCCATCCATCAGAGTACCTGGTCCACGCACGAACACGGATAGCTGTTGACGAGTGCCGAACGCAGGGCCTCAGGAGCCGCCGCAAGCTGTTGGAGGACTTCCGGTGATCATGGATTTGGAGTGTACGAGGCGCACAAGACTGTTTTTATGCTAGGTATGGGAATGGTTCGTCGTCCTTATGATATACTCGTACTTGGTGGGTGGGGTTTATGTAACCGTCGGGTCGTAGGTCGTATGGGGTACGTAAAGACAACAGGCATGTTTTCCCCTGAGACATACGAATTTTTCCCGTCAATAATTACTTGTTCTGTTTTTTATACCTGGTACGCTGTTCTCGATGTCTTCGTTTAACCCTTCCTGTCCCGGCACCTACAAGGTCTGCCCGGGAGATCAGCCCAGACCTTCGCAAAACTCGTCACCCGCCGGCTTGCTGGCTTCATTTCTTTTCTGAATTCCTGTTTTTTTATATTCAGCATGTGAGTTCCACATCACTGGAAGAGCCAACAGCGACAGCGGGTTGCGGGGCCGTGATTCAGGCAGCTGCGTGCCGTGTACCCTGTGGCTTACAACCGCTGCCCAGCTTATCATGCCCTGTGTGCGGCGCTTTCTGACAGCAATCCATGTTGATACATGGAACAGGTATGCCCGTGTATAATGTGTGAGTAGCGTTTGTCTCGACAATTACTTTTGATTCGTAGGTCGTGTTGAGCTTGCGATTTTTCAGGTGTTTTTCTTTTCCACTTCTCGTTATCGATTCAAGCGTTATTTTGTAATTCCCCAAGGTCGAGCAATCATGCATGCAGGCGCGTTATGAAACATAATCGTTTGGAGTACAACCGTACAAATTTCCGCGCGTTACGGTGTTTTAGTAGCTCAGAGCGTCGTCATCGTTTCGTCGATACTGCCTTCTCCTGTGAAAACCCGAGTACTCAGGCCCACTGCTGTACTCGTACAACAGCAGTTCTGCTTCCTTCCGACGGCACATGTTCTGGCACTTGTGCCGTCGCCTCTCATGGCAGTACATGCTACATGACATGTGTATGTACACCAGCTGCCGCGAGGATGCTCGGTTTGATGCACCGAAGCTCGCGAGCGCGGTCTGCCGCTTCCCCGAACGAGCTCCGTGATGCACGTCTGTCGAGGCGATGGGCACTGTAATGACCCTCCGAAAAACATATTGGGCTGTATCTCTCTCGAAATATCAACCATTCTTGGCAAAGATGCTGGACAGGTCGGAATATTCCTAATGAAATTGTGAGGCTTTTTATTCCTCGGGGCTGTATTTTGCTGCCAAATGCTTTGTCTCTATTCGGCGCCACAGCAGCTTTGAGTTACCCGGTGCCGATCAATGTGGGGACCAACAGCAGAGCCGTGGCTGCTTGGGCACCTTGACGAGGCCCAAAGGAAGGGCCTCGGCGAAGAATCAGCACCATTCAGGCAGGAAAAATATGTAAACGAGGGATTTCGTCAGGCCTACTCGTGCGTCAGCGACTTTCCAGCGTGAATTGCCCACAACCCCGCCGTGCCGTGCTACCTGAGGAAATCTGCTAGTTTCACGAGAGCTCGACAGCACATAACGACACCTCACAGGCGACCAAGAAAGAGAGCGATGCTCTCTGGCTAGAGCAGTCGTTGAATTGCCTAAACCGTTATTATTTCCCTCCCTAAACCGTATGGTGTCTGGGTCTTTCTCGATACATTAACCCAAACAATAATCGCTTGTGCAGTTGAGAGGTACATGCACTTGAACCGAGTATGGAGGCTATGACTGGTGTGTTAAATGGCGAATGTCAAATGTCAATACCAACGGCTGTAGTTGCGAATTCGCAGGCAACACTTGTTCCAAGGCTGATGCGGTTAGACGCCTCCGCGTTCCACATTAGACGAGAGAAAAAGGATGCGATTGCAGCAGTCATACGTGCGAGAACGCTGCCGGCGGAAGGTACCGAGAGGGGTTGCTTCCGTGGGATCGAGGGAACGGTGCTGCGTGGAACGTGCCCACAACATGCGCGTCTAACGGGGGGATGGCACGAGAAGCTCCTTCGATGGGCGAGGGGCCATGGGTGCCCCTGGATCGCCGGCGTGGGCGAGGCCGCCGCTCGAAACGGGCGCCTGGACATCCTGGAGTAGATGGTGGGACACGGCTGCCCCTGGTCTGCTATTGCGAGCAACGCGGCCGCTGCAGAGGGGCATGTTCACATTCTAGAATGGATTCGGGCTCGCGGCTACCCCTCGAATAGCTCCCACGTATGCCGCAGAACTGCGCCTGGAAGGCATCTTGGTGCGCTTCAGCGAGCACGAAATTCTTGTGAAAGTATTTTTTCCGGCGGTACGATTTGGTTTTGAATGAACGACTTACAAATGATGCGTTCAACTAATAACCACATGTGAAGTAGATTTCCCGTATATGTAGAACAGTTAAAACGAAGCAGAAAAAAGAATCTACTTTATATTCAAGTGTTTTTATCGGTGGAAGTTAGGGCATATGTGGTAGATGTTTACTAAGAGTGCAGCCTCCAGCGACCCGTAGGCCCCAGGGGCCCGCCTAACACGCGTCGGTGACCTGAAGTGCGCCCTAGTATGCACAGGAAGGTAATATGTAATGGGTGATTTAGCTTCTACGATGGAAAACACGTATCGCCCTTTGCGTCACGTCGTCTCGTTGTGTAAGGGCCACCATTGATGATAACACCTCAAGCTCACGCGCCCTTTGCGCAAGGGGAGCTGAAGTGGAAAAGACAGGAGCGACACTAATCGGTGCGTACATTACCTCGTCCATGATACGTGAATTATGATGATAGTAATGAACCGTCAGTGAGTCCTTCGTAGTCGAGTTTTGGTCGACGGCTGAAGTTAGGATTCTTTATACCAGGTTGTAATACTAGGTATAACGTTGGGCCTCGGTAATACATCATGATAAAAAAATGGACAAAACAAGGCGCAACGCACAAGTCAGTCAGTAGAGATTGAATGCTCTATCTCACTCATCTGGTCAGGGGTAGATAGGTACTCTAGTATGACGCGACGGCTGACCATACAAGCCACAAACGATAACCTTTACCGAATTCCCTCTTCCGCTTTCTCTAATGAGCTTCGTTGAGCTATACAACACCATAATGAATTGGTGCTGAGCGTAACAGGCGGGTACAGCCTTTTTGAAGCACGGTAAAAAGGTTAAAAAACCTTCCTCGTGCCACCCCGGCAGTTTCACTACCTGCACTGCGCTGCTCCTGATAGGCTGCTGGTTGTTCTGGTTGTGGTGGTGGTGGTGGTGGTGGTGGTGGTTGTGGTGCTGCTGCTCTCACAAACTCACCCACGTTTTGTCGACACAAAATGCTTGCAATGTTTGTCGGGTGCTGTTTGTCGTACTGAGGTAAGTTAAGGCTAGTCTGTAGACAGATATTATTGGAACAAAGTACCTGGTATGATACTACTGATATACGGATACTACTGCAAATACCATCCAACCACTGTACTACTGCTGTCTGTACTTCTCCGGCTACTACTATTCAAGGTATTCTAGTCTGAGAAAGCCCTTCGTGCTTTCAGGATATTCCGGTTGTTGTATTAAAATAAAGGAAGAATTGCATCCGCTGTTTTGTTTGAACGAGGCCCTGAGTCAAAGTAAAAGGTTGCTCGGTCGACAAACGGATTATATTAACTTTATTTTAATTACTCTAATGGTGTAATCCAAACCGTAACAACAGCTGCCATCGCAACGGCGTTAACCGCAGCCGTCGCGGCCCGCAACCGGCCCAGTAGCAGCTGCAACGTGATCATCCCCTGCATTGCCTGGACCCTATCCCGCTGCCGCGTCGAAACCAAGTGGGTGTGTTTCGCTTTATAATTCAGCAGCAGCTATCGCAGCTTCTTGTTTGTTCGCGTGGTGATGGTTCGTTATCCTTGGAGCTGAACCCTCTTTCTTCTTGCTTCGACTAGCTGGCCTCTAGACCAGTGCCATAACAGTGCTCGCCCAAACCCGCGAGTAGATCCCTACACTTGATCTTTCCCATCTCAACCCACCTCAGCCCCTGTCTTTCCATTTCAACCAACTGCACCAACACCACCCTGGTGCTCCCCGTCCCCACCCTCTTTCTTCAATCACGCCAGCGATTCAATACCTCCCCAAAAACCCCAGATATCCTTCGGTCACTATTCCGACCGTTCGACAAGGATCTCGATTGGTCGTGATCAATATTATAAATCCCACCCACTCAGAAATCCAAGTTCTTGACATGGTATTGTGTGGAAAAGGTGTTCCCGCACAATCATCTCGTTGTGTTCGGTTGTCCGACCACCATCCAACTTGTTGCGGTGAAACAAGTATGTATTTTTTATGGAGCTGAGAACACATCCAATTTTGTTGTTGTTGTCTTGTCCTTGCTCCTGATCATCGAAGTTGCTTTGTTGTAACTAGCGGTACGGCCCCGGCTCCGCCCGTGGCGCTAGAGTTGCGTTGCACACAGCAGTAAATATGATCCTGGTGTTGTACATAGTACTCGCATTTACAGTGTGCCGTGATGAACCACTCTGAACACAAAAATTACAACCACTATGCGAGGCGATATCGACCCGGGGGATGTCCGTTTTTGTTGAAGGTGTACATGTATTGAAGGATATATGATTCGGAGATGGGGCATTACCATCCCCGGGTACAGAGGAACATCGACCATGAGCCCCAACCAAAAAATAACTCAGCCCGTGGGGTTGGTATTTCCACACCTTGCGGGGCGGTATCGACGCGGAGGGTGTTTGTTTTCGTCCTAGGGTTGTTGGAGTTGTAGATTTCAGCAAATATTTCTGATCCGGCGACGAGACGTTATCATCGACGGGTGCGGTGGGACCTCGACGTTGACCCGAGGGGAAACTCAAGCCGCGCGCTGGTTCCATGAGAGCCAGCCAACCGTAGATCAGCCCATAGTATTGGGGTTTCCACACCTTGCGCGGCGGTATCGACGTGATGAATGTCCTTTATCGCCCCTGGGTTGTTGTTGTTGTAGATGCATGCAAGGATTACTGACCCGGGCATGGGATGTTATCATCCCCGGAAGTGGCGGGACTTCGACGTTGCCCTGAGGGACAACTCTCGCCGCACGCTGGCTCTATGAGGGCCAGGCAACCGTAAATTAGCCCGTGGAGTAGGTATTTCCACACCTTGTGGGGCGGTATCGACCCGGGGAATGTCCGCGTGCGTCCCCGGGTCGTTGAAGTTGCAGATATATGTTGAAGGATTTCTGACCCGGGGATGGGATGTTATCATCCCCGGGTGCGGCGGGACCTCGACGTTGATCTGAGGGGTGACCCTTGCTGCGTGCCGCCTCTCTGGGTTCCAGCGCCCCAACCAAATCAGCAACCAGCCAGTGGGGTTGGAGTTTCCACATCTTGCGGGGCGGTATCGACCCGGGGGATGTACGCTGGCGTCCCCAGATCGTTGAAGTTGCAGATGTATGGAAGGATTTATGACCCGGGAATGGGACGTTATCCTCCTCGGGTGCGGCAAGACCTCGACGTTGCCCCGAGGGGCAACTCGTGCCGTATGCTGGCTGTATGAGGACCAGGCAATCGTAAGTTTGTAATTTTGCCCCGCGGTGGTGGTGTTTCCACACCTTGCGGGGCGGTATCGACCGGGGGGATGTCCGCTTTCGTCCAAGGGTTGCTTGAGTTGTACATGTATGGAAGGATTTCTGACCCGGGGATGGGATCATATAATTCCCGGGTTTGGTGGGACCTCGACGTTGCCCCAAGGGGCAACTTTCACCGCACGCTGGCTCTATGAGGGCCAGGCACCGGTAACGTAGCCTTTGGTATTGGGGTTTCCACACCGTGGCGGGCGGTATCGACCCGCGGGGTGTCCGTTTTCGTCCCCGAGTTGCTGGAGTTGTATATGTATGGAAGGATTTCTGACCCAGGGGTGGGATAATATCATCCCCGGGTCCGGTGGGACTTCGACGTTGCCCGGAGGGAGAACTTTCGCCGCACGCTAGCTCTAAAAGGGCCAGGAATCCGTAAATTAGCGCTTGGTGTTGGGGTATCCACACCTTGGCGGGCGGTATCGACACCGGGGGTGTCCGTTTCCGTCCCCGGGTTGCTGAAGTTGTAGATGTATGGAAGGATTTCTGACCCGGGGATGGGGTGTAATTATCCTTGCGCGCGATGGGACTTCGATGTTGCCTCAAGGGGCAACTCTCGCTGCGCGCTGTCTCTTGTAGGACCTGGAAACCGCAACTTATCCCGTGGGGTTGGGTTTTCCACACCTGGTGAGGCGGTATCGACCCGGGGGATGTCCGCTTGCGTCCCCGGGTCGTTGGAGTAGCAGGTGTATGGAAGGATTTCTGACCCAGGGATGGGATCATATCCTCCCCGGGTGCGGCGGGACTCCGCCGTGGCCCCGAGGGGCAACCCTCGCTGCGTGCTGGCTCTATGAATCTCGAGCGCTCCAGCCAAAGCAGCAATCAGCCAGTAGTGGTGGGGTTTCCACACTTTGCGGGGCGGTATCGACCCGGGAGATGTCTGTTTTCGTCCCCCGTTTGTTATTCTAGATGTATGGAAGGATTTCTGACCTGGGGATGGGGCGTTTTCATCCCTGGGTGCGGCGGGACTTCGACGTTGCCCCTAGGGGCCACTTTCGCGGCACGCGTGCTGTATGAGGGCCAGGTAACCGTAAAATTGTAAATTCGCCTGTGGTATAGGGGTTTCCACACATTGTGAGGCGGTATCGATCCAGGGGATGTCTGTTTTCGTCGCCAGATTGTTGGAGTTGTACATGTGTGGAAGGATTTCTGACCCGGGGATGAGATCATATCATCCCCGGGTGCGGCCCTGAGCCTCAGCCAATCAGTGGCCAACTGACTGGGATGGGCTTTCCATACCGTGCGGGGCAGTGTCGACTCGGAAAATCGCCGTTTTTGTCCCCAGTTGGTCGGAGTTGTAGAGATATGAAAGGATTTATGATCCGGGGATGGGAGCCTATTCTCCCCGGGTTCGGCGGAACCTCGGTGGCTCTTTTCAGCACCGATGTTCTAGGAAGAGCCAGCAGCCACTAGCATAGATTTGTGCAGCCAACCAGCTGCCAGAATAGTAAATCAAAATAGTAAGTCAGCAGGTAGGCTGGCTAGATGGCTGCCAGAACTGCATTGGGATTGCGCCACGGCCACGGCTCGGCGCGGCATGGGACCCGGTGTTCTGCGGGTTGTGGAACCCAGCCTCCCTACCCTGCGACCAGGTGGGGCTGAACCGCTCTGGGTAGCGCTCCTCAATTACAGACAGACAGACAGACAGACAGACAGACATAATAGCAGCATTTCATAATATAGATATATTCCGTTTTGATACCGAAACGTTTTCCAGTTTCAATTTCCGGTTTTGCTCATCATCCAGTTTGATTAAGTTCGACACATCAAGTTTCAAAAACGCTTTATCATGTCCCCTTTATTCGATTTTCTGTTCCGATAATCTATGTCCAGTTTTGGTGGCGGGGCATTTCCCGTGTTCTCGTCCTTTCTTCCCTGTTTACGATCAACCCTGTTGTATTGTAGAATGTTCAGCCGTGTTGGCGCAAGAAAACAAACGGTTCTTCCGCTTACATTTTTAAAAGCTGATCTTCGTTTCAAGTCATTTTGGTGTAAGATACGTGGTTGCATTTCTCGGTCTGCTTGTTTTAGGGTAAACGGTTTAGTCTCCATAGGCTGTGTGTCTCGGCTTTTCTGTTGGGGGTAAATAGCCCGGTTGTATGGCGCTCGAAACATTCCGTTTTTTTCTTCTTCGTGTAAAAAACACTCGCTTTCGATATCGCCGAAATAGGGTGTTTTTGTTTCGTTTCCGCAGAAACGTTGAAGCACGTCTTAAGCGCGAGAGGAACAGCCAAAATCCATAATTTTTCTTCAGCGCCTCCAAAACTGTTTTGTTTACCTGAAACATACGCTTGAAGAATACAACGCTTTGACATACCAAAAGTCAAACGTTTAAATCAAAACAAAACAAACCACAAAAAGCAGCAGTGTTCGGGGCCATGAAATACTGAATAGTTGACACGAAAATACGTTAGATAATCAGCAGCTGCGCACCCGAAACCGAATCAACGTTTTATTCTGCCCGCTATCGTATCTAAGCATTGGAAACCACAAAGCCGTGGATGGAAAAAGACAAGAAAAAGCCGAGGCAACTGGAAATAGTTCAGCTTAAAGTCAATATATATGGTATCTGAACAAAAACCCGATAAAATAGGTAGTTTCCAACACCATGGACACTGCAGTAGATTATTGTGGGTGAGCAACTTTTGAAAGTTACTATATATATGCTGATTATTAAGCATGCTTTTTATTGGTTATTTTCACATTTTAGCTGTATGTTTTTCAGTATGGTACTTCGTACACTAAACGCTATACAAATGATGTAAGTATACTGATTAAAAAATATACACAAAATAAGTTGACGTGTTTTAGTCTACAAACAATTCGTATAGGTTTTAGTATTGCCATACTAAAATTGAAGTGTAATATTACATATGGGATTTACAACAGTGTGTTTGACTTTACGTCATTAAAGTGTAAATATACAACTAAAAAGCAACTAAAAAAACAACCAGGGTTCGAATTAGTTGGTGAAACGTGCGCAATTGCACCAATTTTCTGAAATATCAGCTTTTGCGCACCACCAAAAGCAGTAGATGTGCGGTTTTACGCCCATCTTTTTTAGGCCCCCGCACACTTTTTGGCCAAAACATTGTGCGGGACCATTTCGCCGGAGGCTAAGAAAAAAAGGGGGGCTTGTTTTCGCCACAGGATAATATGTTTTTAGGCCTTTTTCTTGTGATTCATTCGACAATTTCCTGCCGAATTTGTTTGTGCCTTTCTTTTTTGAGGGGACTGAGTTCAAATTTATGACGGTTTTGAATGTCCGTGGATGAAACAAGGCTCGAAAGGGTCGCAAATACAGAGGCTATGCTTGTCTGTGTGTTATTTGTAAGACGAGCGAATGAGACGCACGTTTATTATGTAGTACATTTACGCACATACGTCCAAATTCTTCGCCTCCGGCGTACCTCCGCGGGGCCTCCGGGGGCCCTCTCGGGGGGCCCTCCGGGGCACCTCCGGGGACCCCTGCAAGAAGCGCACCTCGCCTCCGGCTCGGTGTGCGCTACGCGCACATCCAAGTATGCCCGATGTGCGCTACGCGCACATGTTGCTGGAGCACTAATTCGAACCCTGTTAGCAACACTACACTACACTACGTACTGTAAAAGACTGGCATGATGATGGCAGAAGTCTATCACAATACTTACCTGGCAATTATTATATTATTTGGTGACTTGAGTTGAACATTGACTGATGGGCATCTGAGGTTTGTGGAGGAATATTTATTAGCTGCCGTGCTTGACAAATATCATGCCTAGAATAATATTTTCCTAGATTGTGGGATATTATATCTGCGATCATTATTAGCAATACTTACGTGCCGTAAAGGTCGCATCATATTGTTGTAAGAAGTTGATACTGAGCCTGACTATCGATAATATGACGTGGTGGAGGGTCGGTACGACGAAGCAGAGTGTCAGTTTGACGGGAGAATGGGGTTTGTTTAGTGAGAGAGTGAGTTGTCGTTTGAATCGGAACGAAGTGACAAGTTGGATCCAAGCAACTTAGGAGAAGAATATCAGCTTCTGGTCATGTTTCAGAGATAGACGAGGAAATAGAAAATGGGCCTTGAAAATTGTTGGATGGGGATGTTGCATATCGTGTCCCTCCTTTATTTAAATTAGTTGATCTACACTATTATAGCTCAAGTAAGCAATCAAGTGGTTGCGCCCACGCCTTTCCCTATACAGTGCCACTTTTTTGGCGAAAGTATGTTGTCCCCACTGGCTCGAGTCATTCTACAACATGTGCAAATAAACGCGCTGCTGGCTCAGGAACCGTTGTTATTCTTGGATATCAATACATCAGTAACAACAGTATTGAGCATACGAGAGGGGTAAGCAAAAGCTAAGAAACTGATGGTAGAAGGGGAGGATGCGCAAAGCTTAGCAGACAAACGGTGGTTACGTTTTTCTTGGTTAAAGAGTATAGGTACCAGTGGGAGTATTGGATGCATATATAACTGCTGGTTTGTAGAGTTTAAACATATATAATGCTTTGGGTATGAGGGCCGAGTCCACCGTTCCATATGATAATACTATTGAACAGCACTGGTACCGATTTGACCAGTGAAAGCATTCTCATTCGGACGATATGGTTGGTTAAAGGAAACAACAGTATTAATGTGAAGGAATTGAAATCGAACAGGGAAGGGCTGGTTTGCTTCGTGTCGGAACGCATATATATATATGTTTCAAAAGAAATCTTAAGTCTAGCAGCAGCAGCAGCATCGAGCAGCAGGGAGGGTGGACAGCAGCAGAACAGTCGTCGAGGGGACTTGGGGTCGGACCAAGATAAATTGCAGAGTAGAAGAGGGAGGCGTACGGAGAGCAGATGAAACGGCAAGAGGTATGGGTGGCGTTTGCTTTGCTTTGGTTGGAGTTGTTCTGTGGGACCAGAAATATTCCAAACGAACTCAATACCAACGTTTCTGATCACCCAAGGTTTCTCGATATTGGTAAAATACACCACCCTCGCACACCGAAGCGTACACTTGCAGAATCAATTTGTTTGTAAGACATGGGCGCCTGCTTTGTGTGCGTCAGGTAGCCAAGCTAACCTGACGACAAGGGTGTCGAACGCTCTGTTTGAATAAAGCAGAGTGCGGCCAACGATCGACCACAAGGGCTTTGCTTGGTGAGGACCAACGGACGACGGTGTTTTATTTACATGTGTTGAAAAACAGCGGTGGTAGATATGAGTATCGAACCGTAACTCGTGACGTACCTCTAATACCACATCCAGGTTAGCAAGCACGTTATAAAACACAGACAGCCTCGTTTACGTATTGTTACATGTTCCTAAACATCATCTCCCGAACGGCTGCCTAAAACCCCCTGGCGTTCTTGACCCAACGGTTCAAATTATATCCTGCATCTCCCGCCGGAAGACCCACTCAGAATGCAACCCATCTTCGCAATTAAGGTGACTCCCTGCCGGCCCTCCCGAACGCAAACACGCCTTTCTGGGAACGGATACAGGGGCCCTTCCCTTCGGATCTTCTCTATTAGGCCATCCGTCGACGTACGCTCTTCATACTGATAAACATCTGGTAACACCAAGATGAATCGGCGCAGTTTTAATTTCTACAGTAGAATATATAGTTCCGGGGGGAACAATACTGAATAAAACCTTGCTCCTGAACTTCGTTGCTGAACCGCTGCCGAAGTCTAGCCGCAAAAATGACGTTAACGGCTATATTTGTCACCTTGCAGCAACGTACTTACTCCTGAAGTGGGGTGGGTACAAAGAGTCCAGGCATGAGTAGTGACATTGCAAAGGAATTGTTGTCATGGAACAGAGCACATGCGGCACCAGAGTGTTTGCACAGCCACTACAGCAGCCTGCGGTTGATTGCACGCCACTGCGACGTAGCCGGTCGCCCCTGTGATCTAGAGGCTAGCTTCAATTGCTATCAGCATTGGTACCCGAGTTCGAGTCCCATCCTGGTGAGTTTTTGTTTCTTTTTGTAAAAATATAAAGAAACCAATACTTGAGAGCACCTTCGTAGCGTGGATAGGCGGAATTCGACGCGAGCCGACGAGGGAAACAAAGTGCTGAAATTATATCGAACAAATGCAAGGCACGTATCATATGTATCATATGGACCGTACTAGGGAGGGAAGAAAAGAGTCTACCCAGTTACGTAGTGCCCTTGAATCTGAACTACCGATAAAGACGGGGAAATAAAAGAAAGGCGAAGAAACATATTGGGATAGAACAATAGGGGAGAAAGGGCGCGCCAGGTGCTTCAACGAGTCATCGGTTCGTGATGTTGTGGCGGGGAAAGTACTGTCATGCAGGAGGGTGGAATGGGTACATACTCGTACGAGAGCAACCAAAACCGGCATGCAACCTCAAGCTTGCGACCGCTAGGAGGGCATGAGCGAGGCCAGTGCCCACTCTCCGCTAAATCGTAGAGCGGTAGGGCTCGCCAATTCCCTCAACAAGTCATGGCTTGATGCTTCTGCTGTAGTTGTGGCGAAAACGGCACATCAGCAGGTACGTCTGATATCCAGACGAGCATAACGGGGTGGGGATGGATGTAGAGGATGTGCTTGCGCTGGTCGAAATAGACAGGGGAAACGATACACGAGCCGCATTTCCTACCTCTCGACGCACGCACACAGCCTCGACGAGTTGGACCACGGCAAGGAGGAAGCTGGTAACGGTGAAACATTTGATACCGGGGAAGAAGTGGCGGGAGCAGGGTACGGCGAAGGACATTGAAAAACCCTGGTCGACCAGAAGCTCATGACAATCCGTGCAGTAGTCACTTGTTTTTCACTCTATTTTGTGGGTCGATCATGACTTTCCACATCATGGACAAGGACGTCACAAACATGAGCACGTCGTGAATTAACCAGGACACCTACCCACCCCCCCCTCTATAATCTCATAGGACTCTCTTTGTTTTTGAATAACAGTATCTTCGACCTCCTTCCCGCCCCGCTCTTCAGGAGCAGCCTGATTATCGACCTTTTAATGTTTTCTTTTTTCTTTTCCGAAACTCGTTTAATGTTCCTCCCTGCTTGCCACATTGAAACACCTCTTTAGATCTAAGAGATTAATGCCTTTTCCCGCTGAGACGTTCTAAATGCCTTCCTGTGCCGTTTGGAAAAAGGCGTGAGATCACGTCATGGCATCAACGATCTCGGCCCGTTCCTGATACTGATGGGTAAATCGTAACCTAGCGTACAGAAGACAGTGCTACGCGAACGGTGTTCCATACGGAGGGCAGGGGAGAGTTGATACGCTCGAAAACGCGAAATACAGGCTCCTACTTGATCGATACCACTACACCAGTACCGTCTAACAATATCTCGATCATATTGTGCCATGCTCGACTCATGTTCCCCGTTTGACGACTGACACCCTTGACATACTGTTTTTAACTGGACGTTAGGCGTTCGTCCCGTACACCGATATAAACAGTGATCTTTGAAATGTCAGCGGTTGAGCGCGTTCTGAGTCCAACTATAGTAAATGTCTACATCTTCTGTTGTAAAATAAAACCGCGGAGCCCACTGTGAAAATGTATGTAGATTACGTACGAACCCAATATAGAAGGTAAAACTCGGTTCGGTTCCCTTCACAACACGTTGACAACAACGACTACAAGGAAGAGCGGGTTAGTCTTATTATCGTAAGGCATGCCTTCATGTAATAACATGGATCCTACTGCAGTAGTTTGCTGCAACTTTGCAGGGACCTACTCGAATTTATTTTCGAACATCAAACCGTATTTTGAATTGAGGGACACGTACTCTTGAACGACCGTAGTCGGCGAGAGACACACAAGTCGGGGTGAGCTGCGCACGGTATCACGTATATCTTATTGAAACATATATGAGCTCTATTCATGTGCGCGTAGGTCTGTTTATTGGGCACGGAAACACGGCTCCATGTCTGTGTGCTTGTGTGAGTTTGGTCGAGGTGTTTACCCAACACGGGTCCCAACACTTGAAAACAATGGTTTCTTTTTATGTAACCAGTTGTATATTATTTCGAGTAATTTTAATATTTGTTGTGTTGTGGGTTTTGCCCAGTGGTACCTTGAACTCCCCGATTGCAACTGCTTCTTAGTCCGTGGTTGGTGTGTGTGGGCCGTTACACACTCACGGGGAGACCAATTGTGACCTATATTCGGAGTTATCCAAAATATCTATTAATAGGGATAATGTTGGTTGAAGAGGAGCAAATTGTACGAAGGGGAAAGGGCAATACATCAACAGAGGACGGGGGCTAATGCCCAGCCTCACCCCTATAATGTGTGGTCAAAAGAGGCACATTTTGCCGCCCTCCTGCATCGAGGTTTGTTGACAACGACTCACGAGATATATTGCGGTGGTCAAACTGCTGATTGTTCACGATTCCCGCGCCAGGAATCACTGGCGATGTTGGGACCAAGGCGCTGGCGTTGACTCAACAGAGCCCCCAAACCTGACACGAACCACGACCCGGACTCAAAACGGGCCAGGAGGGGGCCAGGAATGCGGCTGCGCTGTGGTAGAATTTGTATATTCTTCCGAACTGCAGATGGAACACGATATGTGGAACTGTGGAGAACGATTTGCATCTTGAAAGGCGAATGGGCGATAGATTCCAAAGTCAAACGGAGAGGAATTATTTTTTCAAACGTACACATTCGTGACACGCGCATTTGTTGGAGGCCCAGAACAATGTTTACACCTACATACGGTCTCACCCCTCGGAAGACATACCAACGAAGATCACAGGGCCATTTTGGACAAAGTTTATGCAAGGTTTGGCAGAATTCGCCTCCCTTAACATGCTGCGAATCGCCTTTTCCTTCGTCGCGTTTGCGTTTTTTCGTTTTTAACCCCCCAACGCCCATGTTTGACTCCTAATCCATCGCATTGACCGTAATATGCTTCCCTTTCAAAAGTAGGTGACACGTGAACCACGACCATCCTGTCCTTTGTGCAATCACCGGCGGGCACCGCGTGGTTTACGCCCACCACCTTCAATTTGTTTACTACTACTAGCGCCGCTACCGCTACGTCGGCCGTTTTATCAGTGGTGCGAATAGTGTATTCCAGCAACGAGCAGCGTGTATAAACAATGGCTAACAATCAAGACACCATCGCGGAAACGGAGCCCCCTCGGCGAAGGCATAGGTGGGTGTTTTGTCTCGTTCCGCATTATGGATGCTTTTCGTATTGCTTAGTTCGTTTTGAGTCATCGCGCCCCTGAGCGTTGCAGATATAGCAAGGATGCCGGCAAGCCGTGAGCTTCCGAACGTGCAGTGTAGGACAGCATTATGTCCCCTCGGGAGGCTGACACATCATGGCCTGCTCGATCGCTGATTCGCTAAAATTTGAGATCGTAGCTTTAGCCATGCAAGCCGGTGCAGGCTATGTTTTATGCGGCGCAAGGGCAGGGAGTAGCCAGGGTCGGCGTTGTTCTTTCGAGCGAGAAACTACTACGGAGACGTGGTGGGTTGGAGCTGCTTCGTTCGGCAACGTTTGTAGTTCTGCGTCATTTCAAATCAAGCCTCTGACACCTGCAAAATATGTTGTTCTACCGGTTCCACGCTCCCAACTTGGAATACCAGGCTGCACGCCAACGATGCTGGGATAAGGCCTTCCTGGGCAGAATGTTCGCTTACCACGAACAAGGACGTCATGACCCTGCTGGCGGAACTACTTTCCAATCAGTATGCATTTTTCGCCGGAGTATCGAAGGAGTGGAGCAACGCTTGGGGGGGTCTCCCGAAGCTCACGCGAGCCATAACGGCTGACACCACTGAGTCTCAGCTGCAGTGGAGCTTCGATAGCGGTCTGATGAAGCGATGGGTGATATGCGACTGCATTGCCGATCACTGCGGCGTTGAGATTTTACGGTGTGCCTACTCGAACGGATGTGGCCTTTCCCGCGACACTTTTATCGCAGCCGCCGAAAAGGGAAAACTTGAAATGATCCAGTGGGCCCTCGACAAGGATTATTTCGGGCGCCGGTATGTTTGCAGTGCGGCTGCGGCAGGGGGGAGCCTGCGCATTTTGAAGTGGGCGCACGCTAACAACTGCCACTAGGACGCCGAAACATGCAGCTCTGCCGCTGGTTCAGGGCATCACGATATCCTGCAATGGGCACGTTCAGAAGGTTGTCCTTGGGATGCCGAAAATTGTTCGAACGCTGCTATGGGTGGACACCTTGGCATTCTTCAGTGGGCGCGGGCCAATGGTTGTGAATGGGACGCTACAGTCTGCACCTCGGCTGCTGAATCAGGCCGTCTCGATATCCTGCAGTGGGCACATTCAGACGGATGTCCTTGGGATGCCAACACTTGTACCATGGCTGCTGTGGGTGGACACTTCGACGTTCTTCAATGGGCCCGGGAAAAGGGCTGTGGTTGGGACTCCAGAATCTGCACCTTGACGGCTGCTTCAGGGCGTCTCGATATCTTGCAGTGGGCACGTTCGGAAAGTTGTCCCTGGGATACAAGCACTTGTGCCCAGGCTGCTGCGGGTGGACACCTCGCAATTCTGAAATGGGCACGAGCTCATGGCTGTAATTGGGACTCTGCAGTCTGTACCTGGGCCGCTGGGTCAGGCCGTCTCGATATTCTGAAGTGGGCACGAGCAGAAGGCTGTCCCTGGAATGACCACACTTGTACCAAGGCTGCTATGGGTGGACACCTCGGCATTCTCCAGTGGGCCCGCGCCAACGGTGCCAACTGGGACGTCCCCGTTTGCATGTTGGCCGCTCGTTCCGGCCGTCTCGATATCCTGCAGTGTGCACGTTCAGCTAGCTGTTCATGGGACCCCTACACTTGTGCCAACGCTGCTGAGGGTGGCCACCTTGACGTTCTGCAGTGGGCCCGAACTAACGGTGCTAGTTGGAATTGGCACGCGACCGCCATGGCTGCCGTAGGTGGACAGCTAGAAACTCTGCAGTGGTTGAGGGCCCAAGGGTGTCCCTGGACCCGGGACGCATGCGGTGCTGCTGCTTCGAATGGACACCTGGATGTGCTGGAGTGGATGACGTTGAACGGCTGCCCGTGGTCCCCGCTCGCTAGTCAGGCCACAGCTACACGGGGGCGGACGTTCTGGAATGGATACGGACTAGCGGCTACCCATTCGATACCTCGATGATATGCGCCCGGGCTGCGGAGGGAGGGTACCTTGGCGTGCTTCAGTGGGCGAGAAGCAATGGCTACTATTGGGATGTCGGTACGTGCAGCGAAGCAGCCTGCAGTGGGAATTTCGAGGTGCTCGTATGGGCTCGTTCCAACGGTTGCCCCTGGGACGAACAAACGTGCGCCGGTGCGGCCGAGGCAGGGCGGTTGGATATACTGCAGTGGGCCCGAGCTAAAGGCTGTCCATGGGATCACCAGACGTACCAGGCCGCTGAAGGTAGCGAGAGTGAACGTATGGAGCAGTGGGTACGGTTGAACGGCTGCCCTCAGCAAGCGCCGGGGAGGGAGGACTAACTTGGTTGTTGTAACGGCGAGAGGTGTCTTGACCGCCGCTGCGGTGCCTTTTTCAACATCTCGTGATACCTCTGATTATTCGCTGTGGTTGCGGGAGCTGGCACAGGTTGAGATGTCTCATTTGAGGTCAGAATATCGTAAAGAGTCTTGCTTGATCTTGAATGTTTGTGTTCCTTGAAACTAGACGATGTGTCGCTGCAGGGAGTCCAAATACCATGGCGATAGCTGCTGCACTACCCATACGAGATAATACAATATCGTACGAGTATCCCATTAACCACGCGTATCGACCAGGTAAGCACCCCAGATATAGGTGATAGGATAACTCGTAACTATTCCGTATTTTGTCTTGTCTACGGAAATCACAGCTGCTCGGTTATTGGTATTTTAACTACAGTAAAGTAATGGAAAATCCGATTTCCCTGCGATCACCCATATTTTGTACTTACTTCGGCCATACTCACGCTTGGCAGGAGGGCGTCATGTATCTGCTTAATGTTGTCGAAGCCCACCCCTTGCCGGCCGCACATCCGACCAGGCTGTAAACCGACATTTAGCGTTTGTCGCCCGTAAGCTCAAGTTATGTCTCGGGTCTGGTTGAATCATATCGGTTTGTTGCTGTAATATTCCTGCTGGGAATACCACTGCATGCCACGAAAGGCTCATCACGCCAGAATATAGTGCGGCAAACTCCGATTCGGTGAGCTGAAACACACTCCGGTGTTCGGTTTTAGCGGTAAGAGCGCATGGGCCTCACTGCGTGGTCCTGTTGGTGTGCGTCTTGTAAGTGTTGTTTGCTCTTGGCGCCGGCGGGTTCTGCACACCCGGGCTGCTGCGTTGGACTGAGGTGTGATGGCATATATACTACGATATCCTCTGTATCGTGGTTCATACTGGGACATGGCTCCCCGCTGCCCTTTCAATATACAGTGTCAATTATCGCGTGAGGCCTTTACTGCATAGGTGGGCTTCCGTACGGCCACCTGTTTGGTCGGGTGCGCCACGATGCTGGCCCTGGGCTCCTGCTGAGTAGATTGCAGGGTGAACGTGTTCGTGGCCGCTGGTTTGCGTGCTCCAGCCTATACTCACGCAAGGTCTCAACTTAACTTGTTTGTATGGTTCTCAAACAAAAAAAAACAATTTGTTGCTGGATTGTTATGGACCAAATTAACGACGGTGCCGTTGATATTGTCCGGTCTATCGGAGAAATGCAACGGCCATCACAAGTTTTCACTCTGTGCAGAGATAGTTATAGACGTGGCCTGGAGAGTTCTACCGGCGCGTGCAGATTTGACAGGTGCTTGTTGGAGACCTCAAGCCAGATGGCCTGACAACGTCGCGGTCAGACACAATTATTAGAGTTCGACTTCTTAGATGTTATACCGCGGAATAGTGGAGCCTCGATGCTCCAACGTTCAAAGCTGACAGTTCTTTATAACACGGGCAAAGGTGTGTGCTATCCAGCACAATATCTAACCGGCACTGCAGGTAGATCTCAACGAAACACGCTCTCCGCCTCTTCACAAACGTCTCGCAGTCCGAAGCGGGTCACCCACGGAACATCTAACGACAGTTCAGCAGTTCAGCACGAGAAAACCGGACACCGGGCAGACCCCTCTGCAACGCACATACAAATAACACCTGGAACTATTGCAATATAATCGACAGTCGCATTGTGGAGGGACGACCATGTCAGGAACTCATTTTGCAAGCCGTGCCCTACTCGCCCATGCACGTAAACGCAACTAGGCGTGACAAACTGAAGAACTGTTCTTCGTATCACGCAACAATGGCGCTCATATCCAGTTATTGACCCTTAACGGCAGACTCAACCAGAACCCATGATCACATTTTGATTGGGTCGCAAAACAGAAAACCATAAAATCTCTCCATGCTGCTCCTCGGACGCCACTAACTCAGTATTGCTATTCTTCGAACTAAGAACCTGTACATAAATGCTTGTGCAGGCCACCCCAAATGTATCCATTAGCCTAAACCCATGCCTGTTTCTAGAGATAGACCCCGAAAAATGGCACACATCATGTGATATGAACCCCTGCCGACCCGGTGACGGTTGGGTTTCCTTTTCATCTTTGTTGCTTTGCCAGGTGGCCACGGTAGTTCGTTTGTTTTTACTGGTAGATATCGGGGTCTTACGGACTTCGAAAGTTGGACGACGCAAACAGTACTATCGAAAACATCGTCAGTGGTCAACAGGGGCATACATAACACGTGTGGTATACTGCAGACGTAATATCTTCGAAACGGCGTGGACATTAGTAGCTTAGTGCGATAGACGTGCGAATACTGGCATCGCCTGGTAACTGCCTAACTTACATATACGGTCAATTTTCTTTCGTCTACAGTAGTATGATTTCACACTGATCATACGGTACGCACTCGTATCTTTTACTATGTGCGTGAACATGTGTAGGAATGTGCCTTGGCCGACCTGGAAGCGGCTCGTTCAGAAACAAAAAAAGTTATACAAAACAAAACGAATGCTCCTGCGGAAAGGCCTGGATATGGTTGATCTCTTGTTAAAGGCGTGTCTTTAGTCAAGCCATATTGTCGGTGGTAGCCCCAATCCTGTTTGCCAGCAAAATAATTAGCGATATCACCGTCTTCCACTGTTTACGGCGTTTAGCATTATACCATATATGTTACAGATGTGTTGCTAACCAGCTCGTAGCTCTATTCACAATTGAAAACGCACGCCAATGCGCTTTGTTTGACCGTGAGTTAGAATTTTCGCAGTCAAGGCCATGTCCGGCGGTTTATAATCGAAAGCTCGCTCTCAGGCTCCGCTTAGCCCTGGGACGAAAAACGATAACGGTCTCCCCCACCCCTTCATCTAGACTAGCTCTAGCCCGACTCATTCTTCCACTGAAAGACAACGTCGTACGCCTTTGGGTCCCACTTTTCCGACCTATAGCCCCATCGCCAAGAGTAATCTTCGTCCTGTATACCGACCTCCTGGTGCTATGTGTATAAATTGTCAGCGTTATCGGCTACACTATTCGCCGTCCAGTCTATTTTCGAACGTCTCAAACACGATAGTCTTAAGCATCTGTTTGTCCTAAATATATGGTCCGGTGAAGGTATGCGCAACGTTCAGAGCTTCCCTGCTGTGTCTGCTAGTGGGGCGTGACACTAAATCGTCACAACTCGCCCAGTGTTGGCGTGTCTACCCTGGTCACGTTGCACGACCAGACTAAGATGCCCACAGCGTCCCCGTCCGTAACCGGTCTGCGCTAGCTTCGTTGGTCTTTATTGGATCAAGATGCACACCGCAATGTGTAGCTAGTTCGAAGGGTGAGTTGATGCCAAACCGATTCAACATACTTTCAACGAACGGCTTCGTCCACCAGCCCATTATTCTCCTCAACTCCGTGTGCTTCCATGCTTTACTTGTGTACCAATTCTCAGAGCCGATTCGATAGCGTGCTTATGGATAAAAACGTCCTCGGAAGTACTCTTCATGTCTCGGGCGAGCGTGAAGTTACGGCGTCATCCACATGTACCTTTAAATCCGGTTTATATATGCCATACGCAAATATGCGAGAAACTCGGGGAGCAGCCCTTTAATGTGGCAACCACGGCACGTGCTACTTGTCCGGCTGACGGCCGTCTGCTCCGGAATGTTCCATACGGTGATCGGTCGAGGTGAATATAACTCTCTGACATATCGCCACATCCTGCAACCAGTTGCACGCATATTTCATCCGACCACGTCCATCTGCAACAGCCCTTAGGCGGTGAACGCACCCCCTCCAGTGGATCCGCTCAGACGTATGGGGGAAGCTAACATATTTCACCTCACGAACCTCCTTCTCCGCGCATGTAGCCTTCACCGTCACAATCGGGCCATCATTAGACTTTTAGTATGTAAACGCCCACTTGGCGTTTACTGTTTTCCCTCCGTTGAAGAAGCGTCGCGGCTTCGTAGCGTGGTCTTTACTTGAGAAATACGTGCTAAATGTTCAAGTGGGACTGGTCGCTTTGAACACACCAAACTCAATTTCCAACGCCCTGTGCCCCACCCTTGAACAATAGGAACGCTCTTCATGTGTCGAACACTACCAGGGAGGCTACGAGAGAAGCTATACGGGAGCTCCTCAAAACGCACAAGGTCAACTCCAGGGGTCCTCCAGCCCTCACGGTCATAAGGTGATTGTTGGCCAGGAGGTACTTATCAGGTTATTCCAGTTGTGTCTATCGACCCGGCCGACTGCTGAGAGTGCTCGCCTTCAGGGTTATCCCTTGATGAAGGGAAGCAGGTCAAACACCATCAGGGTGCTTGCTCTGGCTATAGGGGTCCAGGCCTCATTATCATGGATAACCAAGAAAACATCTGCGAGCTACATCAAATAGTTCAATTATGTTGCTGGACACTCTAACTAGGTTCTACTCAGCAGTGCCGCGCGGCGCGTGCGCCACTGCTGCCTGAGCAAGGAGCCTAAGGCCGTCACGGTCATAAGGTGATTGTTGGCCAGGAAGTACTTATCAGGTTATTCCCGTTGTGTCTATCGACCCGGCCAATTGCTGAGAGTGCTCGCCTTCAGGGTTATTCCTTTGATGAAGGGGAGCAGGTCAAACACCATCAGGGTGCTTGCTCTGGCTATATGGGTCCAGGCCTCATTATCATGGATAACCAAGAAAACATCTGCGAGCAACATCAAATACTTCAATTATGTTGCTGGACACTCTCACTAGGTTCTACTCAGCAGTGCCGCGAGGCGCGTGCGCCACTGCTGCCTGAGCAAGGAGCCTGATGATACCGAAGCGGGTGCTGGAGCATGGTTGGCACTAGGGGGAAGGCACGTGCAGCGCCGCCGCCGTGAAAGGGCGTCTGGACCTAATGCGGTGAGCGCGGGTGCAAGACTGCCTATGGGACCACGAGATGTCCGAGGCTACTCGAATGACCGGTAAGGAAGACAGTGAAGAGTGGGCAAGGTTCAAACGCCTGTGCTCAGCAAGAACGGCGGTTGGAACGAGGCAGTGGGTTGGGGTATGCTGGGAGAGACCGTGATATGGAGGGGAGCGCATATGGGTGGGGAAGTTACAGTGTGTATCTGTGGTCACCACTTGTCTCGAAAGCCAAAACCCCCATGCATGGTGACAAGTAGTTCACACTTCGGATCGTTCAACAATGGAAGTAACAAACAAATGTTACGGTTTTAGGTGGTATAGTTGTATACAGTGTGTTCATACTTTACCTGATTTCAAAAAGTTGTGGTAACATAACGTAGTATCGTTACACGCTACGAATTGGCGGGCGGAAGTGTAACCGATGTTATCGCGTTAGTTACTGTAGATTCCGCACTGGCAACCGTATTGTGTAACTCCGATATAGTCCGTGGCGCATTACGAGTGAAACAAAGTTCGAACGTTAGCTCAAATGCGAATTGCATGGTACAGTAGTACACGTTACGTAGATAACGTACTACATGATCGATAAAACACTATCAGGTTGATGTACGAGATTGTACGAAAAACGGGCAGTAACACACGTTAGCAAACAATGCACATCCGCAGTAGAGTATGATGTTTGGCGAGATGGTCGGTGGCCAGGGGTACTCCTTTGGACAGGAGAACTACTGGATGGGGCGTACTGGCCGTGTACTGCACCTCCTCCACCTGCCTTTCTCAGTCCTAGCACAACAAACAGGGAAGCAGATCTACCACATGCCAGGTAGACTTTCAAGTAACGGGCATGTTCCGTCAGGGGTCTACGGTAGTGCACGTGCTGCACATGGCATGCAGTCTACCGCGGAGCCGGGCTAGGGTTACGACCCGATGCACCTTGTGTTGGTTCCCACAAAGTATTTTATATAATAGTCCTTAGGTGGCTACCCTACTGGGATCCTCGACAGCCCCCGAAACCAAAACTCCCCATGCATACGTAGTGAGAGACGTTTTAGAAATAGCCAGACTAACCTTAACATGAACACCGGCAGGAAAAACTAATTACCGAACGTGAAATCCCACTAGTAAATTAGCAACAGTATTAGAGCTGGAGCAATCAAGGGTACAAACTACCAGAGGTATGTTTATACTATCTATCTATATGCCGAATGAACATATGCAGCCGTTATCGCTAAGCAGGGCTGGTAATTGCTCTGAAATTATACTACCGCGCCATCTCGCCTGACGTGTATCCACATACAGCTCGGAATCAACTAGGATACCAACTATTTACTAAGTTCAGCGACGCTGCCTTGTGCCAACATCATAAATCAACGTAAATAAACAACGCGTGTCGCAGCTAAACGACAGAAGCACTGCTGCGGAAATCAGTAAATATATTTCGAATATGATTACACCACCACTTGGCATCACTGCCACCCTCATTATACCCCATCGACCCCGTAGCCCCCGGCCTCTGTTTCCTGCGGACAGCCATTAAGCCGCACCCACTCCTCCATCTGTTCATCCACGCAGGATTTAGAGCGCTTGTGCGTTCTCGAATCCCACGGGCAGCCTTGTGACCGCGCCCACTGCAGGATATCCATCTGCCCAGCACCGGCAGCAGCGGTGCACGTGCTTTCGTCCCAGGGGCAGCCGTTAGCCCGTGCCCACTTGAGCACCTCAAATCTTCCCATCCTGGCTGCTTCCCTACACGTATCAACCTCCCAGTCATAGCCATTACTTCGCGCCCACTGAAGAACTCCCAGATGCCCTCCAGCGGCCGCCATACGGCATATATTCGTGGTACGCCAGAGGTAACCGCGAGTCCTTATCCATTCGAGAATGTGAACGTGGCCATTCCTAACGGCCGCGTTACTAGCGATCGGGCTCCAGGGGCAGTCGTTCGCCATCATCCACTCCAGCATGTCCAGGCGTCCGTTTTTAGCAGCACCGTCGCACGCGCCCAGGGACCAGGGGCACCCTTGGTCCCTCGCCCACTGAACCATGGCCAAGTTCCCCTTCTCCGCAGCCTCCCATATAGTGCGCGAGTTCCAATCGCAGCCATTTGCTCGCGCCCACTGAAGAACACCCAGGTGTCCACCCGAAGCCGCCAGTGTACAAGTGTTGGCATCCCAAGGACAGCCTTGTGAGCGTGCCCACTGAAGTATATCGAGATTCCCGGAACGGGCAGCCGCGCTGCAGGTTCCGGCGGCCCAGGGGCAGCCGTTAGCGCGTGCCCACTGAAGAATGCCGAGGTGTCCGCTCGCAGCAGCGCCGGTACAAGTGCTGGCATCCCATGGACACATTTCCGAACGTGACCACTGCAGGATATCGAGACGCCCCGAGCGAGCGGCTGCGGCGGAGGTTAGGGAACCCCAGGAACAGCCATTAGCCCGGGCCCACTGAAGCGTGCCGAGGTGTCCGTTCGCAGACGCATTGAAGCATGTGTAGGAATTCCAAGGGCAGCCTTCTGAACGTGCCCATTGCAGGATACCGAGATGCCCTGATTCAGCAGCCGCCCAGCAGACGTGTTCTTGCCATGGACAGTCGTTAGCGCGCGCCCACTGCAGAATGCCGAGGTACCCACCCCTAGCAGCACAGACACAAGTGTCGGCATCCCAAGGACAGTTTTCAGAACGCGCCCATTGCAGGATATCGAGATGCCCTGAACCCGCAGCCAAGCTACAAACTGTGCTGTTCCAGGGGCAGTTTTCAGAGCGGGCCCATCTCAAAATGCGCAGGCTACCCCCCTCCGCCGCTGCCGTGCAAATATCGCGCCGCCAATACCATTCCTTGCCAAGAACCCACTGGATCATTTCGAGTTTCCCCTTTGCGGCAGCCGCGATTAGGGTGTCCCGAGAAAAGGGGCATCCGTTGGAGTAGGCAAATCGTAAAATCTCAATGCCGCAGTGTTGGGCAATATGCTTGCATATGACACTATCCTTCCTCAGACCGCAGTCGAAGCTCCACTGCAGCTGAGACAATGAGGTATCAGCCGTTATCGCTCGGGTGACTTTCGGGATACCGCCCCAAGCCTTCCTGCACTCCCTCGACACTCCAGCGAAGAAAACATACTGGTTGGATAGTAGTTCCGCCAGCACGGTCATGACGTCCCTGTTAGTGTGCAGCAAAACATCAATCCCAGAGGGATTTGCCTCGGCAGGTTCGCTGCCGAGCCTGGCATTTCAAATTTGAAACGTGGGGCCAGCAGACAAAAGGGTGTTACAGGTAAAACAAAAAAGTACCAGTTAGACCACGCTAAGCAGAGACGTTGTCGAACGCAGATATCCCGACCGACCACGTCGCCATCCATAGGCTTGGCTCCGGTCAAAGGAACACCGGAAATCAATGCTTTCTCTGTGGTCCGTATGTCGTGGTGTAGGCGATCGTGTACGGGTGCATACTACGGTAGATGTGCGCCGTGGACATTTGTGAGAGTATTCCCTTACGAAGCCGTAATTCTCACTCACACACTGATTTTGGAAGGGTATAGAATTGCTACCGGAAACCAATCCCACACACAAAAAAAGGATATTGCATCACAACACTGAAATTCCGACGACATTGGGTTCAGGACCCCCCCCCCCCCCCATTCGGATTTGTTTAAGCCGAAACGTGCTATCTCTATCGTGGCACGCATCTACACCGCCTTGCGTGCCCGGCTCTACGATCTTAAACCCCGAGAAAAGCAATGAGCGAGCCATGTTGTGCAGTCATCCCGGGTCAACCAACGGAGCCGAGCATTGCGTGCTCACAAAGTCGCTATTCTCCGGTATCATAACAAAGCCTGCAACAAAAACCAGGGCAAGCACTCGGAAAGGGACAACCCTTAAACAAAACATAGATCACTACGCGACCAGACAAGGTGCCCACCTGCCACTTGTTCGCGGGGCCTCTCTTCCCGCGATCTCGGCCTGAGGGGTAGCCATTGCCCGTGCGGGCTGTTCGTTGCTTATAATGTGCGATTCGCGCCACTTCAGGCCTGCAACAGCAACAATGACAGGCGACGGTAGTGGGGATAATATTAGCGGTACAGCCCAGTCGGTAACAGCACAAAAAAAGCAACACCTGCCCAAATCACAAGATAGTCACTGTTGAAACTTCGCCTCTTGTTCAAGAGAGGAAACTACAGGACTACGCGGCAAACGATCATAGATGAAAATAAATTTTCAATGATTAGGCGTGGACGCGGCGTACATAAGGAAGGGCGTTTCGGCGGGGCATGGTACGTGCGGCGCATCCTGGCGACAATGTATATGTACTGCTATACCATGACGTGAGATATGTTGCTACTTGTTCGAGAGGAAGGAGTAAGATTGCCCCTATGAAGAAAAACACGTACGTCTCGTCATCAATAAGCGTGCCACAAAATACTGTGTTTTTGTGAGTAAGACTTTTCAATTTGATCGTCGGACCTTTCGCCTGTCACATCTTGAGATCAACTATGAAAAACAAATACATCGACTGTGAGGTGTTACGTACATGTATGTATAAGGCCGAACCGTAAACGGTGATGTTTTGGTTCTTCTCTACTGTAGATTGATAGTGCAGCGCATCGAAGGGGGTTTACGCCCGGAAAGCAACAGCTTCGGCTGTGCGGTTCTGGGAATGAGCTCATCTGCTTTCCGAGAGATACCCAGCTACCAAGTGCAATTCGACACGATCGCGCTTTGAATCAGCCCTCACTTCCCCACACCAAATCCAATAAATGCAAGACATTTTGCGACTTATCGGATTTGAACCGAGGAAGGGTCTATTCCTCACGCGTGATAGCTTCAGCAGATGTCTCGTCTGATGATACACAGTGGGAAAAACTTCAAGCTACAACTCGGATGAAGCGGATTAGGCGGCTGGCTAGCACTTAGTGAGGCGCTTGAGTCATTTCGACAAAGACAGGAGATATTTTCCTCGTTTTATCGCCCAATACCGGTCGTGAAAGTCTAAAAATAAAAGCTTGAACACCGATATAATATGGCTATACATAGGAACTCGCACAGTAAGCCTTTGGTTCAACAGTCGTCAGCTTATTTGGGTTGATGTGTGTTGATGAACATAAACAGCAAAACCTATCGAACGTACCAAACGCGCTGCAAACGAAAAGCAGACGATACTTCAACTGCAAGATAAAATAGTTGCGGTTGGTTCTACTAACAGTTCAAGCATTGACTACTCGAGTCCGACTCTTACGGTCACACCTCACACCACGCAGTCACCATTGACCTACCCGCAGTCGACCACACCCAACACCGCTGGAAACCAGCGCACTGCTCGCCACCCCGCCAGCCAGCGAAATGTCGCTCCCAGCCGGCATGCGATTGATCCTACAGCTGTGCCGTTTCGAACCGCAATACCTCGGAAAACTAATATCGGTAACATAAGTAGTAGCGTTGCTCTTGAGTACTCAAACAATTAATAGAATGTAGAGATTGCAGTTGAATGAATCTCACAGCAGGAAGCACACCATATACCAGCAGAGCACAGCCGGTAGCCTAGCGTGCCGTTTCCATTCGAGACGCTGAGTGCACACAGGCTCGGTGGAGGCTGTCGTACGAACTGTACTGTGCGGAAGGGTCTCGCTGGGCTCCTTGTCTGTCAAGGCAGGATCTGCTCATTGGTGGCTTTGATGTATGATGCTAGGACGATGCTACAGAAAACACGATATTTCAAAGTTTTACTTCGAAACAACGAGCTTTATCTTGTTCGAGAAACAGCTGAAGGTATTTCCGTACCGCCGCTATGAGGGAGCAACAAAACCTTGCTTCGTATATGTTATTTTAGTTCACGCTGCTGCACGTGATGCCAATTGGTTTCTCAACTTCTGAAATGTTAACACGCTAATTAAATATCTGTTCATGCGACGATGGTCCATCGATCTCGACATGGGGTCAACGTATGGCAAGGCCGCTTTGTTTATGGCAACACTAACGCAGGTAGGTGACAGTCTCGATTATATAATGCGAACCTGAGGTCTAGGGGACGAGCGCTCACGGGTACTACCCGAGTTTGGCCATAGGCACTGCTGTTTGCACAGCCTTCATCTTCCCCTGGCAAAATATTTGCCAGGAAAACAAATGAGCCACAAATTGGTAACTTTCCGTCTAAAAACAAATCACTCTTTCCGAATTGTTTTCGAATACGTTTGTACCGACACAAAACGCCCCGCAACCTACGAGGGTAAAAACGTCCATCGTAACAGACAAACAAAATGCGAATCATGAAAAGGATAACAGTGTAAGTACCGTTACAGTGCTTCCGATTGTCATGCGTTTGGTTCCTTCGGGGTGTACGATACATCGCCACTGCAACTGCTGATGGGCCTTACATTTTGTGTTGGGCTATAAACCAAAACGTTCAATAGCTGGCGTGTCTTACATTTTGAGTTCAGGTCACCAGACCGTCGCATCTGTTTATTCAAATCGAGGTGGGTTTGAAGCGTTTCTGCGAATATCAAAATCATGGCCAGGTGGGATAGGCCAGACTATCTTAGATTCTAGAAAAACACAAAATTCTGCGTATCACAAGGGTGGTCAGAAAACATTTTTGCGATACACCACGTCGAATTGTTCAACATCGACCCTCCTGATAGGAAGGGGGGTACCTGACACTTGCCCCTCAATCTACGCTTGAATAACACCTATACATAACTCAACATAGGGGGCGTTAGAGATCCGCCCCCGCCCCCCGGTGCTTGTAAAACGGAATACAGGAGACGGTAGAGAGCAGACCCCCCTGCTTGTAAAACTGAACACAGGAGACGGTCGAGAGCCGCTCCCCCTCAACTTGACACAATGCCTTCCAGCATACTACAATACTACTTGGCCGCGCTGCGACCTATAGACCGCAATTGCGTAGTGACCGCGACTGCAGCAGTAGTGAGAGGTATATAAGCGCTACCAGCTCGTTCGAAGGTAGACCAGAAGGCCCCGCAGGGAGCCGTGGGATTGGCAGGCACATTAATCGATAGATCCCAGGTGTCTTTCACACCTGTGTATACCTTTGCAACGATAATCCATGAGGCAAACGAACACCTGACCGCGACCGGTGTCTTGAACACCTTACCTTCCCACCTGCTGCTGTACATGTCCTGTACGCCATTGTCGGAGATATCGCGAACAGTGCTCGATCCCTCACATATTACATCATGGAATGCCTCGTCTAAGCCGTCAAACGCTAAGACTATACGCTGAAGTATATACGAGTAAAAGCATACAGGTATGATATGCATAGTGATCATGCAGTGTGCCACCAAGCCTCGACCAAGCAGCAAAGCAGAACAGCCAT
>MEHQ01001068.1:0-30071 GCA_008828725.1 Saccharina japonica | reverse complement strand
TTTGCTGTTTTTATGAGAACAGACGCACCAACAAGCAATCGTACTGCTCTGACAAAATATAGATGTTTCGTATATCTTGATAAAAATGAAGACATGTAGCATGTGGTACGTTTGTGTTGACACGCGTTGTGTGGTGTTGCGAAGGCCGTAACCTTACCACGCCAATCCCAACGCAATACGAACTGGTAAGTGCCATTAGTACCACAATCGTTTGTCGGAATCTCGGCAAACCGGGTCATTTTCTATCAGTTGTCATGAAAGGCAGTAGCGGTAGGTCATATTCCGTGAGTGATCTATCCGCTTCAACAAAAACAAAACTAAAAAATCGAGTAACCAACTCTCTTATTTTTCGTACGGAGAGTTGGACAACATGCAAACACAAAACTAATACTCGTAGCTGCGAATATTGTAGGGTACCGGGTATGCGCGACCGTGCGACCGTACCCATAGGTGTCATACGTATGACACAGCAGTATCAAACAGCAGTCAAGTTTGAACACATGGTACTCGTACTGTAAACGTAAGTACCATGTATCGGTAACCAGACATCGAGAGATCTCGTGTGTACTACTGAAAATGTACTCGTACGTACTGACTGATTTTTTTGTGGGTGCCATGCTCTCGACCCAACCGTCGCATGGATATGTCCTGCGTCGGTTCCACCATTCGTCGAGGTCATAGATATCTGTATCTTATTGTACTGCTGTGGTCGTTCGTATTCCAAGACTACTTGCCGTGTTCGGCAGCCCATATGTTGTCCCGTGCACAAGTAATGGCTGACGACACCCAAGGTCTTCGAATACGCAGCAAGGGCAGCCCCCCTTGCTCACATCTCTTCGTATCGTTCATCCGGCTTGTCGTCAAGCATGGATGCTCCAACAACCTGGCGTCTACTCGACGCTACACAGACAAGAAAGGAAAGTGCCACAGGCTCGAGCAGAACCCGAGCCCCGTACTCATATGTACGTATGTACATACCTGGTACTCGTTTTTTATTATTTATTATATGTATGAACGTTGAATAACGTGATTATTTTTATACAAAACAAACAATTAATCCGAGAAAACATTTTTTGTTTGTATGTGGTGTGTCAGGTCGTTGAACACACAGAGTACTAGCAGTAGTACGAAGATCCTAGCTTTTTGTTGTTGGATAATGAAAAAAATATGTTTGTAGTTGAGCACCACCCCTCCTCCTGTCAAGACTCAAAGAAATGCTCGAGCATGCTACCCAATATCCAAGATCGCGTGCCTACTCCTCGCTTGTCTGTCTCTGCCCCCGACGCGTTCACGCCGAGATAAGCAGGGGAAGTCGTACAGATCACATACTCGTGGTACATACCTGATGTACGTACTGCTGTATCGATCGACAAACTCGTACTACTCGTCGTGCGCGTAGTTTCAAAGAGCTTCGAAGTAACGATGCAAAATGCTGACAACATATGACTCCTATACGATACCACTGCACTTATTAATBAATAAACTAAGAAACACGTCAGCTGTGAAATCTCCCGACCAAAGTCCCCCCTTTGTGATTGCGCACTACAACCCCCTTTTAAAAAAGTCACCCCTTTGTGTTTGCGCGCTACCGCCCCCCTGTCAAGATCCAAAGGAATGCTTGAGCATGCCTCCCATAAAACTATCAAAGGGCTGACCACTGACACACAGTGCCAAAATTTATTCCTGGCAATTGCAAACACTTTATTTATTGGAGTTGATTACTGTACTCTAATTATTTCCGTGTTCGGGCACACGAAATGTAGAGAGGCACAGAACACGCAGCTCTGCATAGTAAAGCGTGCGCCACTCTAGTACTCCTACTATACTTCGAAGTAAAGCAGTATGTGCTCGACTCGAACAGCGCTCGAGCCTACTACTTACCTATTTATGGAGCTGCACGTACGCGTACAACATGCTGCGCTGCACTGCGAATAAGGAACATGGGCATCGACTCTTCCGAGCAGACTATGCAAGGACTGACAAAATGTGAATCCTGAATGATACTACTATTCCATTTACTTTAAAAGCACCCCTTTGTGTTTGTGACTACCCCCCTGTCAAGATTCAAAGAAATGCTCGAGATGCCACCCAAGATCCAAGAATTTGCCTACTTCTCGCTTCTCTCTCTCCCCCCCCGCACGCGTTCGCGGCGAGGTAAGGGGGGGGCACGAAGGGCGAGACTGTAATGAACTACTCATATTATTTTAAAAAAGTCACCCCTTTGTGTTTGTGACTACACCCGCCCTGTCAAGATTCAAATAAATATCTCGACATGCCAACCCGATCCAAGAATTGTGCTACTTCTCGCTATCTCTCTCCCCCTCGCACGCGTTCGCGGCGAGGTAAGGGGGGGGCACGAAGGGCGAGGGGCGTCGAGCCGATCCTCGAAGAGAGCGCCCGAAGAAATGAAAAAACCCTCGAGATATTGAGGTGCCGATATTCCGATACTGAGGCCGGCCCGGAATTAAAATTATTTGCCCTGGGAGCTTGAGGGTTGAACCAACATGAACGTATGTGAGTACAGGTACTCAAGGTTCGACTCGAAGCTTGCAACAGTTTCTTCTTTGTATGCGTAGCGTGGATACACGCCAGGTGTCGGGTTCCAGACTTGACGACAAGTCTGGTCCGTGAGAGTTGTGAGAGATGCGGGCGACGCATCCCATCATACACCAGATGTCTCGGGTCAATATTTACCAATCATAGTTCGTCCGTAGACGAAGGATTGTACCGAGATCTTACTGATGAGATCATAGGAGATCTGACGTCACAGTTTGTACGATGAGAGACGGAGATCTCATGACGTGGGAATTGGTGATACCTGCTTGGGAGATCCTTACGGTGATCTCCGGATATGTGCAGGTTGGACGAGGCATGGCTCCCACACGTATATATGTACAAGGCTTTCCTACGGAGTGGTCTTAATATAGTAAAGGCGACGCAAGAGAAACGGGTTACCTCGCCAGCAGCACAGCGTCAACATAATGCACAGCAGCAGCTGCAGCAGCAAAAAAGACAGAAGCAACAAACTGCACTGCTGCATCTTCATCTAAAGCCGAGGAGTGCGGACAAAGCGTTTATTGTGTAGACGAAGAAGGAAACTATTATAATAACAATAAACAAAGATAATAATAAACATTGTTCACGTAGATATATACGAACTCTCGTTTTATGTTTTACCATGCTGCCACCTGCTGGTCGAACATTTACGTACAGTACCCTACTCTATACCTCCTACATCATTATTAATAGTACGTACTTCTATGCCGGTGTCTTCCTTCCTTCGTGTTGCTTCGCCCGTGCAGCAGTTATCTGTTCTCTTGGGCACGCATGCTTTTCTTCTAGGGGTGCTTCTGACTCGTGCATTTCATAATTCGTTTTTTGTCTTTTCGTCCTTACTCTTTGGTTTGGCTCGTGTCGATGTGTTCTCGTATCCGGTAAGTTGACGTTTCACTTGATTTACTCCTTCATTTACTAAGTTTAATTTGTTTGGTTTTCTCTGTCTCACAGTCTGTGACCACATAATAATTTGTATCGCTCTAAATTAGGGATCAGGACAATGGGTGTATGTGATATGACTGGCCATACCATTACATGTACTGCTGCAGTTAGGTTGTAAGACGCATTACAGGGTACAGTAGAAAGAACGGGTTTCCTGTGAAGACAACACACACTGCTGTTTCATACATATATAAGTAGTGTGTACCCCGAACTATGCCAGGGCAGGGCCGGTATAGTGAACAAAAACAATAACACAAACTAATAACTGGGCCACGACCCACAAGCTATAACGCGATCCATTGATCAGGTAAATTGACACACTATAATATGCCGGCATCCACGCGGAGCCCTTGTAGCAGACAAACACAATACAAAACAAAAAAACGGGGCCGGCCACGACGAACAGGTACGAACGCAGTCATCCACGTACAAACCGACCCACCCACACCGACCCACCGACCCACGTACGCACCAACCGATCGACACACTCACTAATCGATCCATCCACTCACTACAACGGCCCACTACAACAGTAGTGTGAATACACAGCAGCACATACGCACAGCAGTAGTCAGACAGTAGTAGTAGTAGTAGTTAGTAGTAGTAGTAGTAGTATAGTAGTAGTAGTAGTAGTAGTAGTAGTAGTAGTAGCAGTAGTAGTAGTAGAGTAGTAGTAGTAGTAGTAGTAATAGTAGTAGTAGATAGTAGTAGTAGTAGTAGTAGTAGTAGTAGTAGTAGTAGTAGTAGTAGTGTAGTAGTGGTAGTGGTAGTGGTAGTGGTAGTGGTAGTAGTGGCAACACACGAAACAGCAGTACGAAATAGCTGCTGCTGCTCTGCTGTGGGTTACTACTCGTGTTCCTTTTTCGTTCTTGTGTTTTTAGACGCTTCTGGAAGCTGTGCCTTACGTCGCGTAATAGTAGTAGTCTTTATATAACCCATCTACAGCAGCAATAACAACAACAGCAGCAGCAGCAGCAGTCCAGCAGTACGACTCGTACGTGCGTACAGCGGACACAAAGAAAACGCCGGCATGGATGCGCAGCCCTTGTACGTACAGCAGTGTAAACAAAACGCCGGCATGGATGCACAGCCCTTGTACGTACAGCAGTGGCCCTTTTTATTTATTGTTTTTGGTCGATTTTTTTACGTCTGGCCTTTTTATCTTGAAATTAGTGTAAAAGTGGCTAACTCGCGAAGTTATGGGCCGATTTCGATTTTAACCGAAGTTCTGGAGATCCATATTTTCACATCTGGGGGACTCTTTAGGAAAAAATTACTTGATTATAGTATGACCAGGAAAATTTCTTGATTTTAGTGTGGATATTTTTATCTTGAAATTAGTGTGGATTTTGGACCCGGGCCGCAAAGCCCTGCGGGTAGATGTCAGTTGGGCTGTTTGCATAATACGTCAGTACAATACGTCAGTTTGGCTGTTACGTCAGTTGCTGTTTGCGAAGAGCTCAGTTGGCCTGTTTGAAGGGCTGGTTGCGAAACAAAAGGTCTGTTTGCAAAGAGCTGTGTATCAGTTGGTCTGTACGGACAAAGAGCATCGAGTAACACCGGACCTCTAATCGTGAAAGAATAGGTAGGTTTATATGTACAAGGTCCCCCTTCGAGACGTGCCTAGGGGAGTGGTCCAAGGACGAATCGAAAACCAACTATTAATACTAGTACAACAGCATGCGACAATGTGTATCATACGCATATCATGTTACGTAGTACATAAATACGACGTTATTAAATATATGCGTACGTATTAAGTATCATCGCACATAAATGTAGATCCGTTTAGAACTGCACCTGCATTTTTTGGGATGAAACATACTCGGAAATAGGGTTGAACCGTTACTATTGACTTGGTCGTTTTAAAACATTGCTCAATGATCCCGCCAAAAATGTTCATCAGGTTTTTGTCATTTTGTTTATATTTGAATATTGAGGCGCTCAAGGTAAGAAAGGTCTCTCCCGCACGAAACGGAGGACTCCCGACAAAAAATAATTTCGAAAGCACTCCACAAGCACCTGGTGCACCGCTAACCCCTTTAACCCGCTGTTCGGAGAACTAATTTTGACGAGATTGATAGATATCGCTCTGCTGTATTGTTGGCCGGAACTTGTATCCTTAATTTGCTTCGTTATAGATGTACAAGCCAGTGGTGTGTATATACAACGCCCCACCCTGTCGAATATGAATTTGCTGCGCTCTCGGCTGGCTACAAAAATCGCAATTACATGCATGCATGTACCACACACAGCAGCGGAGACCCCCCCCAGCGCTACAGATGGCAGGGTCAAAAACAAATAACAACTATAGAATAGGGGCCCACAAAAATGAAGCACGGACAAACTGCCGAAAGCGCGTAAGCCAGTGGTGTGTATATACAGCGCCCCACCCTATATAAAGTGGGCCTGGTGCGCGATCTCACTTCCTGCTTTGCTGGCGGAGTCAAGGAGTGTATAGCGTTGCAGAGCGTTGCAGTGCTCGTGTGTGCTGTCTGTCTTATATACGAGGGGTCTGGGTTACGTACAATACAAAACACGTTTTTTGAAGAAAGGCCCTCGCCGAAGATCGAAATCAAGCCTTCAGATTCAAAATCAGGCATGTTGACCATTTGGCCAAAATACAAAAAAAAATCGTTTTCCCAGGGCCGGCAAATCTTGTTTTATTTCGGCGCGCGCAAGGCATGCGACAGGCCGCACATATATTGTGCAAGCACAGTAGCAAGCAGCAGAAAAGAGACAGGTGGGGGTGGTGATTGATGACGGCTGCAAGACTCCGATGAAGCAACCATTAATAGCCACAACAGTTACGGCCGACCTGCCACAGGCACATCTGCTGCTTGTGTTTCTAGTCGGGGATGTGATGTTGTTGTTTGTGTATCTTGCACGTTGTCTGATGTTTCGTACATTTCTGGGGTCAGCTTCGATTCGGGGAATAAACACAAGAAACGAAAATATAAGGACAGTTGAGGGGTTCCTATTCGATGAAAACGGTTATTACATTTCCGGCCAGAGCAAGCTCCGAGGGTCTGTCACACACAGCAGCAAAACGGGAAAAGGTACGTCGTAGATGATGTCGATGACGGACCGCAGGCTCCCATAAACACAGCTGGCCACAGCAGTACAGCGCAGATGGGCGAGTCACATACGCACAGGATTACCTGCTGGTGCTTATGCGCGGCACACTTGTAACGTAGTGCTCTCTGCATGTTTTGTTGTCTATCTGTGTACTACTGGTATATGTCTGGGCTCTCCTGTGTGCCCATGACGAGCTTGTGAAAGGGCAAACAAAAAAAACCAGAACATTATTATATACTGGCACGTACGTACAAAATAAGGCCTCATACAGAGAACCCGGGTATCCGTCTTATCCACTCCCGCGGGGAAGCAAAACACTTTGAGCGTCCGCCACGCGAGCTACAGTGCTCGGATCGAGCCTAAACCTTGACCAATGTGTCCGGCCGGGCCTCCCGTGCCGGGGTACTAAGCGTTTTGCCGGAAAGTGCTCGCGCGAAAAGGAAAATCGCGAAAAGTACAAACATTTCACAAACATAGCTATACATATACTATTTACGGCGAGGAGGAGGGGCGATGACGACGAGTATGCGATGGTCGTCGGTTACGAGGGTTCTGGCGAAGGTGCTTCTACTGTAAATACCATGGCCGTGAAAAGAGATGGCGCATATACAGAAGGGTGACAGAAGGGCGACGAGCGTTCAAAGAAGGGTGTATGGGGGAGTTGACGAGTGATGGAGAACGAAATCGTGTGAATGCCGAGTAGATGGTTACAGGGGAAGAGTAGCAATCTTGACGGTGTCTGTTAAACCGAGGAAAAGGATCAAGGTTGAAACAGGATTCCTGACGGTTTCAACGGACTGTATCACGCACACAACGGAAAGGCAAGTAAGCATCATGTTATTAATCTCCGAAATCAACCAAGACTGTTCGCAGGCCACACCGACCCGCGAGTCGAATGAGGGGGTGTTAAACTCCTCACGGGTCGGGTCGTGTGTGTCTCGGGGTCAAGATCTTTTTTTAACTCGCGTACTGGGTGAGGTCAAGAGTGCTTGTAATATCACGGGAAGCGTCCGGGATCGGGTCCGGGATCGGGTCCCGGTCAGGTCGGGTAGTTGTGGGCACTGAATGGAATGAACATAATTTTAACAGCGGTTCTTGGAATTCTAGCGGGCGGGCGTGATCACCCTGTTTTCCTCAACAAGAACTAGCACTGTTTCAGACCTGCTCAACCGGTTACCCTGTTGAATCGGATCAAAACACTGGTTTCCTCGCTTTCCCTGATAAGACGACAATATTGGTTGACTTGTTCTGCTGTAAAAACTTCCTGCAGCAGTAAGTAACAAATCCACACAACGCCACGTGCTAAAATAACCATGAATACATGAAAGTTAGTATATCCGAAGCCAATTATGCCAATATATTAGCCTAGAACACGACGATAGCATGTAATCAAATGGGCCCTCCATCCAGTTGGCGGGATATTCGACGTTTGATCCCACCCGTACACCCCACACCCTACACTCACACACACAGAATACACGAAATACGTCCGGGTAAGTTGTCGCGCACGTCACCACTTTGACAAGATCCAAAAAGGTCGCAAGAAGGTAGTGGCGGTCCTTTGGGGAGCTTCGGGAGCATGGGGGGTACGGGTTTCTGTATGCGTTTGATCCAGTCTGGCGTCGTGCTGTACTCTAAGTGAACATTGCCCATCTGATCAACATGAACACACGTGACAATCCAACTAAAATAATCGCCTTATTTGCGAATGGCGTAAACACGCACTTATGAGTACACCACAAGGTTAATCTCAATGAAAATACAATTGTGTTTGCAATATTACGAGTGCTTTACTGTACGACTTCATTTTCGAGATGTCACGCTCAAGCCCGTTAAAACCTGAATAAAACAAAACGGTTAAACCGGCTCTTAAACGTTTTCATAACGCCTCCTATCCGGTTTTCTGTTTTTCAAAAGTCCACCCGGTGCCCTTCCCTGCACACAAGATGTCTCACCACAGCACGGCCCCGTGGAAAAGGCCATGTCAACGCGAACCCGAGCCACGAATGCCGGCAAAGCTCGTATGCGACCATATGCGGCGGAGGGTTGGCAGAGTGCAGCTGCCACGGCGATGTTAGCGCGGTGTGTTTTTTTTACTGCTACTGACGCTCCTGCTCTATGCGCTGTTTGTTTATGCTGCAAAGCTACCATAGACGAGATTAGTAGTAATAGCACTTTCCCACACACCACGCCCCACTCAAGACTGCACTGCACACCTCGGCGGAGTCGATGGACACGCTTAGCATGACCGCGGTAGACCGCAGAGCATACGCGCACACTTGCAGCAGCACAACAACAGTAGCAACAGCAGCCGCCGCCGTCAAGGGCGTTTGTTTTTATGAAAACCGCACCTCGCACAGAAGCCGTTGCCGCCAGCCGAGTATTGCACTAGTTGCTCTTTTCGTATAGTATGTTGTGTTGTGATTGGTAGCAGCGTTTTCCCTTCCCGAATTGCATGGGTTAGGTCTTCGAACCGTTTCTAAACCCGATATCGTTTTGACAATATACACGGCCTTTCGGGGCCAAACGCAACCATCATTCGGTCTTCCGCAAACACTCTACTATGAAAAAGAGGTTAAAGAACAGTCTCCTCTTGTTCGGGGTCCGCGCGCAACATGAACGCCACAGCCTCCATAATTAGGAACGTAATCGAGCCGGGAGTCATTTGCGACAGTCCAATAGTTACATTGGATGATCACTGGCAGCATAGCATACTACTGTATAATTGTCAGTAGCCAATCGCGAGGAAAAGTATCTAACACTAAAAAGGAATAACACCACGCAGCTATTGAATAGTAGCAAAGCTGATTATCGACCGGTCGGGAGAATTAACAGCTGATGTGTTTCTTAGTTTATTGTTAATACTGTGTCATCCCGGGGTCTGTGTGTAATACACCACACAATACTCGTACGTAGCTACTTTCGGTCTGCAGGTACACGCTAGATATATATTTATCCTTGCGGCGCGAAGCCTAAACTTACGTTGTTGTGACGATCCGCAGAGAAGAACTTGTCAGTTTCCGGCGCAGAATGCTTCGTAAAGAACCGACGCAAGTGCGGGGCGGCCGGGAACTGCCCGGCGTAAGCAGCAGTGCTAGCCCCCCGGATCTTCTGACATTGGTTCTTGCCGACATAAGGCGATAGCACGTTGTCTATCTTGGGGGTTCCGAATCCCCAATCCCTGTGTTTTCGGGGGGAATGGAAAGGAAGACGTCCAGAGTATTCAGTAAGTTGCCTGAAAAAAATGCGGCTGTGCGATCAAGGATAACATTTCCCGTGAAGCCCCGACATTTTATACTTCTGGCAAAAAAAACACAATCCGTAGACGGCAAACACGACATGAGGGTATAGGTGAGCCCTTGATGGCGTATTCGGTAAACTGAAAACAGGACAGGAGGCGTTATTCTCAAAAAGAAGCGACCAGTCTAACCAGATTTTATCGGCCGGTGTTAACGGGTTGATTGAAAAAAAGACGTCACCAGACTTCACCAGTTTTGACAAGTAAAAGTATTCGCGATGTTGAAAACCATACGTAGCTTGTTGCGTTGTCTTCTATCTGCACTACCAAAGTTGGCTTTTCTTCCATATGCACTCTTGTTGCGCACTGTTGAGTGCGTTATTGGTTCTGTTCGCAAATGCCACTCTTCGAGACATAATACAATGCGTGCTCATGTTGACCAATTGCAAATATATCCTCAAGAAAAGGACGACGGCAATCGTCAGCTAATATATCACAATGAGACCCGCACACATCGCGTTCTCGAAGCTCCACAAATCATCACAGCTAGGGGTGGTGCGACTTGTACAATCAACAGCCGCCGCCCTTCTCGTTAGTCTACCTGACGAGATTTTACCGCTGCAAAGTAAAAAATACCCAACCCGCATACTGCTAACGAAGGCATCAACCGGTGGGTAGAAGGGATGGGGGGGTGAATGTAAGACACCTGTAAACAAGCTTCGGTCCGGAGGGCCGTTGAATGTAAACACTCCCGCGAGATGAAGTGCAAAGTATAAATGACACGTAAAAAGTAACCAATTGCATGCGAAAAATGCTCAAACCCTCAAAAATCAGGGCATTCAACACGTGTCAGTATTAACACAATAATTCAAAGGAGTATTCAGTAGGATAGACATATTTTGTGGGCGTACTAGGCTTGACAAGGTGGAATAGCATCCTCCACTGACCTACTCAGTCACGTGGCTTGGTGGTTCAATGGGTGTTGCTCTATAACCTCTATGGGTGGGTCGGGAGATCGAGCCTCGCCGAAACAATCATATACGAAGTACAAGTTTCGAGCGTGCGCGCTGGAGACATTAGGATTGATTATGATCGTGCGCTCCTGGACAGTACAGTAGGCTGTGGCGAGGGGAAAACCGCGAGCACTAATACAGCAAGGTGATAATCGAAGAACTCGAACTTAAATAATGTGTTGGTTATATAGCATAGCCACGCGACTGAGCAGGCCAGTGGGCTATGCTATACAACCATAACGGGGAAGGGGTATTGAAAAAGTACAAAACTTACCGAAGTGTCGGGTACCGGTGTTCAAAAAGTACTGAACTTACCGAGGTGTTTCGTAGGGTATCGAGCCCAGTACCGAGGAAAATATGGTGCCCACGGTATTGCGGTCAAGGGTATACCGGTACCCTAGGGAAATAATTAGGTGAGGGTACCGAACTCGCATACTCGTATATGTGTCGGGTAAGATATCGTACAGCAGTAGGAGTGGTGGCACCTGTGCTACGAGAAAATGTGTTGTTGTAGACACGTACGAATCACAGGTGCAGGTTTTTCGTCTTCAAAGTATGCCGAATATCAAGACCCCGTTGCGGAACCAGAAGARACACAACAAACTGAGTCCGTGCACAGACGTTTCAAGGGTTAAATCGACAAGCCGAACGTACAGCGACGCTGACCCTCGCCTCGTGTGTCCTGCACGGATGCTTGCTGCTGTTGCTGATGTTCTACTGCGTTTCTTGCTGCCGCCGCCACGGCTGCTGCTGCTGTACGCTGACGGTATGTTTTCCTTTAGAATACATAACCTAAACGACACGTATACGTATATAGCTGTTAATTCGAGTTAATTCAGGGAAATCAGTATTCCCCCAGCGTGGTGCATTGCATATTTGACTACTGCAGGTACTGAGGTCGCGCTTTATTATAGCACTTAAATTACTATGTAGTAACTGCATTTGGGATGTCAGAAAAAATGGATAACACGGGTATTTTATGTTACTCCGCGACACCGCGACCCCCCTAACACAGGTAGCACATGTTAGATATTGGGAAGATCCAACGGGTAACGTACTAACATTACGCAAACGAAGCCCCCCGTTTGATCACTCACTTGGGCGGGAATAACCCCACGTACCTACTAAGTTTATCTACTCCCCCCAATTGACCACTTTTTTCATCCCGTTTGACCGAAACAGTACCCCCTTCTAACCACCTGGGACAGCCTTAAAAACGACTACTGCAGTACGTATCCACGTCACCACCTAACAGCCCGAATAGACCACGGGGCGGAACATCCAGCACTTGCGAGTAGTCGGGGTCGTTTGCCTCCCAAAATCTCAGCGAAACTATATACAAACCAATTATTTATACGTAGACGATTTGAAGATATCGGCTCTTCTGAGAACATATCATTTCTTCTGAGAAAACATGACGGTGATGGGAGAAGCAGAAAACGCCGTCCCGTTAGGCCCAAGAACGTGCCCGAAACAAAAATAGACAGTTGTGTGCGTGCTTGGCATGGGCTTCGGGTATCTCGCCAGGGCTTCGGAATTGCGTTTGAGGCTTGTTTGGGCCCGCGGGAGCACGTTCCGCGGGCGCGCTTTTACCCTACCCCCAAATGGCCGTAAAACCAGGGGGTATACCCCCAAATGAACATTCCCTTTTATGAATGAGGACTCAGAACCACAATTATACATATATACGTTCATGTTAGTTCAACCCTCAAGCTCCCAGGGTAAATAATTTTAATTCCGGGCCGGCCTCAGTATCGGAATCTCGGCACCTCAATATATCGAGGGTTTTTTCATTTCTTCGGGCGCTCTCTTCGAGGATCGGCTCCGACGCCCCTCGCCCGTCGTGCCCCCCCCTTACCTCGCCGCGAACGCCTGAGGGGGGAGAGAGAGAGAAGCGAGAAGTAGGCAAATTCTTGGATCTTGGGTGGCATGTTGAGCATTTCTTTGAATCTTGACAGGGGGGGGGGGGGTAGTCACAAACACAAAGGGGTGACTGTTTAAAGTAAATGGAATAGTAGTATCATTCAGGATTTCCATTTTGTCAGTCCTTGCATAGTCTGCTCCAAAGAGTCGATGCCCATGTTCCTTATTCGCAGTGCACAGCGAGCATGTGTGTACGCGTACGTGCAGCTCCATAAATAGGTATAGCAGTAGGCTCGAGCGCTGTTCGAGTGCGAGCACATACTGCTGTACTTCAAGTATGTAGGAGTACTACGAGTAGTGCGCACGCTTTACTATGCAGAGCTGCGGTGTTCTGTGCCTCTCTACATTTCGTGTGCCCGAACACGGAAAATAATTAGAGTACAAGTAATCAACTCCAAAAATAAAGTGTTTGCAATTGCCAAAGGAATAACATTTTGGCACTGCTGTGGTCAGTGGTCAGCCCTTTGCATAGTTTTTTATGATACGTACGTACGCGATTTTTTTTTTTAGCCTTTTATCGTTGAAATTTAGTGTCAAAACCGACTAATCGCGAACTTATGGGCCGATTTCGATTCTGACCGATAGTTCTGGAGATCCATTTTTCATCTGGGACTTTTAAAATAATTCTGATTTTGATGCAAAAAAAGAATACTTGATTTTAGTATGGATATATTCATCTTGAAATTCAGTGTGGATATGTGGATAGTAGACTTGATTTTAGTGTGCGGGTAAGACCCCGGGCGATTCGTCCGGTTACGCTGTGAACCTCTCCTTTCATCCCCGAGCGAGTGTCTACGGAATGATAGGTAGGGGCACTCTATATATATTTGACAGTGTTGCTGTGTGTCGAGAGGATCGACTGCAACGCCCCTCGCCGCGCCCTCCGTCCTTTGTTCAATGCCTCCCCGTGAACCGTGTGAACGCGTGCGGAATGTTTTGAGGATCGATTTAAATTGATTTTATGGAGGGAAAACCCCTTTTTATGGCCCAGAAAATAACTATGAAATAATTGCCAGGTAGTACGTATTTGAAAAAAGTAAATTGAAGACAAACGATCGTACCAGTTGCACTCTACTGCTGTGTAGCTAAATGTAGTATATGTACTCGAAAAGTGTGTTTTTGTTGTGAAGTTTGACACGTCGAAAAAGCAAAAAACACCACTACTGCCGTACGGGCAAGAGGGACGTTGCGTACGTTCCGACTGACCGCTCGTTTGCGGTGCCTGCTACATTTCGAGCGATGTATAGACATACTTACTTTTGTCTTTCTTCTGAAATCGCGGCTCACCTCCAGGGGATAGGGGTAACTTTTTGTCAATGAAAATATTTTGAGGCGTTTCGGTTCATTCTGAGCAACTTTCGCACAACAGATTAGGCAGTGTGTGTGGTGTAGAGGCAAAGGACGACCGCAGGATCTATACTGCTACTACTACTGTTTGTTGTACCCTCGATTGATTGTAGCGGACGCCCTGCTGCTGTGCCGCAGCTTTCCGGCCCACTATGTCAATGAAATGACAACGAGCCTTCGATCCATTCTTATTTCGTACCAATACGTCCGTAAATGTAATGTTGTTTCGATATTCATTTTATGAAACAAGCGGTTGTTATATTTACGGACAGAGTGGTACATAGTGAGTGGTACTTCGCGCAGCAAGATGATATACATACCTACATCCACATCAAGTGCGTGGTGTACGCAAACGACGACAACATCAACAGGGACGTACTTGGCGCACTACATAACTGCTGCTGACCTCTCGACTACTGTGTGCCGAATCACACTACTCCTGCTGCTGCTGCTGCTGCTGCTTGCTGCTGCTGTAGCAGCAGCAGCACATCGGTGGAAACGAACAAAAAATGTCAACAACGCGGCCCGAACAACACACACAGCAGAGAGAGGTGCGCAGTGGTGCAGGCAAACGATGACGATAGACAGCAAGAACGTACGCCTGCTACCCTCTCAGGCTGTGATAATTGCATTGCTACTCCTGGGTGGTGCAACAGAACAGCAGAGGAGGAGTGTAGGTTTGTTGGTGGCGGTTGGCCTCATCATCATGGTGGGTGTCGTCTTGAGGTAGGGAAATGTGCACGCTATCGGGTCTGCCTGTCCATCCTCGGTGATGCATGGTAGATGTTCCGATACACGCAGGTAGCTATAGTGCACCGTGGGTGTGCCGCCTCACACGCATGGTGCTGCGTGGTGCTGCTGCTGCTGCTGGGCGGCAGGGTTGCTGCAGCGATGTACAATAGCCTGAGGGTTGTACTCGTAACGCTCTGTTTGTGCTCAGCAACAGTGTAACGGCACTGCTGACCAATCACAGTAATTTTGCAACTCAAAATGCAACTCAAAGCTCACGTGTGATTGGTGGAAACTCGACATTCATTTTTTATTTTCAAGTTGTTTTTTTATTGCAAGTAATAACTTTTGACCCTATTCCTTGACCCAGTGCCGAAATCGTGGGTTTGACCCATCTGGCCTCTCAGGCCTCCATTCGACACCGCTCCTCATTATATGCGGAGCTCTCTCTACTTCTACCGGCTTTCCGCGGGAGGGCGAAGGGGTGTTTTCTAAACGCTGCTGTCAAACGTGCTCTGTGTAGCCACGTGCCTATACCGTGGGTCGTCAAGGAGAAGGTGGAAGATAATGTACACTCGTACCACCACGTTACCAAATATACACACACAAGTAGAGCCAGTACCTGTCGTCAAAGGCCCGTCATGAACACCACACAAGAGTGAGCCGTACCTTTCTGTCACGCTCCACCCTCACATGTATACGGGCAGTATCGTATCATCAAAGCCCGGGTCGCATCATCGTTATCGCAGACTMCCTCTCGGGGCAGCTCCATCTCTCCACCTACGGGGCATACTATATAATGCCCCGATACATAATACGAAGCCCCACAACATATGAAACCCCCACATATCGGGAAACCAGTATCGAGCAACCGCATACCACAAACAGCCCCCCTATTCGGTGCGCGATACGATAGGTCCCGAATAACTTATCGCCAATTGCCAGGTAAAACGGCAAGTCCCAAATTCCATAATAAAGCACTGCCAAGGTAAAACAGCAACCCCAAATTACATCCTTCATCATTGCCAAGGTAAAACGGCAATCCCAAATTCCATCCTCAAGAACTGCCTAGGTAAAACGGCAATCCCGATACAAAATCTCTCAATCTCGATTCCAGTATATATCTCCTAAACTATAGCGAGACAGCAACTAACTACAGGAAGGGGGAAATCCAACAAACGTGAGTATGCTGGTAAAACCTTCAAACAAAATCAATAACACCGTCTTCACATAAATACCGTACCGCCCGATAACATCGGCCCCCCTATTGTGTACTCTGTATGAGCACAAGAACAGAACATCTGTGATATAGAACATCTCAAATAAAATCATAGCAGCCCCCCTGCTTGACACTCCCTTCGGAAGTATACAAGAAGAGAACAATCCGCATCTGAATCCAAAAGTACCATAGGTACGTATCAGTAATTGGTTCCCCTCTGCGTTGTGCGCAGTTAACCAATAGCCAAAGCGTACGGCACGATTCATCAAGACCATCGGCATACTCTATTGGCGTATTAACCTTATTCAACGTATGGGTACCTCCCAACACTTTCTCCATTTCCTTAAGAACTCCTGAAGTTGCACGTTAATTCTTCAAGTACTTCCAAAAACATCCCATGCACATCGAAAACTCCTACTATTATCCCCCAAAACCAAATGCCCCAAAACCCCCGGAAAAACAAACAAACAAACAAACCAGTGGATGAAATCACAACAAGTTTTCCACAGAGTCACGGTCAAAACGAAACGTCCCAGCGTGCAACGGTTTGATGAGAAAGTCGGCATGCTGCTCTGCCGACCGTACGTGTTAATCTCAAACTACCCGTTAGACACATGCTCCAGACATCTACGTCCTATAATCAAACCATACACAGACACCAGCACGCATAACTGCTCCACCAGAGACAGACCTCTGGTCAGTAGCCTTGCGTGCATAGTCCGCATGCACGTATGATATAACCCGACTCCACTATCTGCGATGGAAAGTCTTCGTCGTGTTACCGAGTACAACTACTATCTCCCCCCTGCTCGGTAGACGACAAAACATTCATCGCATGGTTGATAGTAAAATGCTGCGATATCAGTGTTACTCTAAAACCCCTCAACCATAAAATAAAAACCAAACTCAAGTCCAAACCCACAAACCAGAAACATCAGCGATCTGTATCAAATAAGCGCCGCAGGCAACGAAACAAACAGAACGTCGTTGTCGTTGTATGCGTGCACTCACGTACAAGACTGCTCGGTCCAGCGTTATAATTCAACTATCCTCCTATTAAAACAAGCATTTAGGCCCTCGATATACCAGGTAAGGCATCGTCTTTCAATCATACCCCAGGTCATGATAAATGGACTGCCATAACCGGATAGGTGACAATTTACAGCTAGCTGCTGATGCTGTTATTTTATAGTATTCTGGCATCGTATTTCAGAGGTCGTAGTACGCAATTCAGAATGCCAAATATCAGATACCAGTATACCAGGTGCATGTCATTAGACTCGTATATCCAATGAAAGCATTTTACAATCCAAGCGTCATAAATATTTCGGCTCGTCAATTCCTACTGAAACAAAACGATCCAAAACTTTTAATCTACTGGTAGGCCATTGCTACTAAACTACCCCAACCCCACGCGCTCAACCCCCGTCTCCTGCTCCCTGCCCCACGGACTCGAACGCTTGTCTTCCGCCGCGGCTCAACGCCACCGCGGTATGGACTACATCTCATGAATCCGCAGAGTGAGGGTGCAGTTTGACTCGTTGAGCAAAGGGTGCATCGGGTGGTTAGTTTCAGCGCCAGGAACCAAGTCAAATCGTTAGATAACGAACCACATCATTATGCACTATGTCTGTGGGTAGAATCATGCCATCAACCCCCTCTCGTGATTCTTCCCAACAACAATAGTGACAAAAACAACGTCAGTACCGATTTCTGGTTGCTCTTTCTACTCCATGACCACAAAAAAAAAAAAATTACCATTACAACGCATCAGCAGTAATTTTCCAACACATTAAATATCATGTACTTGATAATCAAGCTGGCAACCCACCCCCTGTTATGCTTCAAGCAACACACAGCAGTACGGGTATCATGCATCCACGTATACATATATAATACGGTATACCAGTACACAGCAGCGGTCTAACAAATCATGCACTGCTGCTGTAGAATCAAACAGTCAGAAATTATCATACACTGCTGCTTGCTGTATAATCAGTCCATCACAAACTGGTTCCACACAGCAGTGTGCTTTGTCTGTAGAATCATGGCATCACAACCCCCCCTCCGTGATTCCAACGGCAATAGCAGCAGTCTAACAAATCATGCACTGCTGCTGTAGGATCAAACAGTCATAAATTATCATATATATATACTGCTGCTTGCTGTATAATCAGTCCATCACTAACTGGTTCCACACTGCAGTGCACTTTATCTGTAGAATCATGGCATCACAACCCCCCCCGTGATTCCAACAGCAATATACACAAAATATAGCGGTAGTGCATCATACCCGTAGGGTACAATCACACAACTATAGCCCTCGCTCACACATACCAGCCGATTGTTGACTTGCCTGGATCAAACGGGAACGTTCGCTCTCCTACCCAGTTCCCATTCAACCACACACATAGCTGCGATCCATCATACCAGGGTACAAGCTCACCACAACTACAGCAGTCATTGCTCAAATATGCCGGCCAAGACACAAGGAAGCACAAAAACAAAATAACAGACCAAGAACATCCAATCCACTGAATCCACCAACAAGAAAGTTGGCCAGACTGGAAAATATAACATGCCTGCCTCCCCGGATCAAATGGAAAATATCGCGCCCCGCTGCCGCAGATGCTGCTGCTGCTGCTCCCCTCTTCCACGAGCTCCACCTCTGGCCGTCCGCCGTCAACCCCCCCCCCACGCKCATCCCGTTCCTCTGGTTTCCCTGGGTCGAAGGGGTACGAGCCACTCTGACCCAAACCAATCTGCGGCACTCCGCCGCCCACACCGTCCCCACTGGGCTCCACCTCAGGCAAAGCAACACCAAGCTCCACCACCCTAGCCTCAGTACCAAGCTCCACCACCTCAAGCCAAGCCACTCCAAGTTCCACCACCGCAGCCTCAGCAAAACCGAGCTCCTCCTCCTCAGCGTCGGGCTGCTGCTGTACGTACGCAGCTAGCGGCGCACGAGCATCACGGAGCTCCTCCACCTCGGGCTCAACAACAACAAGCTCGACAGACGCAGCTAGCGGCTCACGCGCACCACCGAGCTCGTGCGCCTCGGACGCAGCCACACCAAGCTCGTCGAAGCTCCGGTACGGAACACCAATTCCTCCAGCTCGTCGCTTGGCGGACTGCAATCTCTCCCACCAGGCTTGCTTCTGCAGGAAGGTGCGCGGTCGAGGTCCATGATACATGTTCCACAGCTTCTCGCGCGCAGCCGCTCTACGGGCATCTCTTTCCTTGTTGACGATATCCAGCTCCAACATCAGGTCCTTCATCATCTGCTGCCGAAACAGTTTGCTCTACCCTGGCATAGCACTACCTCTCCTAGTCGTCGACCTCGGCACTACTGCCGGCTGTACCTGCGGCTGCTGGAGCGCCGGCGTTCCAGCCTGCGGCACGTTGCTGTYGTCCGGCGCGTAGACGATAGTGGGCTGGGCATGTGCACTGCCGGCCAGTGACCATAGCCACAACCCATCGCACACGCGTGTTGGTGCAGAACAAATCGCTGCCGTCAGGTGCCCTCGAGCGCCACAGACGTTCGACGTGTAGAAACCGCTCATAGACGCTCCTGGGCGGAGGCGGAACTCCGCGGTACCACCCATGGTCGGTATACGTGCACAAACCAGTGAGCCCCTGGCAGGTGTGCTTTGCGGGAGTAGGGGGTGCGTGCGGCGGACTGCCGCCCCCCATGCCGCGGCTGTGCCTGCTGGACGTCCAGCGCCGCCAGTACTCGCTCGCGTGGTGCTGCTGCCAAGGCTGCTGGCTCTGCGCTGTGCTGCGCGGGCCTGCGCCTCCAGACTGCCGCTGCTGGCTGCCCACCTTACCTGGCTGCGTGCTGCTGCTGGCTGCTGTGCGGGCCTCCCCCCGACGCGGCTGCTGCTGCTGTGCGCCTGACGCCTCCATGCGCCGCTGCTGCTGCTGTCTGTCCATACGCGCTGCTGCTGCTGCTGTGGCCCGACGCCTCCATATGCCGCTGCTGCTGCTGCTGCTGCTGCTGCTGCTGCTGCTGCTCTGCTGGCTGCTGCCCCGAAATCAATCAAAGACCATCTCCATCGTCATTCCCCCCCTTTAGACCAAGCCCCCTCTACACAGTATAGCTCCAGCGGCCTCGGGCCCGAAGCACCCGATAATCGTGTTTGCTAACGCTCGCTGTAAACGTGCTCTGTGTAGCCACGTGCCTATACCGTGGGTCGTCAAGGAGGGTGAGTGATAATGTACTCGTGATCACCACGTTACCAAATACACACCACGGATCCCTGTCAACAAGAGCCATCCGTCGTARCATAAACCACACACAGGAGGTAAGCCGCACCAGGTTTGTCACCGGCTGCACCCCTCACACATATACGAGCAGTATCATTCTATCAAAGCACCGGGTCTCATCATCATTGTATCGCAGACTGATCCCGTAGGACCAGCTTCATCCCTCCAGGCACGAGGCATATTGAATAATGCCCCGACACATAATACAAAACCCCACAATACATGAAACCGTCACATATGTATAGTTATGTTTGTGAAATGTTTGTACTTTTCGCGATTTTTCTTTTCGCGCGAGCACTTTCCGGCAAAATGCTTAGTACCCCGGCACGGGAGGCCCGGCCGGACACATTGGTCGAGGTTTAGGCTCAATCCGAGCACTGTAGCTCGCGTGGCGGGCGCTCAAAGTGTTTTGTTTCCCCGCGGGAGTGGATAAGACGGATACCCGGGTTCTCTGTATGAGGCCTTATTTTGTACGTACGTGCCAGTATATAATAATGTTCTTTTGTTTTTGTTTGTTTGCTCTCTCACATGGCACACAGGAGAGCCCAGACATATACCAGTAGTACACAGATAGACAACAAAACATGCAGAGAGCACTACGTTACAAGTGTGCCGCGCATAAGCACCAGCAGGTAACTCGTGCGTATGTGACTCGCCCATCTGCGCTGTACTGCTGTGGCAGTGTGTTTATGGATCCGGCTGGTCCGTCATCCACATCATCTACGACGTACTTCTTCTTTTGCTGTTGTGCTGTGTGTGACAGACCCTCGGAGCTTGCTCTCGCCGGAAATGTAATAACCGTTTTCATCGACTAGGAACCCCTCAACTGTCCTTATATTTTCGTTTCTTGTGCTTATTCCCCGAATCGAAGCTGACCCCAGAAATGTACGAAACATCAGACAACGTGCAAGATACACAAACAACAACATCACATCCCCGTCTAGAAACACAAGCAGCAGATGTGCCTGTGGCAGGTCCGCGCTGTACTGCTTGTGGCATCCAGCAGCAGTAGTTGCTTTCTCGGAGGCTATGATCCGTCATCGGTCATCTCTATCTCTCTCCTTCTGCTGCGCTGCTGCTGTGCATGTGTATGTGCGGTGCGTCACGCACTCACTGCTGTGGACACGCACGCCAGTATAAGAAATAGTTTGACTCTTTGGTAATATGGTCAAATGAGTGCGATGCCCGGTTATTTGTTTGAAGTCGTCAGTTCGGGACTCTCGTTCATATGTTTTTCCTTTTTAGTGGGGGATAGAAATTTACTTGCTATTTGTCGGCGGGCCGAAAATGACTTGACCTTGGTATGAGGGGGGTGAAAAAGCTCACCGTGCATTGTTATCCCACCCACTGTTCGAAAGACGCCCGAGGTGACGAGACTCGAAATACAGGGCGGACAAAACTACCGCACGCGCTTCATGCTGTTTTATTGCTCTGCACTGCTCGTGTGCTGTCTGTGGTGTCTGGGTTACGCACGTACATAATACAAACATAAAACAAACCAAAGTGAAAAATAAACAGTCATTTTTCGGCCCTGACACAAAAAATATGCCAATTTCGACCCTCCGCACCAAAACCAGGCCACAATTTCGAACCCAACGACAAAAACCAAGTCATGTTTGATCCCCCACATAAAACCATGAGGACTGTGCGACCCGAACACGGAAATCTGACGCGTATTCGAGTCCCCTGTCTGGAGAACCAAGCAACTGTGGTGCCTCTCCACACAACAAAACGACCACTAATACCCCAAAAACAGCACTGCGGCGGGGAAACAGTAATATAATGTGGCGGAACGCTAGGAAAAATCTAGCGTTAAAAATATGCAGTCAAGTAGTAAGTGGTTCCACCACTATTGCCAAGTCATTTTCCCCAAAAGTGCGCAGGTCATCGTGATTAAGTAGTTCGTAACAACAATAGTATGCACTGTACCCGTGCATGTACGGGTAATATGGCAGAAGAATTCATAATGCAAGCCGTGCGTACTAGTGATGTAAGTATGCTTGCGTTTAGGATACAACTATCGACAGTTTGTACGAGTGGATCAATCTCGGTCGTGCGCCACTCCCTAGGCATGTCCCGGAGGGAACCGTACGGAATATGCAGTATGAGCAAAACCGCAGACCACAAACAAGGGTCCCACGTATCGGAGGACGCTCCCGCCCGGGGTCTAAAACACCCACACTAAGAATCAAGTCTAAATATCCACACTATCCACACTAATTTCAAGATAAAAAACTCCATACTAAAATCAAGATTTAACTAATCGTATTTTTTTTAAAGAGTCCCCCAGATGTGAAAATATGGATCTCCAGAACTGCGGTCAGAATCGAAATCGGCCCATAAGTTCGCGAGTTTGCGGTTTTTGCTCTAATTTCAAGATAAAAAACTCAGACGTAAAATCGACCGAAAAAAAAAAAGAATAAAAGGGCCACTGCTGTACGTACAAGGGCTGCGCATCCATGCCGGCGTTTTGTTTGTGTCCGCTCTACGTACGTACGAGTACGTGCTGCTACTTTCTGGACTGCTGCTGTTGTTGCTGTCGCCTCCTTCGATTGCTTGCCGGACGTCTCTCTACTTTCTAGCCTTTCTATGCTTCCTACATGTTTTTCGCGAGAGCCTTTTCGGTGTTGTGTTCGTACGTGTACCCAGAGCACGGCCGCGCGGGCGAGCTCGGAGCCATCGCGGGTATGGGAGGGCGCTGGCCAGTAGAGGGGGGGGCGGAAGGAACGCGGTTGCCTTTTTCGTGGCTAGGCGTGGTGTGTCCATCGAGACACGAGGCAAGCATGAAGCGGCTTTGAATTCGTTGCTGCCCCTGCCAAAACAATCCAGCCTGCCCAAATCTATAAGGGTCGGTTCTGACTATTAAAACAAAATTCAAGCGGTGCTTATTTCTCGAACAAATATTATGTACAGAGAGCGAGCTACGAGTTTGAACACCAACATGGTCGAGCGCGCGAACGAGGGCCATGGTGAGCACCGGGCTTCACGCGAGGCGGGCCACGGGGCTCACTAGGGCAGAGAGGCAGTAGAGCTCGACCCGGACCGAATCGATCGCGAGGTGATCGCGGGTGGGTGGAGAGCGTCGAGGCTGACAGGAATGACAGAGATTCCGATTTTTTTTTAGAGGCGCAACCATGACAAGAGACCCGACGGCGACGGCGCGGCGGCATTTTTTTTAAAAATCAATTTTTCATGTTAATTGATTTTTATATTTGTTTCGACCGTTTTTTTTCGTTTTCGTTTTTCGTTTATTATTTTGTCATTTTGTTCGAGTACGAGTATGTCTCATACGTTTTTCTCAGTTTTGTGGCTTTTGTTTTTCGTATTTCACAACTTGACGACCGCGTGCTGTGCTTTCTTATTCATACAAAGTACGAAGTACTGCTGTTGTAACACCACACATACATACCAGGTAATCACGAAAAAGGCACAAATCACACCCAGCAGGCAGCACGGCGCCGTGCTGTGAGCCGTGTTGACTGTACTGTCGTTTTGTTCGAGTACGAGTATGTATCATATTTCTTTCTCAGTTGTTGTGGGTTTTGTTTTTCGTATTTCACAACTTGCAAGACCGCGTGCTGTGCTTTCTCTTTCATACAAAGTACGATATGCTGTTGTACTACCACACCTACCAGGTAATCACGAAAAAGGCACAAATCACACCCAGCAGGCAGCGTGGCGCCGTGCTGTGAGCGGTGTTGCTGTATTTTCTCTTTCGAACATACGAGTACAGCTTTGTTGTCCTGGAGCATGGAGCCCTTGGCATTTGCAAGTTGCCTGTTTCCTCCTTAATTTATGTGCCACCTGTGACGTTCTTTCACATTCTGTTGTGATGTCCTTGACGAGCGAGCGTAGCGGGCGGAACCGCCCGCTACGCGAAGCGCCTTGTAATGTATGATACGAACCTGCGGAGTGCGATAACAACGAACAGAAAGAGCGTGACTCGTTTTATGTACGTACATATTATATAAAGGGGGGTAATTATTTATTTTCTGAATTGGGGGAGACGAATTAAATACTATCGTCCAGACGACACGATACCCCAACATAGCTGCGGTACTCGTGGATTTGATTTGCCGCATATTACCTGACTGGGTACGAACTGTGAACTGGCCACACCTGCTGTACCATTAATAGTAATGTACTACTGCTGTTCGTACAGTTGTGCTGCTGTATGTTGCGACGTTATTTATAGCAGCTGCAGGCCGGCACGGAAGCTTTGTATATATTTTCAAAGTATCATTCATCGCGTTCAATCGTCATTATAGCGCAAATTCCTCTTTTGTTCATCGTGGCTTTTGCACTGTTGCTGTACTTTTTTTGTTGTTTTCATGCGCTGACTTCCAATCAATGACAACGCATTCAACGCCAGCAACGTGTGTCGCAACTACTCGTATGCTTGATTTCTTTGTTTTGAACCTTTATCTCCTGATAATTTATGAATTCGGATGAAACCCTTGGCATTCCTTTAATTTTGTTTTCGTTTATGTCAGATGGAACGATTCCAACTCCTTCCCTGCCCTACCCGAAGCATGGGTGCCGTAAATGGATTCGGATGAAACTCTTGGTTTTTTTTTTTTTTAGATATGTCGGATGGAACGATTCCAACTCCTCCCCTGCCCTACCCGAAGCATGGGTGCCGGGCCCTTGTTCGTATAGGTCATATTATTCAGAAGCGACGGCACCGCAAATATCAACTTCAGCGGCGAGTCATTCCCGCAAGATCCACCCAGTTCGAGGTCGACGCGTTCGGCGGCGGCGAGATCTCAATTATTTTCTGACTCTTATTGTGTCTGAGTAGACTCGTATCTACAACACTATACACTACAACGCTACTACTGCTGTACAGCATTACGTACTACACAGCAGCAAAAAACAGTATTATATACACCACCAGCTGCTCGCTACTTCGTACTGCTACTACTTACTATACGTACCGCTGTTGTCGTAACACACCAGTAATATTTCTACTGTAATGGTATGGGCTAGGAAGACCGGTAATTACCTCTGCATAGGTAATTGGTCCGTTTTCGTATAACTTGGATGGCATTCGTATTCGGTATTCGGGGTATTTATAATATCTGTGGGCCATACTTGAAGCCCACCGAGACAGATGTCATCTGGCTCGGGGATTAATAAAAGCTGCTTCTCTTCTACGCTTGACTCTACGGAAAGTGAGTAACACCAAGGATGCTTAATAGACAAACCTGCAAGGGGATACTCTGTGTCTCACCCAGTCTTATCACACTACTCTGAAAAAGGGGCTATCGCAGTACAGGAGTAGTAGCTATATATACATGAATCCACCCGAGAAAGATCCAGCCGAGTTTTCACTCCTCCGTGAATCTGTGGTTTTTTAATTGAGACAAAATACTTTGACTGGACTCAGCACCACAAATATTTTCCTCAGAAGCAACGGCACCGCAAAATATCATCTTCAGCAGCGAGTCGTTCCCGCAAGATCCACCTAGTTCGACGTCGACGCGTTCGGCGGCGGGGCGCGACCCGAGAGTGCGCGCGGGGGGGTATGAGCAGGGGAGGCTGAGGGATGCGACCCTTGAGAAGAGCGCGCGACAAAGCGCGGGAGAGGCGCTGAAAGCTGACGCGAACCGATTTCGGTATGTTCCCCAGACGATAGGAGAGATTTTGGTCATTTCCAAAATCACTAGGAGCATCCTTCCAATTTCGAGATAATTCCATGTCTATGCACAGTAGAGCCAACAGCAGCCGCACATTGCCCGATTTAGAATTCATGCTTCTGCCTATATGCTGTTGTGTCCCTGGTACATATGTAGGGCATTTCGGTAGGGTACGTGCGGCAGTATGCCGGCGTGTTTTCTCGAAAGTACCCGGTACCCGGTCCTTAGTCAAGTTCGGTACGTCCTCAATACTTGTACCCCCGACACTTGGGTGAATTCGGTATGTTTTCAGTACCGTTACCCGACGCTTCGGTAAGTTCGGTATTTCTCCAATACCGGTACCCGACACATATACGAGTATGCGAGTTCGGTACCCTCACCTAAGTATTTCCCTAGGGTACCGGTATACCCTTGACCGCAATACCGTGGGCACCATATTTTCCTCGGTACTGGGCTCGATACCCTACGAAACACCTCGGTAAGTTCAGTACTTTTTGAACACCGGTACCCGACACTTCGGTAAGTTTTGTACTTTTTCAATACCCCTTCCCCGTTATGGTTGTATAGCATAGCCCACTGGCCTGCTCAGTCGCGTGGCTATGCTATATAACCAACACATTATTTAAGTTCGAGTTCTTCGATTATCACCTTGCTGTATTAGTGCTCGCGGTTTTCCCCTCGCCACAGCCTACTGTACTGTCCAGGAGCGCACGATCATAATCAATCCTAATGTCTCCAGCGCGCACGCTCGAAACTTGTATATGATTAATTCGGCGAGACTCGATCTCCCGACCCACCCATAGAGATTAAAGAGCAACACCCATTAAACCACCAAGCCACGTGACTGAGTAGGCCAGTGGAGGATGCTATTCCACCTTGTCAAGCCTAGTACGCCCACAAAATATGTCTATCCTACTGAATACTCCTTTGAATTATTGTGTTAATACTGACACGTGTTGAATGCCCTGATTTTTAAGGGTTTGAGCATTTTTGGAATGCAGTTGGTTACTTTTTACGTGTCATTTATACTTTGCACTTCATCTCGCGGGAGTGTTTACATTCAACGGCCCTCCGGACCGAAGCTTGTTTACAGGTGTCTTACATTCACCCCCCCATCCCTTCTACCCACCGGTTGATGCCTTCGTTAGCAGTATGCGGGTTGGGTATTTTTTACTTTGCAGCGGTAAAATCTCGTCAGGTAGACTAACCAGAAGGGCGGCGGCTGTTGCTTGTACAAGTCGCACCACGCTGCTAGCCGTGATGATTTGTGTAGCTTCGAGAACGCGATGTGTGCGGGTCTCATTGTGATATATTAGCTGACGATTGCCGTCGTCCTTTTCTTGAGGATATATTTGCAATTGGTCAACATGAGCACGCATTGTATTATGTCTCGAAGAGTGGCATTTGCGAACAGAACCAATAACGCACTCAATAGTGCGCAACAAGAGTGCATATGGAAGAAAAGCCAACTTTGGTAGTGCAGATAGAAGACAACACAACAAGCCACGTATGGTTTTCAACATCGCGAATACTTTTACTGGTCAAAACTGGTGAAGTCTGGTGACGTCTTTTTTCAATCAACCCGTTAACACCGGCCGATAAAATCTGGTTAGACTGGTCGCTTCTTTTTGAGAATAACGCCTCCTGTCCTGTTTTCAGTTTACCGAATACGCCATCAAGGGCTCACCTATACCCTCATGTCGTGTTTGCCGTCTACGGATTGTGTTTTTTTTGCCAGAAGTATAAAATGTCGGGGCTTCACGGGAAATGTTATCCTTGATCGCACAGCCGCATTTTTTTCAGGCAACTTACTGAATACTCTGGACGTCTTCCTTTCCATTTCCCCCGAAAACACAGGGATTGGGGATTCGGAACCCCCGAGATAGACAACATGCTATCGCCTTATGTCGGCAAGAACCAACGTCAGAAGATCCGGGGGGCTAGCACTGCTGCTTACGCCGGGCAGTTCCCGGCCGCCCCGCACGTGCATCGATTCTACACGAAGCATTTTGTGCCGGAAACTGCCGAGTTCTTCTCTGCGGATCGTCACTCCAACGTAAGTTTAGGTTTCGCGCCGCAAGGATAAATAGATATCTAGCGTGTAACTGCAGACCGAACGTAGCTACGTACGAGTATTGTGTGGTGTATTACACACAGACCCCGGGATGACACAGTATTAACAATAAACTAAGAAACACATCAGCTGTTAATTCTCCCGACCGGTCGATAATCAGCTTTGCTACTATTCAATAGCTGCGTGGTGTTATTCCTTTTTAGTGTTAGATACTTTTCCTCGCGATTGGCTACTGACAATTATACAGTAGTATGCTATGCTGCCAGTGATCATCCAATGTAACTATTGGACTGTCGCAAATGACTCCCGGCTCGATTACGTTCCTAATTATGGAGGCTGTGGCGTTCATGTTGCGCGCGGACCCCGAACAAGAGGAGACTGTTCTTTAACCTCTTTTTCATAGTAGCGTGTTTGCGGAAGACCGAATGATGGTTGCGTTTGGCCCCGAAAAGCCGTGTATATTGTCAAAAACGATATCGGGTTTAGAAACGGTTCGAAGACCTAACCCATGCAATTCGGGACAGGAAAACTCTGCCGCCAATCACAACACAACATACTATACGAAAAGAGCAACTAGTGCAATACTCGGCTGGCGGCAACGGCTTCTGTGCGAGGTGCAGTTTTCATAAAAACAAACGCCCTTGACGGCGGCGGCTGCTGCTGCTGCTGCTACTGTTGTTGTGCTGCTGCAAGTGTGCGCGTATGCTCTGCGGTCTACCGCGGTCGTGCTAAGCGTGTCCATCGACTCCGCCGAGGCGTGCAGTGCAGTCTTGCGTGGGCGTGGTGTGTGTGGGAGAGCGTTACTACTACTAATCTCGTCTATGGTAGCTCTGCGACATAGAATCAGCTCATAGAGCAGGAGCGTCAGTAGCAGTAAAACAAAATACACCGCGCTAACATCGCCGTGGCAGCTGCACTCTGCCAACCCTCCGCCGCATATGGTCGCATACGAGCTTCGCCGGCATTCGTGGCTCGGGTTCGCGTTGACATGGCCTTTTCCACGGGGCCGTGCTGTGGTGAGACATCTTGTGTGCAGGGAAGGGCACCGGGTGGACTTTTTGAAAAACAAAAAACCGGATAGGAGGCGTTATGAAAAACGTTTAAGAGCCGGTTTAACCTTTTTTGTTTTCTTCAGGTTTTAACGGGCTTGAGCGTGACATCTCGAAAATGAAGTAGTACAGTAAAGCACTCGTAATATTGCAAACACAATTGTATTTTCATTGAGATTAATCTTGTGGTGTACTCATAAGTGCGTGTTTACGCCATTCGCAAATAAGGCGATTAGTTTAGTTGGATTGTCACGTGTGTTCATGTTGATCAGATGGGCAATGTTCACTTAGAGTACAGCACGACGCCAGACTGGATCAAACGCAACCAGAAACCCGTACCCCCCATGCTCCCAAAGCTCCCCAAAGGACCGCCACTACCTTCTTGCGACCTTTTTGGATCTTGTCAAAGTGGTGACGTGCGCGACAACTTACCCGGACGTATTTCGTGTATTCTGTGTGTGTGAGTGTAGGGTGTGGGGTGTACGGGTGGGATCAAACGTCGAATATCCCGCCAACTGGATGGAGGGCCCATTTGATTACATGCTATCGTCGTGTTCTAGGCTAATATATTGGCATAATTGGCTTCGGATATACTACCTTTCATGTATTCATGGTTATTTTAGCACGTGGCGTTGTGTGAATTTGTTACTTACTGCTGCCGGCAGCTTTCACAGCAGAACAAGTCAACCAATATTGTCGTCTCATCAGGGAAAGCGAGGAAACCAGTGCTTTGATCCGATTCAACAGGGTAACCGGTTGAGCAGGTCTGAAACAGTGCTAGTTCTTGTTGAGGAAAACAGGGTGATCACGCCCGCCCGCTAGAATTCCAAGAACCGCTGTTAAAATTATTTCTATTCCATTCAGTGCCCACAACTACCCGACGTGACCGGGACCCGATCCCGGACCCGATCCCGGACGCTTCCCGTGATATTACAAGCACTCTTGACCTCACCCAGTACGCGAGTTAAAAAAAGATCTTGACCCCGAGACACACACGA
>MEHQ01000365.1:0-71538 GCA_008828725.1 Saccharina japonica | reverse complement strand
TAGTATCTCTGTGTCGTAGTTTTGTGACCACAGAACTGGTACCTTTTTAGGATGAAGAATCGGCACGGACACTGGGTGTGCTGGATGTAGACGGGTAGAAAGGAAGGTTTAATGTGAAGAACACACTGAGGGGATGGGGCAGCCTTCTTACATCCACTCTTGTTGTTCCATTAGTTTGAACCCCCTTGGTACCCGCGTGTGCTTCCATATACTAGACAACAAGACTACTCGATCTCACGAGACAGCTGTGTTTTTGATTATTATTTTTAAATATATCTATCAGGGACGCCAACAAGAGCTCTCGTACTCTGTACGTAACGCGTAAAGGAACATGCCACGTATCGGTACGGTGCGTTCTTCGATTCCTTCCCGTCGACATCCAGCACACCCAGTGTCCGTGCGGGTTCTCGGATCCTAGAGCGAGACAAGCTATGCGGCCACAAAACTATGACACAGACAGAGAAACTACAGCAGTGATTGTTGTTCAAAAGAGAAACGCAACGAACTACGACGGAGTGCTCCGAGAGGACGTCGTCACTAGCGCTCCCGATACGTAAAATACGCCAATACGTAATGCCACACGTCTACCATTATAGCAGTAATGTCGCAGTCTACTGTAACCAATAGCACACCGTTATATGAATACGATAATAGGCTACGTACTGATATTAGATACCGGTGTTTGTTTGTTTGTGTCTGCCTGCCGACAGGGCAACTGGTCGCATGTAGCGCGATGAAGCAGGTAATATTTACATGTGCGCACAACCAACCCTTGTAAATACACGGCCCTTTCTGACTGGCTGTGACATGTCAACATGCAAAACGATGCCAACAAGGCGCTGCTCGTATCGTATATACATTTCGTTGTGGCACACAGCAGCTACAGCAGTACCTCCACACTCCCTCTTCTCCTACCCTCCCCCTCGTCGGCACACACACCCATCCCTTTTTCTCCGCAATTTTGATATCCACACGAGAGGACTGCTGTACCACCGCCACCACCACCGTAATCATCACCTCTACGATCATCGCGACGACCACCACGACCACCTCGGATTTGTCACCGAACGGTGCTACGAATAGCCGTCGCGGTGCACGTTTCTTTGGGGTAAAAAAACGCAAACCCAAAGTTTAAACGACTGGCTTCGTAGGTCGCTACCTGCCAGCCGCCCTGGGAAGTCGTCTTGGGGACAAGCCACTAAATCAAACTGGATATCCGCGCCGACGTCTCAACAAGGGGCGCAATCCTGGGCATCCCCGGGACCAGTTCTGTTCGTTTCCTGCCAACGTGTTGTCTGTGCAGCACACTGCGTCCTACCTAGAACGCTGTTGTAGTCCCCCCACCGGCAGCAATTTCGGTTTTTCGCAGTTCTCTCGCGACACAGCAGCACACAGGACGGAGGGTCTTCTCTTCACAACTAACTGCCGCCGTCGAATCTTTCGTCAGCAGCAAGCAGCAGCAGCAGCCAGTCACATGACTGCTGCGACATCGTCCTACTTCGCCCCGCTTCGGCCGCGGATGCGGATGCGGATGCGGCTGCCGCTGCTGCCCACGGCGGCGACGTCCATCCTCCTCCTGGCCGCGAGCGGCGTGCACCGTGCCGGGGCTTTCACGTTCAACGCCGTTCCGGAGACCGAAATGATGACCGCTTTCTCCTCCTACATCACTACCAACTCGGTCAATCTTAACGACTCCTCCGCCAGCGCTATCACCAGCCTCGAAGACGCGCTCGCCTACGCCGTGGGGGGAGACACGATCCATCTCGCGAACGGGACCTACCTGCAGCGCATAGAGAGCACCGTCTCGGGAGAAGAGGGGAACCCGATCACCATCGTCGGAGGGAGAGATGCGGTCATCCAGTCCAACTCCCCACTCGTCGAGATCACCCACTCCTGGATTACGCTTCAGGTGAGATCCTGCCATGGTATACATGCGTGTGCTGGCATTCTTCCTTTCTACAGCTCAGTATCAATAGTATTAATAGTAGTTATTGTAGCCGTTTTCGAGGCGAACCGCGATATGATAAAAACGGTATACTCGGTATTAAAAGACTTCAAATTTCGGCCCACCATGTTCTCCCGCTATTGATGTACTGACCTGACCGTAAGGGGACAGCCGTATCGACTCCGATAAGGGACGTTGTTGGTACACGGGGGATCTCCTATCCTGAACGCACTGCGTAGGGTTCCTTTAAAGGCGCCTACTACTGATTTGCCTAACCTGGTACAGCAGTATACACCTGTACATAGCCACCCCAGCGTCCGTCCGGATTATTTATACAAAGTGGCCTGGTACATCCTGTGAGAGCAAATAAGCAAATGATACATATACCTGGTATGAATATATATACACTACTGCTGTATCCCCACTGCTGTAAATATAACAACATTTTGGACAAAATTATTCAACCAAAACAATGCTCATATCTCATGACAAGAGTGGTGTGACCATTCATTGTATTATATAGACGTTATAATGCTGTGCCTAACACAGACGTTCAGGATAGATTCGGGTAATTATCAATTGACGTGATGACTTTGGTTGGCTGTTCTTTTTCACTGTTTGCCCGCGGACCGTCATTCCGGCAGCACTTCAGACAGCAGCTGCGTGCTCCATCTTGTTCCCACGCCTACCGTGTGTTTTTGTACAGACAGCACTTCAGACAGTAGTTACGCTGTAGTCGGCAAATTCATTGGTAAATAGTGAGTGGGAGGGGGGGGGGGGGGGCGATGCTGCTGTAGTCGAATGGAGATTGCGGGCGTGTAGTTCAGTTTTGGACACGCATAACATGCTGTAGGGATTTTAGGTGTACCTCTTCGGACTGGTGTATCCTTTCCCTGCTAAGTGTGCGTGTTCTTTAGGATTCTCTGATGGCTCTAGCACTTTTGTGACCACGGGCTGTGATCTTGCTAGATCAGACTATAGGGATTAGCAACTGAAACGAGTTTAATGTGAAGACAACAACAAGGAGGGAAATACCGCTGGCGTAAAACGAGTACAGGAGCCTATCAAGCCTATCCAATAACCAATGTTCTCATCAGACGAAGACACTGATGACGTGCAGCAGTACAGCAGTACTATTGTTGGGTGTTGTGTGTCTCAGCATGTCAACGCATGTCTTTTGGAATGTCAGCTTGCCAGTCGCCGTCACCGGAAACATAAAAGTTGCCAAGAAGGGTATGATACGAGTACAGCAACTTTATCCCCTCCTCGACGCGCGTCCGATTGTACTGAGAGCTTCTCGCTCTTCAATAGTTCGGTCGTAAAGATATACTCGTAGAGGTTGTGACACACGCCACACACCAAAGCATCTACACATTCCACAGGGCGCCCGCACTACGCCAACGCCTGTCTCAACAAGGCAACGCCGTCGTACGAAGGGAGACAGACGCGCCACGAAGCCAGCAACAAAACATTTTTCGCGTGATGAAAACATGACTTTTTACCGAAGAAACGGTGTTCAGGGCCAATATCTATGTTGGTGCGACACGCTTGTCTTAGGTGTTAGGTAGCGTCAGGGAGTATAACGTACACCTATTTACGACAGGGGTAGGCATCGCTTGACCGCCTTCGGGCCCCCAAGATTTGGCAGAAAGCGGCGATGACTGACTCTGGGTTTTTACAAGCCGTCGGGCAGAAGCGCCAGCGCAAAGCAGTACGCGTATGTACGTATCATAGGGCCATGTTGTGCCCACAACGTGCGCCGTAGAAAAAAAAAAACAAAAAAAACTCGGACTCCGATTTGTATCACGCCCCAATCACTCAGCAACTAGTGGCTACTCGTATAGCGTTAACTAGTACTGGTATCATATAGCGTTATCGTCGCATTTTACCGTCAATTCTCTTCTACCTTTTGAAAAATCCTAAAGGGTTCTGTACTACGGTAGAGAAAAGACTGACGGTACGTATAATATGTATAATCTCAAGATGAGAACAGAGTTTGATCGAAGAAACGGTGATCACCAGGCTCGAGGACCTTACTCTATCTCGCCCTATCTTGTATCGTCTAACCAGTGTATTTTGATATAGAATGGGGTTGTTCAGGAACTCCATGGACCCCAAAACTACCACGAACGTTACTACGCCGCCGTTTCGTGCTACAACGTGCGTGGAAGCTGGAAGCTGGAAGGTATACATTTGGTAGAGCGAATTCGTTGAGCCCATTATTTACCGCCATATTTCATATACACTGCGAAACCGACATACCAGGTAGCACAGACCACCTATCGTATATGGCATCGCATACTGACTGCCCTGCTTACTGCATTGCAGCATAGCATCCCTGTGTCGAGATTTTTTTACCACATAATAACTGGTACCTCTCTACGAAGGATGCAGAATCGGCACGGACACTAATAAGCGTGCTGGATGTCGACGGGTATGTACAGATATCGGTTTCAAGTGAAGAACACGCATACACACATTGTCCGCTCTCCAAACTCCATTGCAGCGTAGGATATCTGTGTCGAGGTTCTGTGGCCACAGAACTGGCATCTGTCAAGGGGATGAAAAATCGGCACGGACACTAGCAAGAGTGCTGGATGTCGACGGGTATATACATAAAACACCGATTTCATTGGAAGAACACACAACACACGCACTGCACGCGTAATGGAAGCATGACACCATCACACCAAGCTTGCAATCGTATATAATGTGTACGAGTGTTTTCAGAGAGAAAAATGTCGATCTTTACAGGTGAACGATTTTTTGTTTTTTTCTTTTCGTTTTGGTTTATAATACCCAATGGTTGTTTGTTTTGCTCAATATGGTTGGCGAAATAATAAAAAAACAATTGGCCGCGACCTTGCTTCGACGCGAAATCGCCTTTTCATTTTTTTATATTTTATTTTTGTTTTCTTTCTATCCCCATTCATTTGTTATCTTCGCCCGTGGTTAATCGCTCCTTCCTCGTCGTAACTCAGATCTGGAGTCACAAATTAGGCTCTTCTCTCTAATCCCCCACTACGGTTTGTGTGCCATTTTTATCATTTTGATCGCGAGAAGACCATAATTGCCCTTTCTTTCCTCGTCGACTCGCTCCGAATTGTGCCCACCCACGCTACTATTAATAGGCGCTCTCAGCAGTTGATTACATTTTTTTTAAATAGAATGTTTCCAAATAAACTGAAAAATCCGACCCACGTGATACCCGAACAACGTAGATCAACTTACAGAAGCGTTCCGAGGGTATGTACCGCTACGCGTATGTATTAATACTATTAATGGACTATCGGGGCGTCCGACTTGTTTTGCTTTTTTCCCTCATTGTTTTTACCGTACTGGAAAAAGCAAACACATGCCAACCTTTCGCGAATTTATCGGTGTTTGTGTGTGCGCGTTCTTCAAATTAAAACCGATTCTTCTATCCGTCGACACCCTGCACACCCATTGTCCGTGCTCATTGTTGGTACTTACCAGGTATATATACTGATTCTGCAGAGATATAAGGTACAAGCTGTGTGGTCACAAAAATACGACATGGCAAAATAATAGATCATTTTTTTCATCTTTTTCCTACAGTACCGGCCCACTCATAAGAAACCAGAAATCGGGCTTAGTATGACTTTCTTACTTGAGCAAGGGGTGTGTCCCCCACTAACTTCAGTATAATATATGTCGCCTTTCTTATTTGTCCGGTAAAGGTTTAGGCTGAGTTTCTTGTGGGGCACTTTCTTATGACAGGGCCGGTAGTGTGTTCCATTTATTCTTCGCCTTTTGTTTTCCCCCCTTCCTCACATCTTCACAATTCTATTGCCGGAACTCGGATCCAATGTAACCGACGTATTTATGATATAGACTTACGTAGTCAGAACTCCAAAACCGTCAACTACTATCATACTGACAGCAGTATAGTCGTACAATTTTTCAATCCAAGCGAACCTCATCCTTACGTGAAGAGTGGTATCATAGCGGTACCAGGCCTATCTACCTGGGTTGCTAGCAGGGTAGGTCTTGCCTGTTGTATATGGCATTGCATTGTCTGCTCTGCTTACTGCACTGAGCGTAGTCTCTACGTTTTTAGGATGAAGAATCGGCACGGACACTGTGTGTGCTGGATGTCGACGGGTAGAAAGGAAGGTTTAATGTGAAGACACACACAACTGTTCTTTGTACCCAATTTCATCAGAACCCAGTGGACYGGTCGTCCCGGTAGACTAGTGGTCAGCTTCAAAAGACTACTAGCATTGGTACCCAAGTTCGAATCCCACCGTGGTGAGATTTTGACTTTATTTGAAAAAAAAACTACTCGCATTGGTAAGTTCGAATCTCACCGTGGTGAGATTTTTACTTTATTCGAAAAAAAAGGAGCCAATTGCTGAGAGCGCCTTGGTGGCGTGGGTTGGCGAAATCCGACGCAAGTCGACGAGAGAAGAAAGTGCCGAAATCTTCTCGCGATAAAAATACAAGGCACGTACCGTAGTGGGGAGGGAAGAGGAGCCTACTTAGTGACCCCGGATCTGAGTTACGACTAAAGAGGGAGAGAGAAAAGAAGGGCGAAGATAATAAACGGGATGGACAAAAAAACAAAAAAAACTACAGTACGTAGTATTAACCCTTATAGGACTGGAGTCCCGTTTTGGGGACAAATCACTTAGAATTAGACTGGTTTGTCCCCAAAACGGGACTGCAGTTCTAAAAGTGTTGAAAGCAAATGCACAAAACGACACCACAAACCTGCCCCTTCTCCGAATGAACATGTCGACCTTGAAAAATGAAACTCGAACCACTTTTTTTTTTTGTCGCGAATTTCGGTGTGGATTTATGAACAAGGTATACCTATACAGTTTGTGTGTACCATGCCTTTTTTACCCGTTTCCTCGGTTGCCTGTCGTATATGGCATTGCATTGTCTGCTCTGCTTACTGCACTGAGCGTATTATCTCTTTGTGTCGTAGTTTTGTGACCACAGAACTGGTACCTGTCTACGATGAAAAAGTCGGCACGTGCACTGGGTGTGCTGGATGTCGACGGGTAGAAAGGGAGGTTTAATGTGAAGAACACACACACGTATATACGAGTACTGGTGATGCTGCATGAGTAGCATGCATTCTCTCTTGTTCTGCAATAATACCAGGTAGTATGGGTGTCAGGTAGCTGGGATATTTCGAAATTTGGAAAATGGAATGTGGCGAACGTTTCGAATGTTTTGTTTTGATTTTTCCTTGCGTTGTGTTGGTGTTGGTCCGACTCCATTGGCTTTTTTTTTGTACATACATAGTATGTGTTAATCTCGTTCGTCGGGAGAGATGGGAGAGATGTGCAATCAAGCAAGCAATGTTCGTGATTCAGATACAGCACTAATGACCATAATGACCTCTATTCAAATATGCAGCGCCGGTATAATGCGCCACCGAACATTTCCGGCGCCACAATAATATGTTATTGTTTTGTTTCTCCATCCCATTTGGTTAACTTCTCCCGGCGACGCTCCCTCCCACAAGTAACTCCAAGCCGGGGTCACATACATATAAATATAATAGCGTGCGCTCCTTCCCCCTCATCCCCACTACCACCACGGTTCGTACCTTAATTTTTATCGCGGAAAGGATTTTCCTCCAGCATTCTCTCCCCTCGTCGACTCGTCGTATTTTGTTTTGTACAAACTCACTCACTCACTCACTCTTTACTCGCGCTTCTAAAAATACTCGTAAAAGCGGCTTCTGCGTTATTTTGTCTGCTCTGCTCACTGCACTGCTGCAGCGTGGTATCTCTGTGTCGTTGTTTTGTGACCACAGAACTGGTACCTGTCTAGGATGAAAAATCGGCACAGACACTGACTGGGTGTGCTGGATGTCGACGGGTAGAAAGGAAGGTTTTCATGTGAAGAACACAACCACACATTAAAAAAAAATCCTTGTGGCTGGGGTCCAAAGCATGACCTTCGTAGCTTTAGTGGCCACAAGGTTGAACCACTACACCGGCCGGGGCGGCAGGGGCCTCCGGCACCACTATTCCGCTTCCGGATACCTTGGCTAGTCCCATCTGCGCCAAGCGATTGTCGTACCCAGTATGATGAAATGCCCTTTATTTGTTTCAGTCAGTGTCTGTCTACTCTGCTTACAGGATAACAACGGTGTAGTTTCTCTGTGTCGTAGTTATGTGGCCACGTGGCCACAGAGCTTGTTTCTCTCCAGGTTTGGGCTGAATAATCGGCACGGACACTACAGCAGTAGGTGTGCTGCATGTGAACAGCGGGTGGAAAGAACAGTTTAATGTCGACAACACACACATACGAACATGGTACCAGGTACACGTTTCACAGGCGCTACAGATGGACCACTACTGACTACTGACTGTATATTCCACACTACTTCCGCTAAATGGGTACGAGTATATGATCCCCGTTTCGGTTTTGAAATGAATGGCAAACGTTTCTGTCCAGCGTTATGGCAGGTACACCAGTACTGCATGTACACTGCTATATACCGTACAACATATATATACGTATACATCCGATAGTAAGACACTGCTGTATCTGATATATGCTGGGGATCGTTTTCGGTAATAACCGTCAACACGATTTGTTTTTTTTTCCAGAGTGGTACGGCGGGTACTCTGATTTAAGCGCGCCCAAGACAATATTATTCGGGATTTAATGAGTTAATAGCGGTCAAATCGGCATGCCCAGCCTATACTACAAAACCTGGGTATTGCTCACTAGGGACAAGAGCAATGTTGTTCTGGCTTATCGCAAAACCTGGGTATTGCTCACTAGGGAAAAGAGCAATGTTGTTCTGGCTTATCGCGAGGCGGTCTTAATAACCGTCTACGGTAGAGGTAGCACTTTTTGGCTGAATCGTTTTCTGAACGATCGGGCTCCTTAATCCAAATGCGTCGGACTTTCATTTTTGTGACGAAAATTGTTTCAGAGTTACTTCTACTTACTCTGTACGCCAGTAATTGTGTACCAGCTCCCAGGTATGTATTTGTTAGGACTTGCCAGTACTACGCTCGTACTGCTGTCGCAGTTCCTTGTCAGCATGCATGCACACTCCCTTCAGAGTCCACAATGCAATTACCAATAGATTGCTTCCGTTGGGACTTGCGACCCAGGCACGAGACAGCAATGAAAACTTTGCCACGTATTAATCGTATCTCGTATATATACCAGATATTACAGGTATAACGTATGATCTATGCGTACAATCTATTCATACAATACGTGTGTATGAGTTCTTACATTCCTCTGTTGTTTTTTTTTTTTTTTTCTACCCGTCGATACCGTCGATACCCACAGCAAGCATGCCCAGATGCCCACAGTCAGTGCCCGTGGCGATTCCTAATCCTGGTGAGATGTCCACAAGCTTGGTCACGAAGCTACTGTAGTGCTGTAATTGTATTACTCTTATGATATGTATGACACAGACACACAGATATCACAGTAATAGTAAAGAGAAGGGTAAGGGTACATAAGTGCAATACCATGACTAAATTCCCTGCAGAAAAAAACGGTTACATCTGGGAGCGGCTACGGCGGTAGAGGTGCACCATTTATGATTTGTTTTCGGACACTATACGCACTTAAGAAGCTCTGTACTCCATCCGAAAACTGATTTTGGAGGAAAACAAAACATGGTGCTACTAATACCTACAGCAGTATTAATAGTACGGAGCACGATGATCAATCCCATGGCTTGAGTATACAGCGAAAAATGTAGCAACGTTATAATGAAATTCCGACGGTCTAGGCTCAACCCTCTTCGGGCTTCACATGGGTCAGATTGTCGATATAAAGTGACGATTTCAGCAACGGCAACCGCGTGGATAGGGGGCGATACGAAATAGTGGCCGAGTTCCAATAGAACGGTTCGTACGGCAAGGGTGCAAGACCATCCTAACCGTACTGCCGGGTGCTCGCGCTGCCCGTAGATGGTCGGTAACGCCGAAGTTATCGTTGTGTTGGTCGCTATCAAAGAAAACAGCTGAGCCAAAAAGTAGCTACCTCTGTCGTAGTACGAGTCATAATATCAAGACCCCACACACCAGGAACGTGCGACGTCTCGAGAGTTTTCTTCTGTAGCCAGTCGCTCTCTGAACACAGCGGCATATTTTCTTGTACTACTGCTGCAGCTGCCACATGTGCTAGTCGTGAAGAGCTCGCAGTTCTCAAGACACAATGTTGGCCGGTCGATAGCACAGCATGGGGTTTGTGACTGCTGATTCGACAGCGCTTTGCTCCTGATACATTATAGCCCCGTTTATCACGTTTATACTTCTACCAGATACCCCTACGTAGCTACAGCGACGATTGTGGTTAGTTTTCTTCGCAGAAGGCGTTCGTTAGCGGGACTCCTCCCCGGGATTCAAGATGTATACGGTGTATATTACATACCAGGTGCCACGAAGGGATATCGGCTCTCTCTCAAGAAGCCCGGAGTCATCTGCTATAGGGTAAACACTAGAAATACTTATTCCGGCAGAGCGAGAAGTGGGTAGATTTGTTTTCGGCAATTTCCGTTGAACGGTTAAGTCATATCATGTTTGTTTGTCCATCCAATTTATTATCCTTGCGCCTCTCTCCCGCTCCCTCGCTGAATAATGGAGATGTACCTTGTATTGTTTTTTTTTCTACGAACAGGGCATCCAATATATTATCCTTGCCCTATACACTCCCGCTCCCTCTCAGCACCTCAAGAAAAATACACTATGAAGAGCACGTACATCTCATACACCTGGTATGCAACAAGGCCTGAGATAATACCGCCCCCCCCTCTTGACGAAATTTCCAAACTGTTTTTTTTTGTCGAGAGCGGAGAAAGAGCAAACAAAAACGCTACGTAAGCGACACGTCGTCTGTTGCAAAACTCTACATACATGCATACTCGTACACATACATGGACCTTCCATCGCAGTCGTGTGTGTGCCGCCTGACGCAATAGGCTTTAAGTCTTAACCCTGTAAGAACTGGTCCCACGAAATTGGGGACAAACTACTTGGAATTAGTGTGGAACATTCATTTTCAGTTATGCATGCCTTAAGAACTGGTCCCACGAATTTCGGGACAAACTACTTGAAATTAGAGGCGTGCTACGATAGAGATAGCACTTTTCGGCGAAAATGGTTTCTGAAGGATCGAGCTTCTTATCCCAAAATCGGCCGGACTGGCAATATTGTTCCTTGTTTGCTTCGCCCATGGGATTGTCAATCGGCTAGCACTTTTATTTTTCTCCCTTAATGATCACTTTGGGATGAGGTATACAGCTCTTCCAAGTAACCACCCTTAGAAGGCAAAAACATGGTGCACCTCTATCGTACAGTAGCATGCGTCATTAGTGTGGGATAATTTTTCCAGTTCTGAATGGGTTAAGGCTCGGGTCAGGACTCGTCTTTGGCTTGTTGTATACGGTGACCCTCAAGTAACTTTCTCGTATACATCTGTCGGAAAAACACCTCTCTCATGAGCTGCAACGTTTGTTCGTCTCACAAAATATGGGGTGCACGGCATTTTGGACGCAGTTGCTTGGTTGGGAAGTCCTTGGTTGGCGCGTCCCCTCATACCGCAGTGGTAAACTTTCATGCTCCGACATGAACAGTCGCTATATCCCATCGTGGCTTCAGCACAGATCGATGTCGCTGATTCCCGCAACACGCGGCTCATGTAGAGATTACCGCATTATCGATGTTGCTATGGTTGCGGCACACTATGTACGAGACAGAAACCAACGCTACAGTAACCGATGGTTGGATTTGGTGTGACCGGCTTAGGAGTCGAGTCAGGGTTAAATTTAAAGTCCTCTTCGTCTTGTGTACGGTGACTCTCAAATAAGTTTCGCGTATAGATCGGCAAAGCACCCCTCTCACGAGGTGTAACGTTTTTCGTCTTACAAATATGGGGTGCCCGGCATTTTGGACGAGGCAATTAGTTGCTTGGTTGGGAAGTCCTTGGTTGGGGCGTCCCCTCATCCCTCAGTGCTCGTGCTCAAATACGAAAAGCCGCTATGTTGTTGTTGCTGCTATCTTCACATTAAACTCGTTGCAGTTGCTAATCCCTATAGTCTGATCTAGCAAGATCACGGCCCGTGGTCACAAAAGTGCTAGAGCCATCAGAGAATCCTAAAGAACACGTACACTTAGCAGGGAAAGGATACACAAGTCCGAAGAGCTATATCCCATCGTGGCTTGCAGCTTGCAGCACAGATCGATGTCGCTGATTCAACATGGTGATTTGCGCCAAAGCCGTCGATGATTCAGTCTTCCGTGACGGCTACGCAGCGACACACGTGCACATCAAACAAACATGTGTTCTACCCGTCGACATCCACAACACCTTGCAGTGTCTAGCACCTGTGACTTGAAGACAGGCAAACCGAGGAGGGACGAATCCAGTACCCACTAATGGACACACGAAATACGAGGCAAACTACAGCAGTAAGCAGATCTACAGTATCTACTGTACCTTGTCTTGCCTGCGTGCATGATGTGTCCCGACACGCTCATTGAGGTTTGCCCCTTAATCCTTAGACTGGTGGACTGCTAGTCGTACGGGTGCATGCTCTCAACACGCAGCTGCTGTGTACACAATTGGTATGAACCTTGCGCAAGGTTGGATTTGCGCGCAGGTGTATTCGCTGCGGCTGGCCCGACTTCAGCTGTACTCGTAGTAAAAAGGGGTTGTTTTTATGAGACTCTCATGTCGACATGACGACCGAACACACGATAAGTACAACGGCTCGTTTCCTCTACTCTTGTGTAGCTGACGCTATGGTTGAGGGTTGGAGGTTACTGCTCCGTGTTATTTCACATTAAACTGCTGTGCTTTCTGCCCGTCGATAGCCAGCGCACCCAGTGTCCGTGCCAATTCTGTCATCTTCCTGCAGATATGAGTAAAGAGATGCCAGTTATGTGGTCAGGAAAATGCGGCATAATGGCTGCTCCTGTACAAAGCAGTGTATGAAACAGATATAACATACGAGGGACCATAGTAAACTGGACCACATATTGTTCTTAATAGTAACAACAGGAAAACATGCCCACATATTGTTGTTAATATACAGTAACAACAGGGAAACATACGCACAGCAGGTCCCCTCTTTTTGTCTGTACCGTACAGCAGTAGGTCCCCTTTTGATGTAAAAATGTGTGTTCTTCACATTAAACCTTCCTTTCTACCCCTCGACATCCAGCACACCCGGTGTCCGTGCCGATTCTTCATCCCCAAAAGGTACCAGTTCTGTGGTCCCAAACCCACGACACAGAGATACTGCGCTCAGTGCAGTAAGCAGAGCAGACAATGCAATGCCGTATGGTCCCCCGTGATACTAACATAGACTACTTGCAGTAACAGGACCAAACACCACCAGCGAGTATAGCTTGCCGCGCACTTCCTCCGTGAAAGGGTTGTGACGCACACACATGTACGAGACGACGATACAGGATCAGCCCTAATCAGTCGATAAGGCGAGGCACTCACTTACTGGTGTACTTAACATGAAGCGCTTATTGGTACATACCCGTTGTCATCCAGCACAACACGCCGGTACCGTGCCGATTTTTATTCCCCGGAGAGACTGCTTGTTCATATATATATATATAGGCTCATCCCACGGTAGGGGCGCAGCAGAAGTTTCTGAGCTCCTCACTTGAGGAGCTCAATATCTCACCCGAAACATGACTTCGGAAAACATTCGTTCGCGCAACCCGACCAAAACTTTCAATGCGGCAGTCCCAAAACAAACATACCAGTACAATATGAATAGTGTCCGGCGGTTACTCACTTGAGGAGCTCAACCGGTCAGAAATTATGGAGCCAAAACGTGGTACCCCTATCGTGGGATTGCTCTATATATATAATATGCTCCGCAAACATGCGACACGAACATGCCACTTTTAAACCGCGGTGAGGAGAGTGGACACATACCCGGCTATATAGTCCCTATCAAACCCCAAATTTCTTGTTTTTTCTAGCTTTTTTAACTCGAGAATGTTTCATCACTTTCTTCCCTCGTCGACTCCTGCCGAATTGTGGCTTACCCACCTAATGCTACTCGTAGAGCACAGCGATGGTGGCCTTTACGATACAGCAATGATAAATAGCCCTCACCGTGTCCTTGACTCCCAAATCGTACCAGATACGAGTAATAAACATACACTACGGTTTTTGTCGTGGTTCGCATATTTGTTTCAGATTTTCCAAAACGCGCGGCTCGACCCGAGCGCGGCTTCGCCGCGAATTTTGGGAAATCCGAAAGAGGTTGGGGTTGGGTTGGGTAGGGTCGACGCCTTCTCGTCATATTGGTTGATAATAAAACACGAAATCACATGGTATATTATATATTCGGTAGTCTGTCTGGTGCGATGTGTGGGTTGAATTCCAGTGACGGCGTCTGCTAGTAAAAGCGCTCTCGACACAGCAGCAGTAGGTGTCACTTGGGGGTGAAGAATCTCCATAAGGAGACTCGAACGCCTCACCTCAACCTGTGCAGTCTTCGTTGATACCTGCTAGTAATAGACCCCCGGTCGACCCTCTCGCGCTGAGTATCATATGTTCCGCCGTATGGATGCTCCTGTGTGCAACGAACGGATGTCACGAAAACCGTGGTTAGCGGTTACATAGGATGCAACCTTCGTCGTCTCGCACACAGCGTGAATCAACCACAACTACAGTAACTACAACTTACAGCAGTAGTACACGTGTCGAGTGAGAGGAAATTTACAAGTTCCGGATCCAATGCTTTGTCTTTTGCAGGGTAATATCATACATAGCCCATAAATCGGTATCTGGGTCCTGGAGTGGGTAGTATTGTTGTGATGTTGTGATGTCCAGTAGGAGGCCATGTCATTACATTGTACTCTCCCATTACTACATGGCGCTGGAGTACATCCGTGTCGTGTAGTTTTCTGTTTGCAACAGAGGGAGTGCTTGTTGAAGCTTTCTAGGATGAATAATGAGCACGGACACTCGGTGTGCTGGATGTCGACGGGTAGAACTAAAGAACGTCTTTTACATGAAGAACACACTCATACATACGACGTACACATGCACACATTCATACATGCACATCCACCAAAACAATGCGAGACTTCCAGTGCAGCAGTACAAGGCCATTTTACGTCCAGGAAGAGATTTCGACTACCCAGCACGGACGCCAGCGGGTTGCACGGCGGGTGTCGTATACCCTGGTGTAGTTTCGAACATAGCGCTTCGACCGCACGCTCCGTACCATCACAGCCCAAGCCCAACGTTCGTATATGCGCGATGCTGCCCACTGAAAACACGTCCAGTTTACTACCGCCTACCACGATGTACAAAATGACGTTGTTAGTTACAAAGAGTGTGTGTTCATCTCAAACGGATATTGCCACCCGTCGACATGCAGCATGCAGCACACCCAGTCAGTGTCCGTGCCGATTCTTCAAATCCTGTTAATAGAGAGGTACAAGCTTTGTGGCCCCTAAAACTCGATACAGAGAAACTACCAGCATTACGATTAATACTGTAGTAGACCGGATAGTATGGCATCTATGTTACTATCACGGATGGTGTTTCGAGCAGCCAACAGTCGACATACTTCTATACGGTATGATGACCCTCTTGGTTAAGACCATGGATGGCCTATAGGCCGATATGTCAGAAGCCGGATCGGAGTCAAGAAGTAAAACGTCGGTGTTTGCTTCTGTTGGGAGAAGTTCCTCCGACCCTCTGACCTCGACTGTTCTGTGTGTGTATGTTTCACGTAAAAAACGTTATGTGTACTCGTCGACGTCCAGCACACCCAGTGTCCTCCCTGACTCTTCATGCTCTCATATACCAGGTCTGCGGCTACAGAAGTACCAAGACGGAGTTACCGCACTCAGAATGCAGTAGAGAGAGCAGACTACGGTGCAATGCCATGCCATCTATCTTACTACCGTACGGTAAATACGGCAAGCACGACATGCAGTTTCGAGTCACACGCGAGTTTCCGAAGCAGATAGACGGTTGAGGTACCACCATCAGTACGCTGACACACTCTGACTCGCAGAGGAACAAAAGGCTCACCGCATACCGGTGACCACGCCCACCTTTCAACCATATGGAACACGAGAAACTATGTCCACACAAGGAGGTTAGCATGAAAAGCAAGACTAACAAAACACAACTCTTCTTAGCCTCGCAGTCAGTGCGTAAGCTTTGGTTGACAAAAAATCGACCTCTTCCTCCCCAGTGACTGGTTTGGGTCCAAGGCCCCATTCATTGTGAAAACATCTCAGGGGATAATCAATACGAAAGCGCAAAAGAACATTGAATGGGAAAATGTCTTCTCGGGGACCATACGTAAGAAAGAAAGCGCAACAAAACAAAACAACGTTGGCTTTCGCGCGTGCCGAAAAACAAAACAAACACATATATTCAATATCAGACTGAAGCCCGATTTCAGGTTTTTTGTGAAAGGGCCGGTAACTAATGGCGCTTGCTCAAGACGAAAGCTCCCGTACGTAGAGCAGTTGAGATCTTCACTCGAGGAGGTCTGCGCGTCAACTAAAAAAAAACTGATTTTATTACCCGGCGAACAACGATGTCAGATAGCCTAGCTACGCAATGAACCATATTGCAAAACAAGAGTGAAATGAAAGTCCGTCGATTCGTGGTCTATAAGCCATGTCTAACATTAAGAAACCGGTTCCGTCTAAAAACATCCCAGAGCCAAAATATGCTGCCTTTTTGGTGACGGGGGCGCCTTCGAGTCTTCTGATCACCCCAACAAAAACTGGGGTTCACCCCCCCCTTCAGGGCGGCAGGGACAACTGGTGGAAAATTACTTGGAACTACTGTATACCAAGACGTATGTTCGTGGGAAGTGCCGTAGTGAAAAATATACCAGGTACTGTTTTTTGTTTCATGTTTCTGCAAAGTCGCGTACTAAAATAGTTGAAAGAAGAAGCCTCGATTCGCAGGAGTGGGCACATGCACTACATAATGGGGTACAGCAGTACTGAAGGTCCGTAACAGAAGCAGTTGCAACAACAAACTGACCTTAATATTGGTGGTATGCTATCGGGTGGTGGGTGTGCTTGAGTTTGGAGACGTGCAAAGATAGAGAGGTAGAAGTTTTACTCTGAAAATGTTTTCTGAATTGCTCGAGCTTCTTGAAACCCCACACCGTCTGGACTTTCTTTATTAATAGTTTTGTGCTGTAGTGATGTGTTTCATCCCATTCTAAGGCCATGTGTGTGTTCTTCACATTATACCGTCCTTTCTACCCGTCGACATCCAGCACACCCAGAAATCTGTGCCGATTCTTCATCCTGTGTATAATTACAGTTATGATGTGGTCGCAAAATGGGATTGTTCATCTTGGCTTTTTGTCTCTCTCTCCCTCCTATTATTAATAGTCGTAACCCACGTCCATGGTCACAAACCAGGCTCTTTTCCGCCCCCGTCTCCACATTACTTGTGTATATACTGTACCTACAACACATTTAGTTTTACCGCGAGAGAGTGTGTACATTAAGCAGCAGTATTCAGCACATTTTACACTATTTTTATTCCTGTTCCGCTTTTTTCTTTCATTTTTTTATTATCTTTGCCATCCGACAATGTGCAGCATAAGCTTTTAACGTTTTACTTTCTTCTCGTTCACGCAGCTGGATTGCTGGCAGGGTAGGTCGTGCCTGTCGCACATGTGCTTGGAAGGCCGGCGACGTATGGCATTCATTGCGTTACCTGCTCTGCTTGTTGCATTTGCAGCGTAGTATGTCATGTGTCGTATTAATAGTGTGGTGACCACAGCACTGGTGTGTCTCTTTAGGATGAAGAAACAGCAGTGTACAGCACTTGCTGTCGGCCCGCGCAGCACCAACAACCGCCTGTTGTGCTTATCATTCCCTTTCCCGTGCCCCCCTGCACGCCTTGTCGTTTGCTTGCAGGGGTTCACCGTAGACGGTCGACAACAGTCTGCGGACAGCCGGGACTCTTTCGTGAACAAGTGCATCCAGGTCCTTGGGCCGGGGGTGAATGAGTCTGACGCCATCGAAGGCTTCGTCATGGAGGACATGCTCGTGCAAAATTGCGGGTGAGTTGCAGTTGGGGAGCCAACTCGATCTGTTCTTTCGGGAGACCATAAAGCAATCCCACGACCGTGGTAGGGGTAGCACTTTTAGGCTCAACATTTTCTGACCGGTTGTGCTCCTCGCGTGCGTAACCACCGGATTCCATCATTGTATAACTGGTTTATTTGTTGTTGGACCAGGGGCGTAAAACAAAAGAGAGAAAACGACACCACACACGTAGGAAGGAAGGTCAGAATGAAAAACAAACCGGATCGCTGTGTGATCACAGGACGAAATGAGCGAAAAGTATTTATTTCCCCGTTTTTTTATCCCTTTATTTAACTTGGTTTTAGAGACCCCCCCTATTTGTTTTTCGCTGGTGGGGGGGGTAATTTAAAAAAAAAGCTTGACTTATTGTTTTCTGGGATCACAACGGTCCGGTTTCTTCCCTCCAATATAGGGGGGGGGGGGGGGTGGGGTATCTGGGATTCAGATCCGCGCATACACTCGATTGGACTACCGCGTTGGAAGGTTTGGGCGGTTGCGCGAACGAATGTTTCCGAGGGCATGTTTCCGGTGAGATACTGACCTTTTTCATGTAGTAAATGAGGGGCCTGCGGTACACGCAACTCTGACGAATGCTACGATAGAGGTGCACCGTGTTTTTTCTGAGCTCACTTGAGGAGCTCCATACCTCACGCAAAAAACCGATTCAGGAGGAAACCAAAAGTGCTACGACCCGACCAACAAATCCCATGAGCTAGGTATACTATGGAAAATATGGCAAACACAAGAATAAAAGTCCGACGAATTTGGGTTAAGGAGCCCGATTATTCAGGAAAAAAATCAGCAAAAGGTGCTACCTTCTATCGTAGCACGCGTCCTCTATACATTTCCCTATATTTACTATTAATAGTTGTCAAATATTGGGGGACCATGGTAAATTAGGACCTACACCAAACTCTACTGGTATGTATTTCCCAATTTTTTCTAGTTGTAACAATATTTTGGTCCTGTTTACTATGCCCCCCCGTAATCTATCTCCTAGCAGAATCATGACGGCAGTGCGTATAGCAGGTACCAGGTATGTATAGTATATTTTTTGTTTTATGTGTTGGTTGTTCATGTTCAGATGGTTGTTCATGTTCAGATTGAACCGATATGTGTATACCAGTCGGCATCCAGCAACACCCTCCCTCTTGTTTGTGATTATCTGCCCGTGCCAAGTATTTAACCTCAGAGGAACAATGCCCCGCCTTGTAGGGGTGGCGGTATATTTTTCTGAGCCACATTCACACAGGATGAGGAGCTCGAGCATCACCCGAGCCATGAACTTGAAGAAGGTTGTTCGCGCATACACAGTGTATATATAGCCCTAACACCGATATGCGAGCAAAAATATATCACCACGGTAACCGGTCGGTGGTAGTCGCTCACTTGAGGTGCTCCACCGGTCTCAGTGACAAAATATTTGCCTCAGAAGGCTAAACCTAACTGATACCCCTACGTATAGACTATGAGTATACATATGCCGTGGGATGTGTCAAATCACTTGGAATTAGATTCAAGTCTTGGTCACGCGCACTGCAGTCCTGATGAGCCACGTGGGGTTAAGCTAATAAGATATGTATATGTATACGATGAGAATTAATGACAGCAACAGTTTAATGTGGAGAACACACAGTTATGATTTCAAGTATTATACTTACATATATATATACTCGTACCAGGTATACTTCGTATTATAGTGTTGCTAATGTGGGTGATGGGAGCGATATGAGCTTACGTGCAATATCTCTAGAATTGGATAATCGGCACGGACACTTGACTGCTGTGTGCTGGATGTCGACTGGTGGAAACAACGGTTGACGTAACGTGAAGGAGCACACAAATATTCTTACGGAAGACCAACGTAAATAGGACCAAGTATTCTCGGTAAAAATAGAGGATTAAAATAAAATTAATATAAATACGTCAGCTGTGAGGGCAACCGATTGAATAGTTGACACTCAACTTTGCGAGCTGCGTAGAATGTTCGTTCTATGTGTTCGATCAAAAAGTGTGTTTTTTGTGTGTGCCTTAAGTCCTATTACCTATGGGCCCCCGTTAATTGTAGCTTGTATGCATGCATTGTTTACTGGCGTCGACGCTGTACGTAGTGCGTAGAGGGTGTCGTTTCCTCCTGTGGTCCTGGACAATGCTCGTAAATCCGCCCTGCCGGGCGTATTTATGAGATCTGCCTTCGCTTTTTTATACTGTTTTTAGTGAAGGACATTTATTTTCATTTTTTTTATTCAACACTAACTCTAACCCTAACCCTTGCCCCCAACCACGATATACCAATCGATGTCGTGGTTGGGGGTTCGGGGTAGAGAGTTAAGTGTTGAATTAAAAAAAACAAGTAAAAAATGTCCCTAACTAAAAACAGTTTAAAAAAGCGAGGCAGATCTCTTAAATCCCCCTGCAGGGCGGATTTACGCGCGCTGGGTTCTGGAGCGACAATTGAGAACTACGGGTAGCGTAACGATTGTCGCCTGAGTCGTCAGAATGTTGTCGAGCTGAATCGCTTTTCACCCGAGCAAACAACTACAGATTCACTATCACATCAGCAGTAGATTACTATTATTATTGTTATAATTTTTTTATTACTTCAAACATACTCACTTTGTGGCTTGTAGTTGATCTACCACAACCGACGAGACTGAAACGTCAACGTTGAGGATATCGAATATTCGGATGGAACGGACGACCAGTGACGAGCTGCTGCTATTATAATAGTAGCAGCTGCTACTGCTCTGCTGCCGCAGCGACATATACATACCTTTTCGTATATACGTTTACCTGGCATCTTGTTGTACAATCAACGCGGTATTCTACTCGAACTACTACTGCTGCTGCTGCTCATTTACAGCCATTATATGACAGAAAAGGCAGTGTTCCATATGCGCTCTGTGTGTGTCCGAATCGCGATTGTTTCCAAAATAAAAAGATGAATCGTAAGGTTTCCGATTTTCTTTTTTTCCATCCAACGGAAAGCACGTGTCCCCAACCGAGACGCATGCTACGATAGAGGTGCGCCATGTTTTTTCTGAGCTCCTCACTTAAGGAGCGTCATACATATACCTCACCGAAATATATGATTTTGGAGGAGAATAAAAGTGCTGCCGGATGAGAAATATCATGACCGAAGTATACTTGAAACAGTTTTCGTCACAAAAATGAAAGTTCGACGAGTTTGGGTTAAGGAGCCCGATCGTTCAGAAAACGATTCATCCAACAAGTGTTACCTCTACCGTAGCACGCGTCGGAGAGAGTACCACCGGTTGCCTGTAGATGTTGGTTGGCGTCTGGTTGGCGCATATAGTGGTCCTGTAGAGAGACCTATGACTGTGGTACAGTACAGGACACCTAATAAGAAACAAGCTAACAAGAAAGCCAGGCTGGTATTTACAACAAAATAAGAAATTTGAGAGTCGCTATACTGAAGTTAGTGTAGACAGCACCCCCTCTCTTGGAAGAGCCGGAGGGGGGGGGGGGGGCTACGTTTATAGGTATGTCTCTTTCTTCAGTGCCTTTCAATGTTGCACTCGTTTTGTGCAGCGTTTTAGTTTTTTTGTTTCCTGCGCGATGCCTGTATAGATGAAAACCGTTACGCTCTAAATCTGGTTTCAAGGTAGTGAAAATACTTCCTGTATCTCTGAAGATACATTTACGGCTGTACAAAACTATCTCTGGGTTTTTGTTTATGACGAGAAGCCTTTTGGATATCGTGTCATCACGTGATGGATTTGCAAACCGAAGGATCTTGGCCGGGCGTGGACTCAGCACACCCTCTCGCCCAAACACACAGCCGGCCCAGCCAAGCCCATCCCAAACAAACCCAAACCCGCGCGAACCCGAACACGACCCAAACCAGCAGCAGTGCACCCCAATTCATCCCAACCCCACCCTACACAAACCAACCCAACCTAATCCAAGCCTACCCTACCCTATCCTATCCTGTCCTATCCTATCCTACTACCCTACCGTGACGCGTGTTACGGTAGAGGTATACCTTATTTTGGCTGAATCGCTTTCTGAACGATTGTGCTCCTTAACCCAAATTCGTCGGACTTTCATTTATGTGACGAAATATTGTTCAGACTATACTTCGGTCATGAGATTTTCCATCCGGGAGCACTTTTTTCCCCCCTCCAAAATAATTTGTTCGGTGAGGTATGACGCTCCTTAAAAGTGAGGAGCTCAGAAAAAACATAGTGAACCTCTATCGTAGCATGCGTCTCCTATCCTACCCGGCCCAGCCACCCAACCCTACCTAAGTCCACCTCCACCGAACCCACCCCTACCCAACCTACGGGCAACTTGTTGCGGCAGGGAGGAGTGCGTCCGTCTGAAGAACTTCGTGGTTAACTCCACCATAATCGACAACACCATCCAGCACTGCGGCGTCTACGACTTCGAGTACCCCAGAGCCAGGTCCGGGAAGACGGGGGAAGGCGTCTACATCGGCACCTCGTGGAAACAGGTGCGGCGTGGATGCTGAAAAGACGTATGATAGTTGTATCTCAGACGACGCGTGCTACGATGATGGAAGTACGAGCATGTTTTTGCTGAAAGGACGCATGCTGCGATAGAGGTGCATCATGTTTTTTCTGAGCTCCTCACTTAAGGAGCGCCATACCTCACCGAAACAATGATTTTGGAGGAAACTAAAAGTGCTGCCGGATGAGAAATACCATGACCGACGTATACCCTGAAACATTATTCGTCACAAAAATGAAAGTCCGACAAAGTTGGGTTAAGGAGCCCGATCGTTCAGAAAACGATTCAGCCAAAAAAAGGTATACCTACCTCTACCGTAGCACACGTCAAAGGTTTTCTGAAGTGATCTTGGACTTCTTAACCCCTTCAGAACTGCAACCACTTTTTTGGGACAAAACTACTTGGAATTAGTGTGGTCTAATTTTTGGAGTAGTAAAAGGGTTAAACCCATTCGGAACTGAAACAAACATTTCCTACACTAATCCCAAGTATAGTTACTCCCTCCTTAAAAGCTGATCCCACGAATTGGGGGACTAACTACACTTGGGATTAGTGTAGGGCGTTTTGTTTCAGTTCTGAATGGGCTTAAGAATTTCGTGGGATCCGTTTTGAGGTAAGGAGTTACCAACCAAAAATCTCCGGAACTTGTTTCTAGCGCTTCCATGTTTTTTTTTTTTTTTTTTTTACCGGTAGTTGCTGAATGAAGGCCGTGGCGTTTCTAAATCGGGTAGACCTCTAATATCTCCTCAAAAATGTACATTTTGGGTGACTTACTTTTAGTATAGTCCCCTTCAGTAAAAACGTGGTGCTACCTCTACCTTAAGATGGCATGCATCGGTGCGTGCAGGCTAAAAGACGTGCTGCTACCTCTACCTTAATGGCATGCATCGGTGCGCGCATGCTCTACCTTTACCTTAAGAGGGCATGCATGGGTGCGTGCATACTAAAAGACGTGCTGGTATCTAGATCTCAGACGCGTCCTATTCATAGGATAGAGGTAATGTACCATTTTTTCTACTGAAATGGGTTATTATGAATGACGCCACTCTTTAACCCCATATCGGCAGAGTTTTATTCGACACATGCTATCTTGAATAGCGGAAAGCGCGAGAGCGTGAGTTAGCAAAGTTCGATGAAAATCGACGAGCGGTGGGAAGGCTGAACCCTCTGCGCGATAAAAATCAAGGCGCGAGCCGTAGTGGGGGAGGAAGGAGAGGAGCCTACTTTGTGACCCCAGATCTGAGTTACGACTATGGAGGGAGACGGAAGTGCGAAGATAATAAATGGGATGAGAACAAAAAAAAATTAAAACGATAGAGGTGTGCACCATGTTTTATTCTGAGCTTCATACCTCACCGCAAACTCACTTAAGGAGAGTCATACGTCACCGCTAAACATTATTTTGGAGAACAAAAGTGCTGCCGGATGAGAAATGTCCCGACCGAAATATACTCTTGAAAAATGATTTGTCACAATAAATGAAAGTCCTCATGACGAATTTGAGTTAAGGAGCCCGATCGTTCAGAAAACGATTCAGCCAAAAGGTGCTACCTCTACCGTAGCACGCGTCATTCTTGAGCTGTAGTATTGTCCATTTGTATACTTAGCCCCCCATGGTATTGTACGAGTAGCGTTTTTAATTTCCTCCAAAATCATTTTTTTGGGGTGACGTATTATATAAGGATGGAACTGTAGGTCCTCAAAGTGACCTACGTACCTCCCTCAGAAGAAAAAAACAACACACACAAATGGGTGTCGTACCTCGACCATATCTTGCATCCTCGTGTTACAGAAGGGATTTCACTTTTTTGGTCTTTGGTGCTTCCTGAATGGGTTGGACCTTTCTTCAACAATGGACCCACAATAAGGCTTTTGACATTATTTCGCCGGGTCGCCCCATCTGTTTGGTGAATGTCCGTTCCGTTGCGTCCGCTTGTTTTTTTGTTAATGTATGTTTCAACATATTTCCATCTGCTTACTAAGTGGGAGGAGTACGGAGAGGACAGGTGCAACGGCAACTGGGTGAGCGGGAACACGATCGCGACGTTCGGCAACGAGTGCGTGGAGGTGAAGGAAGGGTCGTCCAACAATGTTATCGAGAACAACGTCTGCTCCAACCAGCTCGACTTGGAGTCCGGCTGCTTCTGCTCCAGGGGCGACTCCAACACCTTTAGGTCCGTGTGCTGATGATGATGATGGTGGCGGTGCTGGTGGGAATGACTAGACACGTGCTACGATAGAGATAGCACGTTTTGGCTGGAACGGAACGGTTTCTGACTGATCGGATTCCTTAACCCCCATTCTGTATCGCCGAAGCGCAGCCTGCCCTCCAGTAAGCGGATACCATCTGCACTGCATGTCACAGGCGTCCGCCATCAAATGCAATACGAATAGTTGATGCATGCTACGATAGAGGTGCACCGTGTTTTCGCTGAGCTCCTAACTTAAGGAGCGTCATACCTCACCGAAACAATGATTTTGGAGGAAAATAAAAGTGCTGCCGGATGCGAAATCTCATTACCGAAGTATAGTCTGAAACATCATTCGTCACAAAAATGAAAGTCCGACGAATTTGGGTTAAGGAGCCCGATCGTTCAGAAAACGATTCAGCCAAAAAGTGCTACCTCTACCGTAGCACGCGTCACCACAGGCCATGGTATTGTTCATCCGGTATGTAGCACTTTCATTTTCGTCCCGAGAATCAGTTTTCGGGTGACGTAAAAATCTCCTTAAGGGACCACCCTCCGAAACAACAACATGGTGCCCCTCTACCGTGGCATGCGTTGGTAGTGCAGTGGTACATGCACCAAAATTATATATTGCCCTATTGATATATTTGTTTTAAACGATGTTTACTTCGGTCCCCCGAAATAGTGATGTTTGGTGGTGTGTATGCTCTGGGATTTGTGATCGGGTTTTGCACTTATATTCTAGGCTTTTCTCGAAACCGGTTGTTGGGTGAGGTATGGCGCCCGCATACTATAATCAAGTGATAAAATCCTCCGAAACGTAAGGTGGCGTGTGGTAGAGGTGCGCGTTTTTTCCAGCAGGGTGGTCCCTTAAGGAGATCTGTACCTTACGTACCAAAAACATGATTTTGGAGGGACGCATGCTACGGTAAAGTGCACCATGTTTTCTGTTTTCTCTTGAGCTCTCCTCACTTGAAGAGCTCCATACCCCACCGAAAAAATGAATTTTGGAACGAAACGAAAGTGCTACATATCCGATTAAAACATCTGCTGGCCTAAGAGTAGTCTCCAAAATATGTCGACGGAAGGACGATAGTTCGACAAGGTTGGGTTAAGCGACAGACCAATCAGAATACGTTTCAGCCCAAACGTGTCACTGGGACTACCTCTATCGGACGCATGCTGCGATAGAGGTGCACCATGTTTGTTTCTGAGTCCCTCACTTAAGGAGCGTTGTATACCTCACCGAACAAAATATTTTTGGAGGAAAAATAAAAGTGATGCCGGATGCGAAATCTCATGGCCGGAGTATACTCTGAAACATATATATATATTTCGTCACAAAACATGAAAGTCCGACGGATTTGGGTTAAGGAGCCCGATCGTTCAGAAAATGGTTCAGCGAAAAAGTCCTACCTCTACCGTAGCACTGGCCATCGTAGCACGGGCCGAGGGGAAATAAAAGTGCTCCCCGACGAACAGCCCTAGACCTGGTATGGCCCAAAAGTACAAAACAAACAACACCTCAAGACTCGTCCCACGGTAGGGGTGCAGCAGATTTTTCTGAGCTCCTCAAATGAGGAGCTCAATATCTCACCCGAAACATGACTTCGGAAACATTCGTTCGCGCAACCCGACCAAACCTTTCAATGCGGGAATCCAAAAACAAACATACCAGTAAGGTGTTCATAGTATCCGGTGGTTACTCACGTGAGGTGCTCAACCGGTCAGAAAATATGGAGCCAAACAGAACAGTGGTACCCCTACCGTGGGATTGCTCTCAACATAAAAGTTAAATTCCGACGAATTTTGGGTTATAAGGAGCCACGCCGTTCGGAAAGCGTTTCAGACATGAACGTGCTACGTATATTTATCGTAGCACGCATTAGGTGCCACCCTTGTAAGGCAAACACGTTTTTCCTACCCCTGTAAACAAAACCTCTCTGTCGATTCCAGCTCACAAGACAACATCGATTGTGGCTGCTTTTTCAGTTTTGTGTCGGTTGTCGAGAAAGCCAAGCTTGAACAATCCGTAGAAAAGGGGTGTGACATCTTTTCGACGATTGATTGGCATGATCTTTTACGTTTTGGACGGATGTCTGCCCGTGGGGTCGTGGTTCGCACCCTCAACTATTGCGTGAGGATTATGCTAGAGGGCGACGAATGCTACGATAGAGGTGCACCGTGATTTGTCTGAGCTCCTCACTTGAGGAGCTCCATACTTCACCCGAAAAACGATTTTTGGAGGAAACCAACAGTGCTCGTACCGACCAACAATCCCATGAGGTAGGTATACTATCGAAAATATGGCAACAACATAATGACAGTCCGACGAATTTGGGTTAAGGAGCTCGATCATTCAACAAAACAAACAGCCCAAAGTGCTACCTCTATCGTAGCACCCGTCGGGCTTAAGGTGGAAGGTTCCCTTTATTACGGGGGGGCATAGTAAACACTAGTAAACACTAGTTAAACAGGACCTACGGTACACCACAAAAAAAAACTATAATTCCCTGTTTTTACTAACATTATTTGGTCCTGTTTGCTATGGACGCGTGCTACGGCAGAGGTAGCACTTTTTTGCTGAATCGGTTTCTGAACGATCGGGCTCCTTAACCCAAATTCGTCGGACTTTCGTTTTTTTGACGAATAATGTTTCAAGTATACTTCGGTCATGAGATTTATCATCCGGCAGCACTTTTATTTTCCTCCAAAATCATTTTTTGGGTGAGGTATGACGCTCCTCAAGTGTGAGGAGCTCAGAAATAACAAGGCGCACCTCTATCGTAGCATGCGTCTATGGTCCTCCGTAATCGTGGTTAGCTTTTTTTGTTTTTTCAAGACAAAATATGTAGGTCGCCCGGTATCTTGTGCCTTACACGGTATATATATTAATGATAACAAGGATGATAAAAGTGATAGTGATAGCGGTGATGATGATGAGGATGATATGATGGTGATGGTGAGGACGATGGCGATGATGTTGGAATGTAGCCATTGGCAACCAAACGCTCTGAACAGCAGTGGCGTGGGACACCACGCTGTCTTTCTTGAGCTTCGGCAGGACCACGTACTCAACTCAACCTCCACACATGAAAAAATGAAAAATTGACCGACTGTTATAAACTCACCCTCTGACCCCCCGCCTGCCTGGCTGTTGCACACGCCTGTTTAGGTTCAACAACATGTCCGATTGCGAAGGGTCGGGTATTCGACTGGGAGGATGGGAGGGGTACGGGCATGACAACGATGTGAGTACAACCGATTCGACAGGGGAGGACTGAATCGCAGCCGGTTATTGACCCTTGAGGCATGTTGCCATGTGCTGTCCTCTCAATCAAGAAAACATAACACTTGGGAATGCTACCTGGAAGGCTTTCCTAGGCGAGGTTCAGCCTCAATAAGGCAGTCACAGACGACATAGATTTGCAACGACCTCAGCTTCATCGAGATCGTTTTTACGTATAGCCCCATAGCTCCGCGTGAGCAGCTTTACACTCTCGGCGTGGTCGAGGACATCGGTCCAAACAAATGGCATTGGGCGGGGTTGTTTTCTCGAGCAATGCCTCCTAGGGGCGGTGCCTTATTTTATGAGCTTCTCGCGTGAGGAGCAGCTCAAGATATCACCCGAAACACGACACGGAAGAACGTTGTTCGCTCTGCCCGACCAAGACTCACATGCGACGCGTGCTACGGTAGAGGTAGCACTTTTTGGCTGAATCGTTTTCTGAACGATCGGGCTCCTTAACCCAAATTCGTCGGACTTTCATTTTTGTGACGAATTCTGTTTCAGCGCATATTTCGGTCATGAGATTTCACATCGGACAGCACTTTTATTTTTCTCCAAAATCATATTTTCGGTGAGGTAAAACGCTCCTCAAGCGAGGAGCTCAGAAAAAACATGGTGCACCTCTATCGGAGCATGCGTCATGCGCTACAGTAGTTCTCTCTGCCCGACCAAGACTCACAGTAGTCCTGAAACATGTATACATTATTCGATAGTGGCATACGTGCCGTACTAACTCGTATTTGCTTACGGTGTAGAGCTCAACCGGTCAGATACTACAGCTGTGCAGGCAAAGGAATGGTGTACCCCCTCCCCATAACATTGGTTTAACGTAACATAACGCCACACAGCAGCTCAGATCTACCCATTCACGCTTGCTGCGGTAGGGGTGCACCGTGTTTGTTTGTTTTGGAGTGGTCACTTGAGGGGTTACACAGTAATGGACACCCAATAAGAAACAGGCTAATAAGAAAACCAGGCTAATATTTAGAGGAAAACTGCGAAATTATGAGTCGTCAACTTGGTAATTCATAGTGTAGAAGGCACCCTCTCTCAGAAGACGCATGCTGCGATATAGAGGTAGCACGTTATTGGCTTGAATCGTTTCTGGATGACAGGGGTCACCAACTCAAAATCGTCGGACTTTACTTCTTGTTTTGGAAAATTGTTCAATTGTATACTTGGGCATGGTATGGTTCATCGGGTAGCGCTGTTATTTTCTTTGAAAGTCCGTTTTTGACTTGCTAATAGTATAGAGTTCCTCAAGTGACCCCCCTCACAAAAAACAAGGTGCACCTGCATGCAGGCCACCGTAGCATGCGTCGGAAAGGAAATCCAGCCTGGGCCAGCTTCCCTATTTCTTATTGTTAGGTGCCGCTGTACAGTACAGGACACCTAATAAGAAACAGGAAATCTGGCCCAGGCTGGATTTCTTATTTTGAAAGAGGGTGCTTTCTACACTAACTTCGAGGTAACGACTCCCGAATTTCTTCTTTTCCTCCAGATCTCAGCCTGGCTTTCTTGTTAGCCTGTTTCTTATTAGGTGTCCGGTACTGTACTGCACATTCCTCTCCCGAAAACAGGTTTCGGACGGAACTATACGAGCCACCCGATAAATAATCCCATGGCCCAGAAGTAAAAAACCGAAAAACATTGGACACACAAAATTGAAGTTCGGACGGGTTTACGGTTCAGGAGCGAACCGTCCTTCCGAAACCGTTCCAGCCAAAATGACACATGCTACGATGGAGGTGCACCCTGTTTTTTCTGAGGTCCTCACTTAAGGAGTGTCATATACCTCACCAAAAAAAAATGATATTGGAGGAAAATTAAAGTGCTGCCGTATGAGAAATATCGTGCCCGAAGTATACTCTGAAACATTATTCGTCACAAAAATGAAAGTCCGACGAATTTGGGTTAAGGAGCCCGATCGTTCAGAAAACGATTCAGCCAAAAATTGCTACCTCTACCGTAGCACGCGTCAAATACGGTGTACCTCTTGCCATGGTATCGTAGCAGCATGATGACACGTGCTACGATGGAGGTACGCGTAGAGGTATACCTTTTTTTGGCTGAAACGGTTTCTGAATGACCTATTAAAGGCTCCTTGACCCAAAATTGTCGTACTTTCAACATTCTTGTGTTCCAATATGTTTGGTCGAAGTGTTTTTAGGGTACGTACGTACCTGGTAGGTGTTTATTTTCCTCCAAAATCCATTTTCGGTGACGTATATATGGAGCTCCGTAAGTGTGGAGCTCAAGGAACATCGTGGTGCACCTCTATCGTAGAATGCATTGAGTAAATAATGAAAAATGTTAAAACACAAAATTGAAAGTTCCGACGAATTTTGGTTATAAAGAGCGAACCGTCGTTCCGAAGACGTTTTAGCCAAAAAAAAGGTATACCTCTTGCCTTGGTATCGTAGTAGTATGACTCTGATCTACGTAGACGGTTCGAGTAAGATCTCTCGGCGATCTCGTAGGATCTATCCATTACGGGCGAGCGTAGTAATCAGGACCAAATATGCTGATTAAAAATACTGTAATACATGGGTTTTAGTGTACGCGACGGGTCCTGATTACTATGGCCCCACGTAATGTTAAAGTAGTAGAGCTCAAGTTGCCGGGTTGGCTCCGTAATATTGTGCACGATGTATATACGAGTAGCAAACTATTATTCTGGGTTGGACATGTAATCCTGTACTGCTGTACGCAGGTCCTGTGCACTCGACCTCTCACGACGGCAACGTTGAAGGCCTACCGACCGAAAAGAATATATACCGTTCGTTGCCGACGCATGCTATTTGCGGTAGAGGTGAACCCTGTATTTTCTGAGTGGTGGTCACCTGAGGAGCTATATTTATTCGGGTATCTGGTTGGTACACCCGTGGCAGGTGGTAGCACAGGCTTGCGCTGGTAGCTGTCAAACTACCTGGCTGGCGTCTTGAAAAGGCAGAAGAGGATATATGTTGAAAGTGCCGCTTTTGGGCAAGAAAAGCTTAGGAAAACTACGGACTTCTGAAGTCCACACTTACTGGTACTCGTACTCTGTGAAGAGAAGAGCAGATCAATTTAGATCAGAGGGAAGAGAGAAAGAAGAGTGAACATAGAGGGGGGCTCCGTGTTGTCGTCTCGACGTCTACAGAACTGCTACGCTCGAGAATCTTAGACCTTCGAGACTGTCAAGAACGGTCCTTGAGATCTGAAACAATGAACAGTCTTTATATTGGTATTTGAACCTTCTCATAATACTCCGCATCTACGTAGAACTTCCCTTCTAGAGAAAGTGTAGTACTTTCTGTTATGAATAGTCGGGGATTCTACCGCTGCTGTTACTCTACGTATCTTGAAGCTATACAGACAGGTACACTGCTGCTACGATACACTATGAAGTCATACTGCAGTCTCCACTGAACATGAAGTCCTAGACTGCTTGTACAACTTTAGCTGCTACTGAACATTGATCACAACAATAGGCTGCTGTTGCCTATTTCTTAACAATATTACCTCACCCAAACCCTATCGTAGGCACTCGGGGAAACCCATATAGCGTAAGCGTAACAAAATGAAAAATACAGTACAGGACACCTGATATGAAACAGGGAATCTGGTCCGTCAGGCTGGATTTCTTATTTGAGAGAGGGGTGTTTTCTACACTAATTTCAAGATAACGTCTCCCGAAAAAAATATCATTTTCCTCAAAATACCAGCCTGGCTTTCTTATTAGCCTGTTTCTTAGTACGTGTCTTGTGCAAACACTATCATAGGCACTCGATGAACAAACCCATATAGCGTAAGCGTAACGAAATGAAGAATATTTGACTATTTCAACTTAAGACAAGCAAAAAACAAAACAACGATTTAGGCCTTAGGAGCCCCCCCCCCCCGTCTCCCACGAAACGTTTTCAGCCAAAACGTTACGCATGCTGAGCAATCCCGCGGTAGGGGTGCCACTTTTTGGCTTCATATTTTCTGACCGGTTGAGCTCCTTACGTGAGTAACCACCGGATACTATGAATATTTTACTAGTATGTTTGTTTTCAGACATCGCATTGAAAGGTTTGGTTAGATTGCGCGAACGAATGTTTCCCAAGTCATGTTTCGGGTGAGATATTGAGCTCCTCATGTGAGGAGCTCAGAAAATTATGTTGCGCCCCTACCGTGGGATGAGTCTGCTACGATAGCCTGCATACAGGTGCGCCATGTTTTTTCTTGGCTCCTCCTGCAGTACTCACTAGAGGAGCTCCATACCTGCAGTAGGGAGTCTAAACACTGATTTTGGAGGAAAATAAAATGTGCTGCCGGATGCGAAATCTCATGACCTAAGTAGACTACGTGTGAACAATATTGCAACACACGAGAACGAAGATCCAACGAGTTGTTGGGTTAAGTCGCCCTTATCGTGCAGAAAGCGTTTCAGGTAGAAAGTGATACCTCTATCGTCGCACGCGTCACTCTCACAACGGCAGGTTGACGTGTGCTACGGTAGAGGTAGGTATACCTTTTTTTGGCTGAATCGTTTTCTGAACGATCGGGCTCCTTAACCCAAATTCGTCGGACTTTCATTTTGCGACGAATAATGTTTCAATTATACTTCGGTCATGAGATTTATCATCGGGCAGCACTTTCATTTTCGACCAAAATCATTTTTTCGGTGAGATATGACGCTCCTTAAGTAAGGAGCTCAGAAAAAACATGGCGCACCTCTATCGTAGCATGCGTCGGTTGTAATATACCAACCGTAACGGATACACGGCAGTAGGTTTCCAACTGTAGACGATTGTCGACGGTAGAAGATGGTGATCTATACGAAGATCGTGATACGAAGATCGTGATAATGATACGTCCGATGTGGGCATGAAACCGTCAAAACCTTTCATTTAATATTTTCGTTTTCTGTCTTGGGTCCGTTTAGGTGTACGACAACATCGTGGTGGATGCCAGGAACGGAGCCATCGGCGTCCACGTGATGCCCCAGCGGGTGATCTGCCATAACGAGTGCGAGGGGGGCTTGTGCGGCATCACTGGGTAAGCAAAATAAGCAGCATGCCGGGAGAGGCAAACCCCACGATAGGAGTCGTAGCAGCACAGTCTGGCCAAACATGGTTCGCACTGACCGGGCTCCCTTAACCTATTCCGTCGGAATACTGTACGAGTATTCTCTTGGAAGCACACCTCAACATATCATAGGCGTTGGGGTTGTTTGTCGGTTGGAATGATCAGCTTTCCTCTAAAATCAGTTCATGAGTTGTTCATTAGAGGCCTTCTAATAGTAGCAATGACTTACCTGATAGCATTCGGAGCTCTTCAAGGTGAGCGGCCTCGAAAACTTTATCAGGTGCTGCCTTCCAATGCCTGCCGTAGCTCGGATACTCAAGAGTTAGGAGGGTAAATGAAATGAGACCCGAGGCGCCTACTGTCTGGGAAGGGTACTTTAGCAACGTAAGGGCACACCATGTTTAGGGCTCGTACAGAAGCCTACATTTTTTTAACTCGAATTCGAAATGGTTTTGTCCTCCACGATGGGACTTCAGCATGAAACACGCTAGCGGGAAGCCCTCCCCGTCAGTTTCAAACAATGCGCAACAATGATATTGCGGGGGGGGGTCGTGAGAGTAAGTAGGACCAAATGTTGTCAGAAAACATAGGGAAATATGTTGCACTGTGTGTTAACTGTAAGTCCTAGTTACTACGCGTATGATATAAAGGTAGTGTCGAACGTAGCACATCTCGTGCTGAAACGTTTTTCGAATGACGGGAAGCCTTTGGACCCAAAATCGTCGCAGTCGCAATTTCTTTTTTGGTTTTCTTCAAGCAGTATTCATTCTAGTTCAAGCCCATGGGGGATTTCATCGGGGTTGTTCATTTTAGTTGTGGGGGGTTTCATCGGGGCGCATGCTACGGTAGAGGTTTGATTCCTAGACTGCTGTACAACTGTAGCCGCTACTGAACATTGATCACGACAGTAGGCTGCTGTTGCCTATTTCTTAACCCTTATTTGGTATTTGTTTCTGGGCTTGTCGTTTAGGGAAATTTTTACTTCATCCAGAAAATGACTTTGCAGGAAAGTACAAGTGCTACCAGGTGAACAATCCCATGGCATATACAAGTACAAACTGATCAATATGGCGACGCAACAACGAAAGTCCGACGCTTTTGGGTTAAGAAGCCCCGTCATTCATAAAAAAAAAATCAGCCAAAAAAAGGTATACCTTATACCTCTATGGTAGCACGCTTCTCGGGTTTTGATTTTTTTTTTGCTGCTTCCGAAAACGGTTTTGGTTAGCTTACAAAAATTACTTACTACTCGTACGGAAGCTCCTCGAGTGAGGACACTCGAGAAAAATAGGGTGCAACTTTACCTTAAGGTAGCATGCGTTATCACCCATCACAATAAACCGATATGTTTGCGCAGACACATGCTAGCAAATGCATATGCCTTGAATAAGAAGACAATATGAAAACATAGAAAAAGCAGAACAAGGAAATAATCAAATATACAAATAATAATGTCGTGACCCCCCCTCCTCCGGAAGGAGATGTGACAGACAACACCAAAACCAACTTTGGAAAAAAAACAACACAGCGACGACATAAACAGAGTTCCTGCTTTTAAGAACGGCAGGGAATCCGAACAAGAAAATAAACAACTATACAAATAATAAAGTCGTGCCCCGCCCCGCCCCCCCCGCTCCGGAAGGGGATATGACAGACAGCATCAAAAACAAAAGTTGAAAAACAAACAACACAGCGACGACGTAAACAGAGTAACTGCTTTCAAGAACGACAGGGAATCTATACTTCTAGTGTATGTGGCAAGGGTGGGCTGAATTCGTGCATAACTTACGCCACGTCTCCTTTTCTGTGAAATTGTGCTGTTGTTGTTGTTGTTGTTGTTGGAGGCGCGTGCTACGATAAAGGTATAAGGTATACCTTATTTTGGCTGAAACGTTTTCTGAATGACGTAGAAAAGGCTCCTTAACCCAAATTCGTCGGAGTTTCATTTTTGTGTGTTGAAATAGTGTTCACACAGTACTTACTGTAGATTATGGGATTGGTCATCGAGTACGAGCACTTTTATTTTCCTCCAAAATCTGTTTTTCGGGGAGGTTGTGGAGCTCCTCAAGTGACCCCCTCGGAACCAATACGGTGCACCTCTATCGTAGCATGCGTCGTTTGCTCATTCCTGTTTTCGCGCGCGTTACGATGAAATACTGAATGAAAACAGAGGGGACATGCGTCGTTTGCTCATTTCTGTTTTCGCGCGCGTGTTACGATGAATTATTGAATGAAAAACAGAGGGGAACATTTGGAAGACGTGCAAGCCACGTGGGACCAGGCGTGCAACACCACCATCTACTTCGAAGAGCACCCCTTGCCTCAGGCTGTCCCCATACTCGGCTCTGACAATGACACCGCCGTAGGACTAGTCGACAATGACGATGACGGTAGCGCAACTCCTGAACGAGCTGTCGGGGCTGGTGCTGGAGCCAGTGTGGTCGCCAGTGTGGTCGCCAGCGGTGACGCTGATGAAGAGGAGGAGGAGGGTAGGGATGAAGATTCTCGAGATGCTTCTGGGGACGATGATGATGATTCTGGGGACGACGATGATGATTCTGGGGACAATGATGATGATTCTGGGGACGACGATGATGATTCTGAGGACGACGATGATGATTCTGAGGACGATGATGATGATTCTGGGGACGATGATGATGATTCTGAGGACGATGATGACGATTCTGAGGACGACGATGATGATTCTGAGGACGACGACGATGATTCTGAGGACGACGATGATGATTCTGAGGACGACGATGATGATTCTGGGGACGATGATTCTGAGGACGACTGAGGACGATGATGATGACTCTAGGGATGGTGACAAGGCGTGATGACAAAAGCGACATGGTTATGGTTAAAATGTCATGTGAACTGTGGCGGTTAACGTAGGTGATCGCGCAGAGATGTCACGTCCACCGCCTCAGTCAGAAGAGCGTGCAGGGTGTTTGCATGTATGCGTGCATTGTGCCGTCGAATTTCTGCACAAAATGCGCGTACAAGGACAAAAAGTGCCTCCTATCGTATCGTTGGCCTGCGGAGGGCAGGGTTTTTTGCACCGGTGCGTGCGGTGGGCATATCGAACTTCCTCAGTGCATTGCACGATGCAGATACGCAAGGAATGCATCGTATCCTGTCACAGCCTGTGCGTCAATCGGCACGTAATGTACGGGTAGTTGCCACACAAGCGCTTAACAATGGGTACATAATATACATGCACACGCATTATCGAGGGGGGGGGGGGGGTGACTACTGTTGTACCTGTGGAGAGTGTCTAGGGTACGCAGAAAATAGTAGTGCAGGCATCAGTTTTAGCCAGGGAAATATCCAGCATGTACCAGACAAATGCGTCATAAGAGGGGGGTTTCCTATGTGTACGGAGGCAGTGCAGGTTGACGGGTTTTCCTGTATGCGATATGCGTTGTACTATTTACTGTATTCTTGCGGCGTGGGTTCGAACTAACTTGAAAGGCAGTTGGTTTCTTCGCAGGGACAACCCGTTTTTGTTTCGGCTGACTAATATATGTGTCCGAATGCTTCCGTAATCGGGGTGGAAACTCCGGTTTGCGTGAGAGGCGTCGATGGTAGTTTTGTTAGGGACAACAGGCGTTTTTTCAACGTTTGGCTGTTACGTGGGTCTCGAGAGGCGTCGATGGTAGTTTTGTTAGGGATAACAGGGACGCATGCTACGATAGAGGTGCATCATGTTACGTGGGTCTCGAGAGGCGTCGATGGTAGTTTTGTTAGGGATAACAGGGACGCATGCTACGATAGAGGTGCATCATGTTTTTGCTGAGCTCCTCGCTTACGGAACGTTTTACATCACCGAAAAAAATGATTTTTGAGGGGGAAAATAAAAGTGCTGCCGGATGCGAAATCTCATATCCGAATTATATTCTGAAACGTCAATCGTCACAAAAATGAAAGTCCGACGAATTTGGGTTAAGGAGCTCGATCGTTCAGAAAACGATTCAGCCCAAAAGTGCTACCTCTACCGTAGCACGCGTCCAGGCGTGTTTTCAACGTTAGGCTGTTACGTGGGTCTCAAATGCGCGAGAGGCGTCGATGGTAGTTTTGTTAGGGACAACAGGCGCTTTTTCAACGTTTGGCTGTTGAAGTGGGTCTCGAATACTTCCGTCATCTTGAAGGGAAAAGGCCTGGATAGCTGAGGGTGAAAGAGAGATTCATACGCAGGCGGTGCAGTGTGCTGACTAGATCACGAAGGGGCGAGATCGATGAGCATGTGTCCGAGGGGGGGGGCGAGATCGAGATCGTGGTATGGTGGGGTTTGATTTATCCCAAGGTTGAGGGTAGCAATTATTGTCTCGGCATCGTCTGACAGATTTGAGGCCCCCAAAGGAGAAAACTACTGGTTAGCATGATTACACGTTTGGCTGTAGAGTGTTTATCGTGGGAGCTGCCGCATGGAATCGTCGGTCGGATTGCGCGACCCGAATCTTCTCCGAAGTGAAAATCTATCAGAGGGTGAGATATTGAGCTTGTGATTATGGTGAGGAGTTCCTAGTCGGTTAAGGCACCACCCTTAAAAGGCATTACTCGGTTGCACGTTTGCGCCCCCAACATTTAGCGCTTTTGTCCGAGTTGCTCATCTTGAGCCTGCGCTACCCCCAGCATAGTTTGTTCGACCCGGATGCGAAACATTTCCAAGGTTCCTTCGGTAGAGCGAGGCCTATATATATAACCCGTGCGTCGTGGGCTTTGATTATGTATGGGGATTAGATTTTGAGGTTACTCTCGATTTTGATTTGCTGGCCTCTCGTCGAGTGGGAAGGCGTGCAGCGAATTTCGGCGATTTCCCTTCGGTGGCGGCACGAGGATGGTTAAGAAACTCGCCCTGAAACTAACTTAGAGGGGGAGCAGGAGAAGCCCGCTCGTACATAGGCTCGTATTATATATATACGAGACGTGGATCGTTTTGTTTTGTAATATTTAATGATTTTGGAGGCCGTTGCCTGAGTGCAGGCTTGAAGAAGCTCTGTCCAGAGGCAGTTCGTTTGTTAGCTGTGGTCGGACGGACGCCCGAGGGCGTCTGTTTTTTTTTTGTTTTGGCGGGCGGTTTTTGGGTAGCTGGGTAGCTGGGTCGGGGGGAAATCCACCTCATTTTTGTTGTACACCACAGGCACTCTTGGCATGCTGGTAGACAATGTAAATATACCCCCCCTCCTCTCTTCCTCTCTCCCCGTCAAATGTCGTGACTCGTGCTACGATAGAGGCTACATTTTCTCTACCAAAACCTTTCATCGGATTTAACAGGGCTCTTTATACTGAGAAGCCGTCGAATATCGTTGCGTGGTAGTACGTGTTCAATTGCGTGTACGCAGGGAAGGATGAGTTGGTTGGATTAAATTTAGTTGGTTGGATTAAATTTTGGTGGAATTCGACGACTTGTGCCAGCTTTTTGCATTCTGAATGAATAACGCCCTGCTGCACATTGAGTGTTAGAAAGGCAAAAAATACAAGAAGTATATTGCCATTAATGTGTTACCATATTTTACTGGCTGCATACTACCCCTAGAGTAGGACATGTATTATATTTTACCATCAATATTGTACTCTTGGTTGCCAGTTTTTAGTTGAGCTTAGAGAGCTCCTCCTGTGTACTATAACCAAGGGTGGAGCCCTAGAAATGGTCACAGGAGTTTACCCTCTGTCGGAGTACGTGCCAAGCAAGAGAAACTCGTCAGCGCTATACCCGTGCCACCCCGGTTGGGAGGAGGGGGGCTCCATATCGGGCATGGCCGCAGTCGTAGGCCCTCTCAACTCCGCAATGCCGGGACGGATTGCGTTATGTTTCCATCGACCAGGCAGACGTTGCTTGCACCAAAGCGCGAAGCGCCGTCAGGTGGTGGACGAGACGCTCAAAAGGGTGGGGTTCATCCTACTCTAATAAGCTACTCTAATAAGAACCGTCTGTGACGCGGACGTTCTTCCATGTGGCAGTAGGTTGGGGGAGAGGGGGGGGGTTCTTGCGTGTGGCGGTAGGTGGAGAGCAGGGCGGGGGGGGGGGGTAATTTTTTGTCTAAATGTTGCCGGCTGCCGGCTGGCCCAGGCGCTCGTCGAGCGAGAAATCGCGTGTACCGGACACATTTTGTGCACTTCTTAGATATTTTTGTACTCCTATATTTGAGGATGATGCATGGGAACTGTGTACGCCAATAGTTTTTTATATATATATGTATCATATACGAGGTGCATGTGCACCAAACAGGCGTATGCTTCGTACCTGGTACTTTTTGTGTTCCTTCGGTGTTTTGCTTCAAAATCACTGCGAGCATGGGCTGGCTTGTTTTTTGTTTCTTTATTACGATGTCTTCCAACGTGCTTACGTGAGGTGACGTTAAAGAGTTACGAACAATATTCTGCTACGTACGCGGATTTTTTTTTCCTTTTAGAGAAGCGTAAGGCGCAAGGTGAGAGGTAGGTCACCGTAAGGCGGCGCGACAAAACGCGCCAAGTCTACTGAGATTTATAAATGCCCTGAATGGATTGAGACAGCATAACTTTTCTACATGGGCTAATGAAACACTTTAATAGCGCCGAACGTATGAACGGCTGTGATGGCGACTTTTACTCGTACAGCAGAAAGGCACGAGCTACGATAGGGGTGCAGTTCGTAGCGCGTTTGTTTTGTGCCAAACAGGAGGCGTGTCGCACGTTTTAACCAAACGTTGTATGGCTGTGGGGGTCTCTTTTCAACAAAGGGAACTACAGAATGATATCGTCAGTGTGTCACGATATTTTTCGATATAGACCAACGTCAACAGTAGACTGTGATAAGAATGGGTGAGACACAGAGTATCCCCTTGCAGGTTTGTCTATTAAGCATCAATTACGATAGAGGTAGCACTTATTGGCTGATTTTGTTTCTGGATGATCGGGCTCCTTAACTTGAACCCGTCCGGTCTTTCATTGCTGTGTTGAATTATTCTTCATCCTATACTTCTGCCATGGGAACGTTCATCAGGTAGCATTTTTTTCCGCTTCAAAATCATTTTTTGGGTGAGGTATCTAGCACCTCAAGTGATCGCCCTCAGAATCAACATGGTGCACCTCTACCGTAGCATGCGTCCTTGGTTTTACTCACTTTCCGTAGAGTCAAGCGTTGAAGAGAAGCAGCTTATATTAATCCCCGAGCCAGATGACATATGCCTCGGGCGGGCTTCAAGTAGGCTCACCTCCAGGGGATAGGGGTAACTTTTTGTCAACTAAAATAAGTATGTGGCCCTCAGGACTTATAAATACCCCGAATACGAATGTCATCCAAGTTATACGAAAACGGACCAATTATCTATATAGAGGTAATTACCGGCCTTCCCAGCCCATACCATTACAAGACTAGTATATTTCGGCTACAGTATTATAGTGAACGGATCATACTGACCGGTAGTTTCCCACTTGAGCTCACAACCGGTCCCAGTGACAGTACCAGCGTCAAAATATTGCCTCGGAAGGCAAACACTAATTGATACCCCTTAAAGGTATACCGTGGGATGAGTGTTACGAAATAGGCAACAGTAGAGCCTATTGTGATAAATGTTCAGTAGCAATCTCCTTTTTTTTCCCTCTCTTCTGCCTTTCAGCCCGCAAGCGGCATCTTTCAGCACAAAACATTTTTGATATCCAAACGCCAGCCAGGTAGTTTAACCACTACCAGCGCAAGCCTGTGCTGCCACCTGCCAGGGGTATACCAACCAGATACTCGAACAATGAGTTAAAAAACGTCGTGGTGAGACACCGTTACGGTATTCTTCGTGACATGCCCACAACTTGCCACGGGACTGGTCATCGGGTGTAAGGTATACCCCTTCTATATGCGCGTGTTGGCAAATTCATGTCTCGCATAGAGCCGTGCCACTACGTACTCTACAATAGCGGGACGCGTGCTACGGTAGAGGTAGCGCTTTTTGGATGAATCGTTTTCTGAACGATCGGGCTCCTTAACCCAAATTCGTCGGACTTTCCTTTTTGTGACGAATAATATTTCAGAGTATACTTCGGTCATGATATTTCTCATCCCGCAGCACTTTTATTTTCCCCCAAAGTCATTTTTTCGGCGAGGTATGACGCTCCTTAAGTGAGAAGCTCAGAAAAAACATTGTGCACCTCTATCGTAGCATGCGCCAGGGGGAAGTATAGAGGACTCACCCCACGGTATGCCATAAAGAGGCATCAGTTAGGTTTCGCCTCCTGAGGAAGATGTTTTCTGACCAAGGCTGAGCTTCTAACGTGAGAAACCTACCGGTTGGAATGTTAGTTTTGCTCGGCTATATGTTTTGGTAGACTATGTAATGATTTTTTTTAATTAAAAATTAAAACAAACATAACATAACTAACATAACATAACTAACATAACAACAGCTAGCTGTGAGATCGAGGATTTGGTCGAAACTCATATTTGCAAGCTACACGTATGTATAGCTCTTACAAATGACGCACGATACGGTAGAAGTGCATAATGGTTTATTTCTGATGGGATATTCAGGACAGACCGGATATACGGGTCGCCGTGTCAAAGCCAATTGGCCTCGCGGTTTCAATGTTATGGGGACCCAGAGAGAGTATTTTTCAGGTTCTTGACATGAGGAAATTCACTTTTCTTCCAAAAGTGTTTTCATGGTGCAGGTGAGATTCGAACTCACGGCCAGCAACTCAAGTCCTGCCGTCGTCGCCATATATATGTTGAGGCGTTAGTCCGTTGGGCTATACTGGTAAAAAGTTGACGGATCGCCTACCCAAACTAAGCCTTATAACATGCTCACTAGAGGAGCTCTATATCCCACCCAAATAAACGCATCTTCGTTGTAGACTTACGACCCCGTGCTACGATAGAGGTGTACCTTTTTTTGGCTAAATCGTTTTCTGAACGATCGGGCTCCTTACCCCAAATTCGTCGGATTTTTCATTTTTGTGACGAAATATTGTTCAGAGTATACTTCGGTCATGAGATTTTTTCATCCGGGAGCACTTTCATTTCCCTCCGAAATCATTTTTCGGTGAGGTATATGACGCTCCTTAAGTGAAGAGCTCAGAAAAAAGACGAAAAAAAAGTGATGCATCTCTATCGTAGCATGCGTCTTACAGTACGCGACAGATATTAAGAATCTCCTATTTTTGGCCAGACTGGAAATGTCATGTAAGGCTGGGTGTGTTCCACACTATTTTCAGTTTTAAATAGGTCGCAATATAATTTCCCCCCCAAATATCAGTCTCACATCCCTCACTATCAGCAGATTTTTAACATCTGTCGCTGTCTGTCGCGCACTGCATGCTGTACTACCGTGGTTTCCACGCTTTGAGGACGGTTCTGACATCGGGAGTTATTGACGCGTTCGTCGAGACGGAAACGGGGAGATACCGTGTATGCGTGCACCACCACATCGGATTTAATAAGCCACGGCCCTCTGCTGTATTCGGGGGGGTGGCTGATGGAGAGGGCTCGCTTTCGAACACGCGTGTTATCTTCCGGCCCGCTAACGGCACCGCTCAACTGCGTGAGGAATTGTGCGATACAACATGTTTGTTGGATGCCCTGGGTGTTTTTGAGAGGTCACCGTTGAAGCCCGTCGTGGTACACCATTGTTGAGTAACTCCGCAAGTGAGGAGGCTGAGGAAAATATGGGTGAAGCATATATAGAGGACTCATTCCACGGTAGACAAAAAAAATAAAAGTAAAGGCACTCGGCCGACTGGCTCTGAGCCGCTGAAAAATAAGGCAAGCACGCGTCCATACTACGACGCGCGACTTTGATTTTTTTTGTCGCGATAACCTTTAAACCTGCCATTTCTATTTTCAGATATAGGCAGTAAGTACGTAATAGTGCCACCAGTATAGCGCCTGATAGAGTGTAGTATAATGCCTACCAGGTATAAGAAAGGCCACGGGCCGCAGGCAAGAAAGCGGGCGTGCCGCTGTGTGCCCGTGTGTGCTTGCATCTTATTCGTTGTGTCTTTGAACACCTCAGCACTGTGAGATCGAACGTTCTTTCGTCGAAGCTCATTTCCGTGATATCACAGCTGCGCGTGTGACGCTTCGATCTGCATGCTATACTCGTACACGGGTTGGGTTGTGTAAGACCTCGTGAAGAGACACCTCGGATAGGTTGTCACCTACTGTCCGTGGATCATCTACAGGTAGTTCCTCTCGCACGCCGTTGTGCGAGGCTGTTGGCAGGATCTTCTGCGTACACGAGTACTACAGTTCGAACTCAGAAAACATGTGCCCTAGACCATGCAGATCATTCGGGTCCCACCCGGCGACATTATGAGCTATAAATAGATCATGAAAGGTCGGGCATATAGATCGGCCTTGAAAGATCTAGATCATCAGGTAAGAATTGAGCATTTATCTGTCCAAAAACTGCTGTGTGGGTCGGTCCCCCCCCCTGAGGTGGTACAGTGGTACCAAAAGGACAGCAGGAAGGAGAAGTTTACGAAGACGGTCGGCTTTTATGGTGTATAGGTACTGACTGTGGTACTGTACAACCTTACTGTAACAGTCGTATAGCCGATCTCTCTTGCTTGCCACCGAGAGACACCGGGACGTATGCGGTTGGCGCAACAACGTACACATGGAGCTTTCAGTGTACGTATGTACGTACGTATTTGATATCCGCTTTGTGCCTAAAAATAATGACAGTTCGTATATATACATATAATTGAAAGGAACCTTATATCCCGGGACATTATGGTGTCTGGTATACAAACAGCAGTGTAGAGTAGTAACGGTAACCAGTACCAGTTGTACGATTAGCTGTAGCAGGTATACTCGGGCGTACACCAGTGTGTATACAAGTAGTTGTCTGTGCTGCTTCCTCTATATATGCAACGCCCAGCGCGATGCCATGTGAAACCCTGATATCTCGCCCCTGCGCGCGTTAGCTACGATTATGACGTAACAGCAGAGCGCGAAGACGAACGGGCCAACAAGCCAAAACGAGCCAAACTCAGATAGGTGTGAGTGACAAAGCCTGCGTTTCCGTGCCCTCTCTCCGTCCGGTGAACGCCGATCTATCGATGCAACCCAAAATCCCTTTAAGAAGTTCACTTCTCATTGCTCACCAGCGCAATGCCCAGAGGCGATGTCTGTCTACCGGTACGAGTAGATGCGCACCGTTTCAGGCTCTGATGTACGTACGAATACCTGGTAATTGTTTTCTCGTTGTTCTTCAGGTGCTCGAAGACAAAAACAGGCCAGACAAAGGCAATATGGAGGCAGAGGATGCGGTGCGTTTGCGTTATTACCTTCCTCTCTCCGTGTTTGTGCTCTGTGGTGCTATTGTGCGATAAAGTAGGGTCTCCCCTGCGCACGGATACAAGCTAAAGCTATTGCCATGTAGCAGGCAGGATGGGCAGAACCCAAAAACAGTACAGAAACCCCGGGGTCACAAGCGTAACTTCCCCTGGTTCAGAATTTCAGAACTTTATTACGAACACGCCTTTACAGGATACATGAAACCTCTTATCCCCCCAGCTTTTGATGTGAACACATGTGACGCACTGCAACCTGCAACCAAGCTCCAAGCTCGATTGAAAAGCTGACAAGCGGTCATAGCTCTCAGCACAGCCAGAGCTGCTACAGTCTTTCTTAGCATCTAGTGGGTTTCGTGTCGAACAGATAGTGACTGGTATCGGGAGAGCGTCTGGAAAATGGCGAAGCGATTCCTGCTTCCACTGAAGCTTCTGGCGGTCCTGGTCTTGGGGACGACAGATGCTGCGTCAACCACGTGGAGGGGAGGGGCGATCCCGTCGGGGAGGCGAGGAAAGGGATGCTTAGTGGGAGAGGGTAGGCCTTGGGCTGTAAGCGATCGGAGGGCTGCCGAGGGAGGTGAGAGAGTGTGTGAGAGAGAGCGGAAGGGGGGGAGGGAGAGAGGAGAGAGGGGGGCCAGGGTGCTTGCCTTCTTGCCTGCTTGCGTGCTTGCCTGCTTGCCTGCCTGCCTGCCTGCCTGCCTGCGTGCCTGCGTGCCTGCGTGCCTGCTCGCCTGCTTGCCTGCTTGCCTGCTTGCCTGCTTGCCTGCTTGCCTGCTTGCCTGCTTGCCTGCTTGCCTGCTTGCCTGCTTGCCTGCTTGCCTGCTTGCCTGCTTGCCTGCTTGCCTGCTTGCCTGCTTGCCTGCTTGCCTGCTTGCCTGCTTGCCTGCTTGCCTGCTTGCCTGCTTGCCTGCTTGCCTGCTTGCCTGCTTGCCTGCTTGCCTGCTTGCCTGCTTGCCTGCTTGCCTGCTTGCCTGCTTGCCTGCTTGCCTGCTTGCCTGCTTGCCTGCTTGCCTGCTTGCCTGCTTGCCTGCTTGCCTGCTTGCCTGCTTGCCTGCTTGCCTGTGTGTGTGCTTGCCTCCTTGCCTCCTTGCTTCGTTGCCTGCTTGCATCGTGTTTACAAGTATAATAGTACTCCATCTATGTATGCTACCGTACATCAGGACAGCTGAGACAACACGTATCACGAGCTTCTGCTGTTGTAAGCTTGCTAGCACTACAGCAGTTACTACAAACTCGTTTGGACTTGCCGATGTTACTTGCCTACGTATACTGCTGTACTGCTGTACTCGTACGACTTCTTTTTTATTTAGCTTCCAAGACATGTGTTACGAGTACCACTCTGTCCCGAAATATAATAATCGTTTTTATTGGATATTAATATACAAAAGGCGCTTATATTTCGGTACAGAGTGGTATGTTCTCCGTTCTTGCCCGGTGGCTACATACGAGTAGTACGAGTAACTGGTACGAGGAACGAACGCCTGCTGTGTTAGAACTCCCCTTTCAGCTTGCGACCAGTAGTGGACAAACACTGTAAGTGGATCTTCCTAAGGTAGCTATTAAATAATTAGGCACTCTGATTGGCCAAGCAAGCACTGACCACTGGCATAGGGTTCGGGTTAGGGTTATTGGGTTAGGGTTCGATCTGAGGGTCAACATGTCAACATACTACTAAGACAAAAACCCCATTTTAAAGATCCACTATCATCCTTTGTCCACCCCTCCTTGCGACACCCCCGGGATGTCATGTCAACCACAATCCCGGGGGGGGGGGGGCTTGTACTTCCGATGCTAACATCTAAAATATGTTGTTTGTTGGACCAGTATTCCAGTCAGGGAGGCTCCTGCTTGTGCTGTTATGCAAAGCAGCAGTGCAGGACTGCCTGACAGGTACGACTACTTCTACACTGGCATATACAAGGTTGAGATTTCCCTTGGGGATGATTGTGGTTGACTTCAAACCCCGGGGGTGTCGCAAGCTGAAAGGGGAGTTCTAACACAGCAGGCGTTTGTTCCTCCTCGTATATACCAGCTACTTGTACGTACCGTGTAACACGGAAGATAACACACCCCCTCGGACGATTTTCCAAGCTCATTTTCTCGACAACCGAGAGAGTGCAAATGCCGAGCGGTGCGTCTATGGGCAGATCTCGACGAGATCTTTCCAAAACGACCGTTTTCGTTGTGGGTGCCCCCCTGGTTGTGGAGAAAATCGACAAGGAAAATCGTCCGAGGGTGTGTTATCTTCCGTGTTATACGGTAGCCTCCGGGCGAGGACGAACAACACATATTTTTTGAAAAAAAAAACTGAAGAAGGCTACGTAAAGCAAAAAAAAAAAACGTCGTCGCCACCGGGCTGTAAGCCACCAGCCAAGTAACACCGACTAGCCCAAAGACGCGTGCTACGGTAGAGGTAGCAATTTTTGGCTTAATCGTTTTCTGAACGATCGGGCTCCTTAACCCAAATTCGTCGGACTTTCAGTTTTGTGACGAACAATGTTTCAGAGTATACTTTGGTCATGATATTTCGCATCCGGCAGCACTTTTATTTTTCTCCAAAATTATTTTTTTGGGTAGGGTATGACGCTTCTTAAGTGAGCTCAGAAAAAACATGGTGCACCTCTATCGTAGCATGCGTCCAAACGAGTTCATATCGTACGTACAGTAGTTACTTATGTATGTACGCGAAGTAAAAGAAACAGGGTGCTGGCCCAGGCGGACTTTCTTGCTTGGGAAAGAGTGCAGTCTGCACTAACGTACAGGATAACGCCGGCCGAATTTCGTATATACATGTTGTCTCAGACGGCCTTTCTTACGTTCCTTTTTCTCTGTAGTCGTGGCAAAGGAGAAACTTGCCCATTTTCGTGCCTCCTCCGGCCAATTCTTGTGCAGTAGGATACATGGGTCGAAGAAGCCGGTTTCCGATCGGAGACAAAATCGGAGACAAAAGCGGGCTTTCGTATGCTGTTGAAAAAAAGGTCTTTTCGATCCCAACTTTTTCGATCGAGCAATCCGATATATTCGCGTATCTCGTAAAACAAACTCGACTCCTTCGACGGGATGGATGCGCGCGGGTCGGTTTGTTCGATCGAAAAAATGTTTTGAAGCCCACCTCATATATCACCACCCCACAAAGCTCACGATCACAACACACACCAACCTGCAACATCTCCGGCGCTGGCTTGACTTCCACTACCACTCTGGGCGAAATATAAGAACCGATTTGTCTTCATATTAGTGTACAAATGGTCTTTATATTCCCGCCCAGAGTGGTATACCGCTGCTGCTGCTGCTGCTGCTACTTAGAACGCGTCAGCGTGGCGTATTCCACTTTTCAACAGTCACGAGTAGCCGAAACACCACCTCTTTAGGCGAATCATCACCATCCCACTCGTTGTACAACCTGCCGGTATCATACCGCTGGTACTCGTTGCTGAATCATCCACCCCTGGTACCGAATATCATACCGCTGGTACCCATTTGCCGAATCGGCGCCTATCAACAGATATGTTATTCGGTACCAGGTATGGGTGATGTATCCGCCCGGTCATCCGCTGGCAGCAGTACATGCCGTCGATTTTACCTTTTTTCACGGCTTCTGCTGCTGCTACTGCTGGTGCTGCTGCTGCTACTGCTGTGCTCGCTCTGTCGACTCTCGACAAAAGTCCAACAAGCCACGACCGCGACGATGCATCGGGTGAGGACTCCCCTCCCCGCGCGACAAACGAACGCATTACTCTCGCGATAAAGACGCGCGATCAAAGCCGTGTGTGTGTGTGCTTTTGTTGAGCAACAACAGCAGCGGAAGGGTGCAGACCTCCTATTTCGTGGCAGAACCCGCTAGCAGCAGGGCGCGAAACGGCTTCCAACCGCCAGTTCGCTTGGCGTACTCGCTCCTATCTGACTTCCCCCAGAAAAATGCACACAGAAATGGAAAAACCGATTCGACTGGCGATGAAGAAGGGTACCCAGACACATCCCGTCGAATGAATAGTTGCTCTGAAAACGGGCGTTTTCGGTTCTTCCTATCCGACTGCATAAGAATCGGCCTCAGGGTATTTACTTATATACTAAAGTTGCAGAAATGTAAAAACTTGAGACAGTTTCTAAGGCATAGGCTTCCTTTGTTAAGTGTGTTTTTTTCCTTATGATGGCAGCCCTAAGAAAGGCAGACGGAGAACAAAAGCTTGACCAGAAAATAAAGATTTCCGGAAGCCGGGTTCTTGAATATATCTATGATACAGGTATTCCCCAAAGTAAAAGTAATGGCTTCAAACTGGGTCAGCATTCCCGGCTCCAATCCCGCGTGATCTCCCCAACTTCCCACGGTATCCCACCAACATTTCCACGCTATCCCATAGTATCATACGCTACAGTATGGGTCCCCCCCCCCGATACAAGGTGGTCTGAGATAGGCGGTATACCTATATAAGGCGGTCTGAGGTAGGCGATATCCCGATATAAGGCGGCCTGAGTAGTGCGGTATCCCGATATAAGGCGGTCGAAAATCGCTCGGCGCGATTGGGGAATCGCACTCAGGACCTGGAATGAATATGGTAGCTTCCCTCTATAAAGCGGTCATGCTGCTTTAGGGCATACCACCGCCTTTCCTGGGGGAGCTCTACTGTATCCTGAACGACTTCCCACGGTTCTCGACGGTATCCCATGGCAATTGCACGGTATGTATAGCGTGCTACAGCAGTGTCCTGTAGCAGTGCCCTGTACTACTTACCGTATACTGCAATCAAGATAACACGCGCTTTCGGATGGAATTCTAGGCTCGTTTGTTTAGTTTTTATAGCCGATGGGGAAGGTGTAACGGCCGAACGATGCGTCTATTGAAATATTTCGTCGTTGAGGTATCGTCGTTAAGATATCGTCGTTAAGATATCCTTGTTATCGTCCCAAAGCCGGGCGGCGTCGCAAGCTGAAAAGGGATTTGATACACAGCAGCAGGCGTTCGTTCCTCGTACCAGCTATGCTCGTACGTAACCACCGGGAAAAAACGAAGAACATGAAAAAAAAAAACCTTGAAGAATATTATCCACCGGGCAAGTAGCACCGACCAGCCCAAACCAGTTTGTAGTTAGTTCCTTTTTTTTGCGTCGTGTGTGCCCCCACTTGCTTTTGAGAAACTCGGCTCACAGAAATTCGTCCCTGGATGATGATGATGATGATGATGATGATGATGATGGTGTTCTCACATTCAGTATATAGCTCATTTCCCTGAATTCCTTCGTGGCTGTCTGTGGTCACAAAACAGGTTGTCACCAAAAGTTGTATCAAGTACGAAATATAGTTTGCACGGCAGTACCAGTACGTAAGGGGAACGGTACGGAACGAGCTGACTGTGTTGTGCCAATCCCCGTACCACTTGCAACCGAATACATTCCAGGAACATATCCATGGTGTTAGTATATTTACACCCGGAAAGAGGACGGAGTGTTTGGGTGTGTTGTTTTGGCGTGTTCACCCCTTCCAGACCCCCCCCCGAGTTAGCGACCTGAACAAAGTAATATCCGAACCATGCTACGATAGAGATCCACCCTATCTTTTCTGGGACTCCTGGCTTGAGGGGGGGGGGGCACACTCCATCGTAAACTGGCTTTGCAAAATTTGGAAAGGGAGACCCAACGAGTCCGATCCAATAATGGTATTTTTGGTATACAACGGAAAATAACATTTGCAGAACAAAAAACAAAAACGACGATTTTGGGGTATAACCCCTTAAGAAATGGTCTCACCTATTTGGGGACAAACTACCTGGAATTAGTGTGGGAGTGTTTGTTTGTTTTCAGTTCTGAATGCGTTAAGCACCCTCCTGTCATTCAGAAACTGAAAAAAAAAAAAAACGAAACGAAACGAAAACGAAAACGAAAAGTGCTCGTACCCCTGTATCGTATGTAGCACGCCTCAACCTTTGGTAGTATGGTACGTAGTATCAATCGTGTACGAGCAGCATACGCCCGGCAGTACAGATACGCGTAGCATCGTCTTGCGGCTATGCCGTACGACCACGTTCGTTCGTTGTATTTTATTTCTTTAGAAATATTCTTAGGAATCGGGAACCGATATAAGAATAATCTGTAGTTTATTGTTCTAGAGATAATTCGGCGTTATGGTTCATGTTATTTTGCTGAGTACGAACGAAGCACGTAGCTCACTTTGACAGCAGCAGCAGCAGCAGCTGGTAGTGTTTGGTTGGTCGTGCTTGTGGGAATACCAAGTGGATACCGCACGGACCGGTGCTGCCAGGCTGGTAGAACACGCGAACAGACAGGGCTGTTGTTTACAACTGGACAGCGGTCGCTCGCTGGACCAGATACTTCGTGATTTCTCGAGTTCATCGCTAGACGGCGAATCGGGGAATTAACGAAAGCAAAAAGCAACATCGAATGGCGAAGCGCTTCATACGAGGCACATTTTAAATCTCCCATCCCATTTATTATCTTCGCCCATTTTTTTTTTCTCTCCCTCTTTCAGACGGGTCGGGGTCGGGTCACTAAGTAGGCTTTTCTCCTCCCTCCTCCCCCCTCTACGGTATGTATATACGTGCCTTGCATTTTTTCTTCGCGATACTATTTCAGCGCTTTTCTTCCCTCGTCGACTCGCGTCATCGCAACTCGAATTTTTTTCTCCCCCCCCCCCCCCCGCCCCCCCAGTTCCTAAGCGATCGTTGCTTGCAATTTTCACCTTCTTGATCGTCAAGTTTTTCGCTGTGAAGCCCCCGAAGAGGGTTGAAACGTATCTGCTCACGCGCCCCGCGATAGTAGAGGTTAGTAGCAGTTTTTTTGCGCTGAAACATTCCGAATGGCGTGGCTCCTTAGGGCTGATATTAACGAGTATAAAATATATTCAATTTGGGAAAAAATATAATTCAAATTCGCTTTTTCATTGGTCAACACACGCACCAGCACCCCCCCCCCCCCCCCCCCCCCCCCCCCCCCCCCAAGATCCTAATCTTCGGTGCTGGTGCATGTGTTGACCAATGAAAAGCGGATTTGATTTTTTTTTTTTTCCAAATTGAAATTATTTTTTCTTCGTTAAAACGGGCCCTTAACCACTTACCAGGTAACCCTTATAGGACTGGAGTCCCGTCTTCGGGACAAATTACTTAGAATTAGAGGGGTTTGTCCCCAAAACGGGACTGCCGTTCTAAAAGGGTTAAGAAACGGTCCCACGAATTTGGGGACAAACTACTTGGAATTAGTGTGGGACTTTTTTTCGGTTCTGGATGGGTTAACACACCAAAAATAGTCGGAATTTCATGCTTGTGTTGATTTTTTTTTATTTTCAATTTTTTTTTTCTTGGGCCATGGTATTGTTCATCATCTATCGGGTACGTATAATAGCACTTTTATTTCCCTCCAAAATCCGTTTTTTTCGGTGAGGTTTCGAGAACTCCTTAACCCTCCACTCTAATTCGAAGCAATTTGTCCCCAAAACGGGACTCCAGTCCTATAAGGGTTAAGAACTGGTTCCACGCATTTGGGGACAAAGTACGTGGAATTGGTGTGTGTGTGTTTTTTTTTTCAGCTTTGAATGGGTTAAGTGACCAACCACCCCACAGAAAAAAACATGGTGCACCTCTAGGTATCGGACCACGCGTCTGCACTGCTGTGCTGACAAACTTGATGCACTCTTATTTCCAAGTGCAGTGGTGCAGTGGTGCAGTGCTATGATACCTCCATTTAAGAGCGCTATGGTACCCGTCACAAGCCCCACAAACCGGCTCCGGAGAACTTGCACGTACGTGCGAGTCTAACGAATCTGCACGTACATTCAATACGGTTATATGTATAGCAGGAGTTATTGTAGATAAGTATGGCCTACATGGGTACCAAATGGGATCGAGGTGCCAGGTGGGCCTCCGGCGGCTCCTGCGGAGGGCTGATTATATTTCTGCACCTTCTGGGTGGGAGCAGGGTGCCAAATGGGATCAGATCCGGGTGGGATCAGATCCGGGTGGGAGCAAGGGTAAAAAGATGGTGCAAAAGTACGTGCAGATCTAACAGCCCACAGCACGTACGTGCAATTATACGGCTGGTGCCCAAAAACAAGCGCTCTTAACTCCACATTGCTCTCATCTGTAGTGGCCATTATATAGCTTTTAGTGTGGGTGGGACATGCCGAGTTGATGACCGCTCTTAAATCGCGGATGCTCTTATCTTGGACGCTCTTAAATCGGAGTACCCACTGCTGTAGTTCGTTCGCTCCCGAATCGAGGGTGTGGTTCAATCCCACCTCGAGCCCCTAGTATAGTATTGATAGTGGTCCCTCTATAGTGCCGGTATAATGCCCATGACAAGCCCAAAAACGACCTATGCCAATGGGAAAGCAAAGCTACCCTAAAAAAGTTTGAATTCCTAAGATCCCCGCCAGAAGGTTCCAGAACAGGCTTGCTATGGGACCGATTCTTAAAACGGAAAATTCCCAACTTTTGCAAAAGCCCGAAAAAGGCAATTCTCAGGCCGATGTTGGGGCAAGATCGGCTTGAGAAAAGCTCAGGCGGATGTTGGTTCGAAGCGGCGAGATTCCGAGTCCTCGACAGACATGGATCGACGAAACCAACGACTGCGTCATGAATTCTGAACGCGGTGCGCTCGTTACGGGCTCCGACCCATCCTAGGGTCACCGTGTTCACACGATGGCCGGTGATATGTGGCGGGCGCTGGCCAGGCGTCTGATAAACAAACAATGGGCTTCCGGTGTGCATAAAACAGATGACAAAATTTCTCGATCCGTCTCAAATGGCCAAAAATAGTTTTTTTTTTCGGGTTTGGAAGAAGAGCGTAGGACGCCGCCGGCAATCTCTCGCCTCCTAGACTATGGATCCACCTTATACCTTCGAGGCCGTCATTTGCACTCGTTGGCCTTGCCCGACCCGAAGCGGGTTGGCCGTGGGCTGAGTCTATGTCGAGATCCAAGGTCTATCGTCGCAGGAGCTGATTTTTATCAGGGTGTTGACGACTTGCAGCGAGAAAAGGCAAATTGCGCCGCCTGCAGCCGTTTGAAAAAAAATAAGAAGAAAAATCAAACTGTTTTTCCCTTTTTTCCCACAGCGGCGGTACGAGCGGATCTTCAGCCTGAAAATTCCAGGCAAATATTTCAAAGATCGATTTCCAACTTTGCTTCCCCATTGGTATAGGTCTTAAAGACACATTGCTCTTATTATATGTAGTGGGAAATATGTAGCTTTTAGTGTGGGTGAGACATGCCGAGTTGATGACCGCTCTTGGATCGCGGATGCTCTTATCTTGGACGCTCTTAAATCGGAGTACCCACTGCTGTAGTTCGTTCGCTCCCGAATCGAGGGTGTTGTTCAATCCCACCTCGAGCCCCTAGTACAGTATTAATAGTGGTCCCTCTATAGTGCCGGTATAATGCCCATGACAAGCCCAAAAACACGCGCTTTTAAGTACACATTGCTCTCATCTGTAGTGGGCAATATATAACTCTTAGTGTGGGTGGGACATGCCGAGTTGATGACCGCTCTTTAATCGCGGATGCTCTTATCTTGGGCGCTCATAAATCGGGGTACCCATTGCTGTAGTTCGTTCGCTCCCGAATCGAGGGTGTGGTTCAATCCCACCTCAAGCCCCCAGTACAGTATTAATAGTGGTCCCTCTATAGTGCCGGTATAATGCCCATGACAAGCCCAAAAACAAGCGATTTTAAGTACACATTGCTCTCATCTGTAGTGGGCAATATATAGCGTTTAGTGTGGGTGGGACATGCCGAGTTGATGACCGCTCTTAAATCGCGGATGCTCCTATCTTGGGCGCTGTTAAATCGGGGTACCCACTGCTGTAGTTCGTTCGCTGCCGAAACGAGAGTGTAGTTTTATCTCACCTTGAGCCCCTATTAATAGTGCAGTAGTGGTCCCTCTATAGTGCCGGTATGCGCCAGCTGGCAACACCGGCACTATATCCCTGGTACAGCACGGGTCCCTCTATAATGCCGGTATGCGCCCGTCAGCAATACCGGCACTATAGCAACAACCGGCACTACTCCACACACTATTTACGGCACTGGTGAATCTCACACAATAGTGGTCCCTCTATAGTTCCGGTATGTGCCACACAGCAATACCGGCATTAATAGCGGCAACCGGCACTAATCCACACTCATTTTTTTTTTCCCCATCCCATTTATTATCTTTGCCCTTCTTTTTCTCTCCCCCTTTTTAGTCGAAACTCAGACCCGGAGTCACTGAGTACGTAGTCTCTTCTCTTCCCACTACGGTACGTGCCTTGCATTTTTTACTACATACCGCACCGGCGAATGCCACACAGTAGTGGTCCTTCTATAATACCGGTATGAGCTAGCTAGTAAAACCGGCACTATAGCGGCAACCGGCACTACTTCGCACACTATAAACCGCACTGGTGGATCCCACACAGTAGTGGTCCCTATATAGTGCCGGTGTGCGCCCCGCAGCAATACCAGCACTATAGCGACAACCGGGACTACACCGCACACATTTTGTTTAATTAATTCCCATCCTATTTATTATCTTTGCCTTTCTTATATCTCTCCCTTTCTAGTCGTAACTCAGACCCGGGGTCACTATTAATGAGTAGTCTCTTCTCCTCGCTCCCCACCACGTGCCGTGTATGTTTTGCTATAATACCGCACTGGCGAATGCCACACAGTAGTGGTCCTTCTATAGTGCCGGTATGAGCTAGCTAGTAATACCGGCACTATAGCGGCAGCCGGCACTATGTACTCCGCACACTCTGTACCGCACTGGTGGGTCCCATACAGTAATGGTCCCTCTGTAGTGCCGGTATGCGCCTGTCAGCAGTACCGGCAATATACATAGCGGCAACCGGCACTGCTCCGCACACATTATTTTTTTTTCCCCGTCGCATTTATGATCTTTGCCTTTCTTATCTATATCTCCCTTTTTAGTCGTGACTCGAATCCCAGGTCACTAAGTACGCTCTTCTCCTTCCTCCCCACTACGGGGTACGTGCCTTGTATCCTATAGCAGCAACCGGCACTACTACGCACACGCTGTACCGCACTGGCGAATCCCACACACCTATGCCGGTGTGCGCCACACAGCAATACCGGCACTATGCTCAGCGGCAACCGGCACTATTTCGCACATTACTATAATCTAGTGAACCCCATGTGTGCCAAGGTAATTTATATGCACTGTAAGCCGGCAACCGGCACTACTCAGCCAGCACTATGGGGGCATCCCTACTGTACCTGGAGATACACCTCCCTGCCCCGCCCCCCCCCCTCTTCGCGCTTGGTGCAAGCAATCTCTGCCTGGTCGGTGAAAGCCCGACATGGTCCGCCCCGGCATTGTAGGGGTGCGAGGGTCTATGGTCATACGACTACAGCCATGCATGAATGTCGAGTACACCCCCTCCGCCCTAGAAAATAGGTAATTCATTTCGATGCTGTGAATCCATAGACAAGAAAGTCCGCCTCACAAGCGGTTCTTAGTTCTTAGTAAGATGCAGCTCACCCGTCATGCGACGCGCCGAGCACCCATCACGGTTCGCTTCGCGGTTGGTGCAAGCAATGTCTGCCTGGTCGATGACAACCAGACGTGCTCCGTCCCGGCATTGTAGGGATGCGAGGGTCTATAAGCAAACGACTTCGGCCGTGCACGACAGACTACAACCCCCCCCTCCCTTCTCACTATAACCCCGACCCCCCCAAGTAGTTTACGCCTCCTTTCATGCCCACATTTTTCACTTTCTTATTTTTGTCGATCATTTAGTACTTTGTGGACGCAGAGCTCGTGCTTCTGTGACAAAAAAAAAAAAAAAAACGAGTCGGCACGGACACCTGACTGAGTGCGCTGGATGTGGGAGTATATATAGAGAGGTCGGCCTAACTTTACACCTCGGGCAGAGCATCTGTCTTCGATCCCTTCTTCGTGATGTATAATAGATTACTTCAGGGCAGGATAGATTCCTTGATCTGTATGATCTGTGTGATATATTGATCTGTATGATCTGTATGATCTGTATGATCTGTGTGATCTGTATGATCTGTATGATTTGTATGATCTGTATGGTATGTATGATCTGTATGATCTGTATGACTTGTATGATCTGCATGATCTGTATGATCTGTATGACCTGTATGATCTGTATGATTTGTATGATCTGTATGATTTGTATGACTTGTATGATCTGTATGATCTGTATGATTTGTATGGTCTAGCTCATGATGCCGGGTGGTTGGGTGGGTAGGTGGGAGCCGTACAACCTGATTTGTGTCGGACACGTTTCCGGGATCGGATATGTACTGCGGACGCATGCTACAGCGACATGCCACCCTGTCCCCAAATAAAATCCCCTTTGTATTGAATATTAATGTACAAAAGTTCATTATATTTCGAAACAATGTGGTATAGGGGTATCATCAGTGGCCGTAAAACTGCCCGCGCAGACCAACTTCACAGACGTGCCCGCATAAAAGTATGCTGTATCTACTGAGGTGGCGTTTTGTAACGAAACCCTAAGGTATTCATTCCGGACGATGAACATATTCTTGGCTTCGACTAACGGCGGCCACCACCCCGACCCGGACCTCTAACCCTAACCCTAACCCTAACCCTATCCCTAACGAGAGGCATGCCTGGTTAGTGTGCCACCTGGTCGTTGTGATTGGAAAGGCTCTATTTTCAATGCGGGCACACCTAAGGAAGTGTGCCCGCGCGGGCAGTTTTACGCGAGCTCGGGTATCATACGAGCACCTTTTTTTTCTCCTGCTGAGGCAAATATTTATTGTTTCTGACCAACCGATGGGGCTTCCTGACCGGCAACACTACGTACCCAGCGTCGGTGTGCCTTGGTCATATTTGTTTTACTTTGTACCCGTGTGGTCATGACGTTTTTGACTCATCAGGTTGACGCCTTAATGTTTCCCTAACGATAATACAGAGCTCCCATGTACTGTAAACGAGTATGTAGTCCGCCTCATGAGCATTGCTGGTGCACCCCGGATGTACCCCCGCGTTTGTCGAGTTGTACACATGAGGCGCGCTACGAAAGAGGCTAGCACGTCTCGGCTGGAATGATTTCTGAACGATCGGGTTCCTTGACAAAAAAATGGTCGGGACTTTTTATGCTGGTGTTACGTTGTATTGGGTGTTTTTTGCCTCACAAGGTTGACGCCTTAATTTTCCCCTAACGCCGTTTTTGGGCGATAATACAACGTTCCTATACTATAATCGAGTACATAGCCTTGTAAGCATTGCAGGTGCACCCCCGCCCCGCGTTTGCCAAGGTATGCACAGGAGGCGTGCTACGATAGAGGTATTCCCAGTGACACGTTTTGGCTGATTTTTTTCTGAATGATCGGGCTCCTTAACCCAATATCGTCGGACTGTCATTATTGTGGTGTTTCGTTGTATCCTTAGGGCCCGTTTTAACGAAGAAAAAAAAATATATCAATTTGGAAAAATAAAATTCAAATTCGCTTTTCATTGGTCAACACACGCACCAGCACCAAATATTAGGATCTTCTTGGGGTATAATCTTGGGTGGTGGTGCGGGTTCTGACCAATGAAAAGCGTTTTTTTTTTTTTTTTTCCAAATCGATTTTTTTTTCTTCGTTAAAACGGGCCCTTAGGCCATGGGATTTCTTCACCGGGTATGTAGCACTTCCATTTTTACCATCCAAAATCATTTTTTTGAGTGAGATATTTTATTGATTTATATACTTTTCCATCCCATTTAATATCTTCGCCCGTCCTTTGTCTCTCCTTTCTATTAATAGCCGTACTCAGATCCGGGGTCACAAAGTAGGCTTTTCTCTCTCCTCCCCCACTACGGTTCTTGCCTTGCATTTTTATCGTGAGAAAAAAAATCAGCACTTTCTTGCCTGGTCAACTCTCGTCGAATTGTGCTTACCCACGCTATGATATTCTCTCTCGACAGTTGGTGTCATTTGAGGCTGGAAATCTCAATGCGGAGACTCGAACCCTCGACCTCCAACCTAACAGGCTTCGTGGTTACCTGTTAGACCACCGGGGCGATCGAGCTCCTCAACCGACCACCCTCACGGCATGCCTATGATCTGCAGTAGATACATTGGATGATCTAGATTGATCTAGATTGTGTACGAGGTGTGGTTCGGTTAAATGTGGCGAAAAAAAAAACAAGCACACCTACGTACACACTCATCGTTTTCTCCTTCTTCTTCTTCTTGTTTTTTTTTCGTTCGTTCGTATGTGTTTGCTTGTTTGTTTGTTTTTCCTATTTTTTTCACCAGCGACGAAGTACCAAATAACGACGACGCGGCGTGCTTGGAGAGGAGGAGCAGCAGCAGCAGCAACAGCAGCAGCAACACAGCAAACCGGCACCGGGAATAATAACCCCGCCGACGATTCCCGACGACGTTCTTCCCTGTCCTCCTCCTCCTCCTCCTCCTCCTCCTCCTCCTCCTCCCCCTCCTCTTCCTCCTCTTCGCCCGCTGTGGCGGCGCGGTACGTCAGCAGCAATAACAACAACAACAGTAACGTCGGGGCAAAATCAACCCCTCCACCCTCCTCAACAACGCCTTTTCGCCGAATGAGAGGGGGCGGGGCGGGCACCGTGACCCCTTCGCGCTCCGTGCCCTCGGAGGCGTTTCTGATCAGAGGGGGCGGGGCCAAGGCAGCCCCCATTCGCTCCTTGCTGCTGAAGACTGTTCGGAGGAGAAGGAGGGGCGGGGACAAAGCGGCCCCCTCTGTTGGGAGGGGAGGGGGGGGCGGGGACAATGTGCCCCCCTCGCGCTTCATGCCCGAGGCGTTTCGAGTTAGAGGGGGCGCGGCCAAGGTAGCCCCCCCACCGCCGGCCGGCCAGGGGACGAGCTCAAGCTCAGGGAGTTCTTCTTGGTCGGCCCTAGGGCCCATCACGAGGCAGAAGGCCGCCGACGCTGCTGGGACTGGGGGCGGGGCGGGGAAGGAGGGAGAGGGGCAGGGGCAGGGGGAGGGACAACAGGAGTTCGCCCCCCAGTTCCTGGACTTTCAGTCTCGCGTCGGCTTCATGAAGAAGGTAGGGTTGGGTCGGGTCGGGTCGGGTCGGGTCGGTTGGGTTGGGTTGGGTTGGGTTGGGTTGGGTTGGGTTGGGTTGGGTTGGGTTGGGTTGGGTTGGGTTGGGTTGGGTTGGGTTGGGTTGGGTTGGGTTGGGTTGGGTTGGGTTGGGTTGGGTTGGGTTGGGTTGGGTTGGGTTGGGTTGGGTTGGGTTGGGTTGGGTTGGGTTGGGTTGGGTTGGGTTGGGTTGGGTTGGGTTGGGTTGGGTTGGGTTGGGTTGGGTTGGGTTGGGTTGGGTTGGGTTGGGTTGGGTTGGGTTGGGTTGGGTTGGGTTGGGTTGGGTTGGGTTGGGTTGGGTTGGGTTGGGTTGGGTTGGGTTGGGTTGGGTTGGGTTGGGTTGGGTTGGGTTGGGTTGGGTTGGGTTGGGTTGGGTTGGGTTGGGTTGGGTTGGGTTGGGTTGGGTTGGGTTGGGTTGGGTTGGGTTGGGTTGGGTTGGGTTGGGTTGGGTTGGGTTGGGTTGGGTTGGGTTGGGTTGGGTTGGGTTGGGTTGGGTTGGGTTGGGTTGGGTTGGGTTGGGTTGGGTTGGGTTGGGTTGGGTTGGGTTGGGTTGGGTTGGGTTGGGTTGGGTTGGGTTGGGTTGGGTTGGGTTGGGTTGGGTTGGGTTGGGTTGGGTTGGGTTGGGTTGGGTTGGGTTGGGTTGGGTTGGGTTGGGTTGGGTTGGGTTGGGTTGGGTTGGGTTGGGTTGGGTTGGGTTGGGTTGGGTTGGGTTGGGTTGGGTTGGGTTGGGTTGGGTTGGGTTGGGTTGGGTTGGGTTGGGTTGGGTTGGGTTGGGTTGGGTTGGGTTGGGTTGGGTTGGGTTGGGTTGGGTTGGGTTGGGTTGGGTTGGGTTGGGTTGGGTGGGCTACGCTTGTTCGTTTTTGCTTGTCCCCCGCGCGCGTTTGTTTTTTGTTTTTGTGGTTTGGTTTAGTTAGTTTGTTTGTTTGTTTGTTTGTTTTTGTTTTTGTTTCTGCTTTATTTTTGTTTCTGTTTTGTTTTGTTTCGCTGTGTGTGTGGTTTTTCTGTTTCCGACTTGTTAACCCTTTTTGGTACTGCACTGCTCACCAAACACCTAAATCCGACCGTAATTGGAAGGGCCTTGTCCCCACTCTAGGACTGCAATCCTTATGGTTGGGGAAGACTAAACGGGTGATATCCCTCTTTAGAACTGCAACCGCTATGGTTGGGGAAACCCTGCTTTAATTTGTTTTGCGTGGGATCGCTTCATCTTTTGGTGTCAGCGTTAACATATTTGCAAGAGGTCGTCAAAGCACCAGTACCACCGTGTACCAAATCATTTCCGCTTTTTGGTACTCCAGGTAAGCGCGAGCACTCTTGTCCTTTTCAGCTAGCTCCTGGTACTCTAGCGTACTACTCGCCAGAAGCTGAAAGGGGAGCGTGGGTCAATGGTCAAACGACTAAGGAAAACCATAAATGGGTGCCCCTCCCCCCCCCCCCCCACNACAAAGGAAAAACAAAAAAGGGGGCCCCCCCCCCCCCCCCCCCCTCGAGGCAATACATACATGAGTACGCCCCCTCATAAAAACAAGTGTCTGCCTAGTTGGTGAAAAATCAACATTCTCCGCCCCGGCATTGTAGGGGAGGTGAGGGTTTGTAGTCATACGACTACGGTCGTGCACGACATGAGCACACCACACCACGGTGCTCCGTCTCGAAACGGAAGGGCTGGTCAATGGTCAAAGGACTAAGGCAACCAATACACGAGTTTACCCCCCTCTCCCCTGTTCGATGTTTAACGCTGTGATCGATATGCAAAGAAGTCCGCCTCACAAGCGGTTCTTAGGTAGGATGCAGCTCACCCTTTTATGCGACTCGCCGAATGTCTGCCGGCGCGTTTCGTGCTTGGTGCTAGCGATGTCTGCCTGGCCAGTAAAAATCCGACGTGCTCCGTCCACAGGGATGCGAGGGTCTACGAGTATGATCATACATGCGACTATGGCCATGCATGACATGAATACACCCCCCCCCCCCCCCCCCCCCCCCGGTCTTATGGTCATTTGACTACGGCCGTGCACGACATGAGCACCCCCCCTCACCATTGTGTTTTGAACAAAAACGTACATACCCTCTTTCCGCCGTGGCATGCATGGCTGATAACTGTTGCAAGGATTACGCTGGGCTGGGTAATCGATCGATCTTGTACCCCTGTGATACGTATATTTAGTTCAGTAGGTAACACGGTAACATTTGGCGTTGTCGAGGGCACGGGTTCGAATCTCACTCCGAAAGTTTATTTTTATTTTTATTTATATAGAACACGCTTGCGCGTGTGTCCATAAAACCACGATCTCCCTGGTTCCCCTGGTATCAGAACGAAGCAGGTAGGTCAACTATAGGTCAACGTACAGTCGTATACGGCACAGGTGTTTCACCGAAAACCCCGCCGTTCAGAGGGAAGGGGAGGGGGGGGAGTGTTACAAGGGTTACCCTGGGCTGTGTACGTAATCAATCGTTTTTTTTTACCCCCGATAGCCAAGCAGGCATCATCTTCACACAACCCTGTGTTTTGTACTTGACTGTACATGAACATGTGGCTGCTGTACGGTAATGCCAAGTGCGTTGTCCCAAAAACCGGGCAGTGAGAAACTATTTGAGGAGTTACGGCGTATCTAACGGTGAGCGTCCAGCTGGTGCACACGGAGACTGGAGTGATATTCACGAGGCCTTGCTATTGACGCATGCTACGATAGAGGTGCACCATGTTTTTTTCTGAGCTCCTCACTTAAGGCGTTTCTAACGGTGAGCGTCCAGCTGGTGCGCACGGAGACTGGAGTGATATTCACGAGACCTTGCTTATTTGACGCATGCTACGATAGAGGTGCACCATGTTTTTTTTCTGAGCTCCTCACTTAAGGAGCGTCATACCTCGCCGAAAAAGGGATTTTGGAGGAAAATAAAAAATGCTGCCGGATGAGAAATCTCATGACCGAAGTATACCCTGAAACACATTATTCGTCACAAAAATGAAAGTCCGACGAATTTGGGTTAAGGAGCCCAAACGTTCAGAAAACGATTCAGCCAAAAAAAGGTATACCTACCTCTACCGTAGCATGCGCCTATTACGACACACACACAACAATTACTAAGGTCCTCCGTTAGGGCCCGAATGAACGAGTATAAAATAAATTCAATTTGGAAAAAAATAAAATTCAAATTCGCTTCTCATTGGTCAACACACGCACCAGCACCAAATATTATGCCCCAAGATCCTAATCTATGGTGCTGGTGCGTGTGTTGACCAATGAAAAGCGGATTTGAATATTGTTTTTGCCGAATTGAATTTTTTTCTTCTTCGTTAGGGCCCATATTAACGAGTATAAAATAAATTCAATTTGGAAAAATAAAAATTCAAATTCGCTTTTCATTGGTCAACACACGTACCAGCACCAAAGATTAGGATCTTGGGGTATAATCTTGGGTGGTGGTGCGGGTTCTGACCAATGACAAGCGGATTTGATTTTTTTTTTTCCTAATTGAATTTTTTTTTTCTTCGTTAAAACGGGCCCTTAAAACGGGCCCTTACGTATAGTTTTGTTGCCGTATGTTTTCGAAGAGCTGTCTATTAATAGACGCTTGCTACGATAGAGGTATACCTTTTTTTTGGCTAAATCGTTTTCTGAACGATCGGGCTCCTTAGCCCAAATTCGTCGGACTTTTTTCATTCTTGCGCCGATTTGTTTTTCAGACTATACTTCGGTCATGGATATTTTTCATCCGGTAGCACTTTTATTTCCCCCTCCAAAATCGTTTGTTTCGGTGACGTATATCTATTAGGTATGACGCTCCTTAAGTGAGAAGCTCGGAACAAAAACATGACGCATCTCTATCGTAGCATGCGTCTCTGCTACAGAACGACCAGCGGTCCTGTGACTGTTCGTCGCGACGACATGCTGTGACGTCAGCCATGAGACCAGTCTATAGAGTGGGCTGTTTTTGAAGAGCTATCTTGTTTGGACCGTTGATAACGACCTGCGAATCCTGAAAAAATCATAGTTTTGTTTTTTTCATGAGGGTACCGTATATGACACTGTATACCACACCCCCTCGGACGAATTTCAACGCTTATTTACTCGACGACCGGCCAAGCGCTAACCCCGAGCGACCCGTCTGTGGAATGACCTCGACGACATGTTCCGAAAGCCGCCCTGGTTATGGGGAAAATTGGCTTTGAAATTCACCCCAGGGGGTGTGATATACACTGTTATATACGGTAGTCGAGTATATACCGTTCCCGCGGTACTACTTCTCCTACTACAGTACAGGACATCTACTAAGAAACAGAAAAGCTGGCCCAGGCTGGGTTTCTTATTTGAGATAGGGTGCTTTCCACACTCATTTCAATATGACGACTCTCGAATTTCTTATTTTTCTCTAAATATCAGTCTGGTGGGTTTCTTATTATTTATTAGCCTGTTTTTTTTTTCATTGGGCGTCATGTACTGTTAACAAATACACCCTCACTACTAATGGCTCGTGCTTGCCTCTTCGTCGCCCTCTGCGTCAACGCAGGTGTACTTGACCGTGAGCGTCCAGCTGGTGTACACGGGTCTCGTGTGCGCCCTGATGCGGGGCTACCGAGAGGCTATCCTCCAGCTGCTCTTCGGGCACGGGAAGGTGCCCCAGATCCTGTTCTTCGTGAGCACGATCGCCACCATCTTCGGCACGAACGCCGTCATGTGGTCCAACGTCGAGGTAAAAAAAGATAAGGAGGCGCGTGCTGTATATTCTGCCTTGAAAGGGCAGCGCCTAAACTTTCTGAGGCGCCTTGGCACTTGACGGGCTATGTGCTTTCACCCATAAAACATATGTTGGAGAGAGAAGCCACAACGTGCGATCCCGGTAAAAAGGATAAGCCATTCATCGTGGGGACGGCATTCTTGTTGGTGTAAGCTTGTCTAGTAGTATTCAGGGAGGATTGACGATTATGAATAGGTGTATATATGTGAATGGTATGATTGAGGTAAGAGCTGCACATTGTCAGATGACAAATGGAATAATAATAATAGTAATGATACTAATAATAATAACAATAATAATAAAATAATAATAATAATGTGGAACTAGCGCCTGCCCCCGAGGCCAATGATGTCGTAGTGACGAGCTCCCAATCCCTGATGCCTGCAGGGGTCGTTACGGCCGACCGTGCCGAGCAGTTTTCTTCCGTATCATCTAGCAAGGAGGTGCTAATTGTCTATGTCTCGGAGTGAGCCAAGGGGCGAGCGCGCGAGGGCACCACCCTCGAGGTTTCCGTCCTGTGGGACCCTGCTTATGCGGGGCCCCACAATGGACGCTTCCCGGGAAGAGTTCGAGCCATACGTCAAAACAGAAGGGACCGCTTCCGACCGGGTGGTGATGACTTGGCAGGCTCTTTATGCTGTCGTTTGAGGTATCCATGTTTACATGCGTGATTCCGAGGTCTACGATACATATCGTAACACCCTGTCCTTCAAATAATAATAATAATAATAATAATAATAATAATAATAATAATAATAATAATAATAATAATAATAATAATAATAATAATAATAATGAAGAGACGCGTTGGAATGGTATGGGCTTGGAAGACCGGTAATTACCTCATTTATATTGGTTATTGGTCGGTTTTCGTAGTACTTGGATGGCATTCGTATTCGGTATATTTGCCTTAGAGGGGCAGCGCCTAGCGTTTCGAAGGCCCCCTTGTCACTTGACGAGCTCTTACCTTCACCGAGACACTTATGTATACGTTGGAGAGAAGCCGCAAAGTGCGACCCCGATAAAATAATCCCATCGTACACTTCAACCAAGAGACAGTGAGATCAATCCAAAGAAAAAACGACACAAAGAAAAAAAAAAGGAAAAAGGGAAAAAGGGAAAAAGGAAAAAAAAAACAAGACTTCCACGGTTACTACCATTTGTGTTGTATGGTTACAGAGGAGCCTTCCTTTGCTGAGCCTATAGACTATGAGGGCGTTATCACAGCAGTACACCCGCCCCCCCCCCCCGTGGAATCTAGGCCGGTCACAAATCAATGTTTTCGTTTTTTATAGCATCCCGCTGTAAAAAAAAAGAGACACACAAACAGAACACAAAACACAAATCACTTGAAGTAACAACATTTGCCCTGCCCGGCCACACATAAATAAGTTTGTGTTTGGTTTTTGTAAGCATGTCGTTGTTGTAGCAAAAAGCAAAAACAAAAACACTGAAATAGTACCATGTGCGGATGCATGCATGCACAGTGATTAAGTATGACGATATCACAGCAGTGATACGTACATAGCAGCTTCAGCAGTAGCTTTCCCTGGAACCTAAGGCGGCCATAAAGTCCAGTTTTTTTGTTATCCCGTTGTCGTATCATAGCACCCAAACTAATCACTGCAATCATAATTGCATGTGTGCTGCAAACATGCATTTGCCGTTTGTTTTTATTTTACTTTTTTTTTTGTTTTTAATCCTCCGGCGGATGGGTCATAATAAAGCTTACGCCCTCCACACTTTCACGTCTCACTTCGTGTCGTGTGTCAATTCACTCCGTGCCCCCTCGGAAGTATCAGCCCTTGCTGTCTACTACTCCGGAGACTTGAGCATGTTGACCCGACCTGACCCCCGAAGGGGCCCGGTGCGGTGGGGATAGCCACCCGAAGAGTAAACTCTCCGGGTAGTGTGGAACTTGCCGCAGCTCATCCACTAACAAAAACCCAGGCCAAGAAGCCTTCCCGCCAGACTTGGATCATTTACGATCCACCCTACCCGTTTGGGCGTTGGTCCTCAGACTCCTCAGACTTTTTACTTTCATTTTTTTATGCTTCGGCGGATGGGTAAAATATCCTCCACACTTCCACGTCTCACTTCGTGCCGTGTGTCAATTCACTCCACTCCGCTCCACTTTTTTTTTTGCTTTTCTTTAAATCAGTTGCGGCAAAGCTTCCCGCGGAACCTGCCCCTGCTGACAGCGTTCACGACGGCGTGGGCCCTCTATGTGGGGGTCTTCTCCCTCATGTTCACGCAGGGCTCGGTCATACGAGCGGTTTTCCAGGCTGCCTTCGTTGTCGGTGAGTCGAGAGGGCCGGTCGGAGTGGAGCGGAGTGGAAAATGTTAACTTGTTCTTTCTCTGTGATTTTGCGCTCTCATTGACCTCTCCCTATGAAGCCGGTCGCCCCGGTAGACTAGTGGTCAGCTTCAAAGACTACTATCATTGGTACCAGAAATCAAATCCCACCGTGGTGAGACATTTTGTCTTTATTTGAAAAAAAAAAAAGGAACCAATTGCTGAGAGCGCCTTCGTGGCGTGGGTAGGCGGAATCCGACGCAAGTCGACGAGGGAAGAAAGTGCTGAAATCTTCTCGCGATAAAAATGCAAGGCAAGAACCGCAGTGGGGGAGGAGTGAGAAGAGCCTACTTTGAGACCCCGAATATGAGGTTCGACCAGGAAGGAGAGAGAAAGGACGGGGGAAGATAACAAATGGGATGAAAAAAACAACTATATTTGTAGCCCAGGGGAGCACAAAAAACGAATTCGAAACGCCACGCTCTCCTTTTCGAGAGCCCAGACCGTGCGGGGGGGGGGGGGGTACTCATGTCGTGCACGGGCGTAGTCATATGACCATAGACCCTCGTACCCCTACAATGCCGGGACGGAGCACGTTGGGTTATCCCCAACCAGGCAGACATTGCTTGCACCAAGCGCGAAGCGCCGTGAGGTATTGGGCGAGTCGCATGGAGGGTGAGCTGCATCCTGCTAAGAACCGCCTCTGAGGCGGACTTGCATATGGACGACAGCTTCAATGAGTTAATTTAATTTCTGGTGTGGCCACTTCCGGAGACAGCAATGGGTTTTACTTTGTAACTGCCTGGCGGACGCCTTACCATATTAACATTACCTACGTGATACGCTCATTCCCCTTGTGCGGAGCAAAGGATCTCCACCCCGCACAAATGATCTACTCGACCGCCAGCTTTGGTGACCGCCAAAACAAAAAAAAATAAAAATAAACGGCACCCTGGTTGTCTAGCTCACGCAGCGAGTGGCGTGTTTTATAGCGTCGTTGCCAACCGACGCCAGTCCTACCTATAAATATATAATATATTTATAGGGGGGGTATACTAAAAACAAGTAAAAACACAAACCTGAAAAAAAAAATACAGTGCAGAACACCTAATAAGAGACAGGAAATATAGACCAGGCTGGATTTCTTATCGAGAGAGGGTGCTTTCTACACTAATTTCAAGGTAACGACTCCCGAATTCCTTTTTTTCCTCTAAATCGCAGCCTGGATTTATTATCAGCCTGTTTTTTGTTAGATGTCCTGTACTACTGTATACCAGGTAACTGGTATTCTTTTATCGATTCGTACAGATATACCCCAACGCTTTCGATTTTGTTTTGTCTTCGATGCTGACTTTTTTCAAGCAGTGTGGCGTCGGTTCCGAATGTTTGTCTTCAATGCTGACTTTTTCAAGCCGTGTGGCGTCGGGGGTTCGGATGCGCGTGCTCCCCTGGCTACACGCAGCTTCGGGGTGTTTTTGTTTTCTGGTTTTCGCTCGGCATGGCAGTGTTTTTGAGGTCTGTTTTTGTTTTTCTTCATCGGCGGTTCTAAGGTATGAGTGGCAGGCGGACTGCACTATTATGACCGGAGACCATAGTGAATCAGGACCCATCACTTTTTCCAGGATTTTTACTCCAGTAATAATATTTGGTCCTGATTAGTATGCTCCCCCGTGTCAGCTACGTGCCCGCACGAATCCGAAGCACGAGATGTAATTGTCAACTAGCCCCCCCCTATTTATATATTATATATTTATATATTTATATATTTATAGGTTGAGTTGGCGTCGGTTGGCAACGACGCTGTAAAACACGCCTCTCACTGCGTGAGCTCGACAACCAGGGTACCGTTTTTGTTTTTGTTTTTTGTTTTTTTTTGCGGTCACCAAGGCTGGCGGTCGAGTAGATCATTTGTGCGGGGTGGAGAACCTTTGCTCCGCACAAGGGGAATGGGCGTATCACGTAGTGTGTATATGGTAAGGCACCCGCCAGGCAGTTACATAGTGCTCCCATTGCTGTCTCGGGAAGTGGCCACACCAGATTACAGTAATTCATTGGAGACTGTCGTCCATATGCAAGTCCGCCTCAGAGGCGGTTGTTAGCAGGATGCAGCTCACCCTCCATGCGACTCGCCCAATACCTCAAGGCGCTTCGCGCTTGGTGCAATCAATGTCTGCCTGGTTGGTAAACACCCAACGTGCTCCGTCCCGGCATTGTAGGGATACGAGGGTCCATGGTCATATGACTACGGCCGTGCACGACATGAGTACACCCCCCTCCTCCCCTCCAGTACACCCCGCCCCCTCTCAAATGCATTTCTCTACATGCGCACCCCCTTCTGCTGGTGCTTCAACCCACATTGTTTTTGTCAGCTGATCCTCGTTTTTTTGTTGCCTCATCCGCTCCATTCTATGGTCTTATGACTACAGCCGTGCACGACATGAGTACACCCCCCAGTACACCCTCCCCTCTCTAATGTATTTCTCTACATGCGCACCCCCTTCTGCTGGTGCTTCAACGCACATTGTTTTGTCAGCTCTGATCCTCGTTTTTTGTTCCTCATCATCCGCTCCATTTTTTTGTTTTTTCATTTGTATTTCTGGGCTACCTTTTTTCCGTTCTTTTCTTTTTAAGGCTCTTTGACGGCCTACGCCTTTCGTACGAACCCGAAGCACGAGCTGACGCAGCTGGGCGCCGGTCTGTACTCGGCGGGGAACGCTCTGGGGATGTTCTGCCTCATGAAGCTCTTCTTTTTCCGCGGCCACCGAGCGTCCGACCTCGCGCTCTCCTGTTTCGCGACTCTCTTCTTCAGCCTCTACCTAGTCTACGACACCTACAGGTAAGCCCTATCATAGCGGCTTAGATACGCCAAAAATGGGTCAAGACAAGTACCCTAAGGCCCGCCGCACGCGAAAAAAATTGGGGTAAGGCACGCTTTAAGACAGTTGTCTTAAGCGCCTTTTATTGTCTTGAATGTCTTACTCGGATAAGGCATTTCCCTTCAAAAAAATGTCGTAGACGTGTCTTACTGCGTTTTCTGTTTTCTGTTTTCTGTTTTCTGTTTCCTGTTTCCTGTTTCCTGTTTGTTTGTTTTTCCCGCGCCGTTCTCTGTTTTTTTTGTTGGTTCGTGCGCCTCAGTCACTTGTGCGTGAGTGTTTTGTATAAAAAAAGCCCTACCACTCTGTTCCGAAATATAGGAACCTTTTGTACATTGCTATAAAATAAAAACGGTGCTTATATGTGGGGACATAGTGGTATGTATACAAGTAGCACGTACATACGGGTGCGCAACTCTAGTATGGTGATGTATACAAGTAAGCGTTACGCGGGGAATTATCTTGACGCATTTTTTTGGTAATTGTTTACAGTACCGGCCCCCGCTCATAAGAAAACCAGAAATCGGGCTTAGGCTGACTTTCTTATTTGAGAAAGGGGTGTGTCCCACACTAACTTCAGTATAATAGCTGTCGACTTTCTTATTTCCCCCGTAATGTTTAGGCTGAGTTTCTTGTGGGGCACTTTCTTATGAGAGGGCCGGTAGTGTAGTCTTGTTTTGTGTTGCTTGTTTTGATGAATTCTACTTTCCATCCACGGATACAGGTATCGGTTTCGGTTTCGGTTTTTGTTTTTCTTCTTTCTTTCAAGTGGTTTTTGTTTCGTTGTTCGTCCATGCGCCTCTGTTACAAGTGTGTGAGTTACCGTTTCTCCCATTGGTTTGTATACCAAAACCCACTGCAACTAACATCCAAGGGTACAGCTCCAGTATATGATACCAGTATACTGTAACAATACAAGTAACCCTTGCCAAGGAAACGCTCTTACTTTTTGTTTTTTGTTTTTTGTTTTGTTTTGTTTTGTCTTTTGGCCATATTTTGTGTTTCGATTGATTTCGTGGAATTCTTTTTCCGGCGTTTGTTTTTAGTCAATTCAAAAGTCAAAACACGCATCCCTTTCCGGCGTTTTTTTTTTTTTTTTCCTGTTTCACTGCGTACACCTCTTCTTCAGCTTTCTGGTACGTCGTCTACTACGACCCCTTCGAGTATATACGCAATACACCCCGAGGGCGCACGACAAAAACGTAAAGCGACACTACCGCCGCCACACCAGAAACCAAATTAATACATTTCTATGCAATATATAGGTTACTGTAGTGCTAAAACACTCCTCTCACTGCGTAAGCTAGACAACCAGACTAGTGCTACGGTACGCGGAGGTAGGTATACCTTTTTTTGGCTGCATGGGTTGTTCTGAACGATCGGGCTCCTTAACCCAATTTCATCGGACTTTTCATGTTTGTGACGAAACATGTTTCAGAGTATACGTATATACTTCGGTCATGAGATTTTGCATCCGGCAGAACTTTTTATTTTCCTCCAAAATCATTTATTTTTTCGGCGAGGTATGACGCTCCTTCAGTGAGGAGCTCAGAAAACAACATGGTGCACCTCTATCGTAGCATGCGGCACCAGGGAACCTGTTTTTTTTTTTGTTTTTGGCGGTCACCAAGGCTGGCGGTCTTGTGAGATCGTTTGTGCGGGGTGGAGAACCTTTGCTCCGCACAAGGGGAATGAGCGTATCACGTAGTGTTAATATGGTAAGGCATCCGCGAGGCAGTTACGTAGTAAAACCCATTGCTGTCTCCGGAAGTGGCCACACCAGAAATTAAATTAACTCATTGAAGCTGTCGTCCATATGCAAGTCCGCCTCAGAGGCGGTTCTTAGCAGGATGCAGCTCACCCTCCATGCGACTCGCCCAATACCTCACGGCGCTTCGCGCTTGGTGCAAACAATGTCTGCCTGGTTGGTGAAAACCCAGCGTGCTCCGTCCCGGCATTGTAGGGATGCGAGGGTCTACGGTCATATGACTACGGCCGTGCACGACATGAGTACACCCCCCCCCCCAGAGGTCAATGGTCAAATGACTAAGGCAAGCAACAAATGAGTACGCCCCCCCCCCTCTGCAGTCTGCCTCACAGGCGGTTCTGAGCAGGATGCAGCTCACCCTCTATGCCACTCGCCCAATACCTCACGGCACTTCGCACTTGGTGCAACAAATGTCTGTCTGGTTGGTGAAAACCCAACGTGCTCCGTCCCGGCATTGTATGGATGCGAGGGTCTATGGTCATACGACTACGGCCATGCA
>MEHQ01001741.1:70517-97262 GCA_008828725.1 Saccharina japonica | reverse complement strand
AAAGAGAAAGCACAGCAACACGGCTCACGGCACGGCGCTGCGCTGTCTGCTGTGGGGGTGTGAGATGTGCATGTTTGGTAAGTATGTGTGGTATACAACACCAGTGTTACTGACTGTAGCGCTTTGTACTTTGTATGTACTCTATTGTATGAGAGATAAAAAGCACAACACCAGCACAGTCGCCAAGTTGTGACGCATGAAAAACAAAACAACAAAAACATCCACAAAACTGAGAAAGACGTGCATACGTACTCGTACTCGTACTCGTACTCGACTCGTACTGGTACTCGTATTATACTCGTAATTGTACTCGTACTCGACTCGTACTCCTACTCCTACTCCTACTCGTACTTGTACTCGACTCGTACTCGTACTCGTACTCGTACTCGTATTTTACTCGTACTTGTACTCGAACAAAACGGTAAGCAACAACAACAGCAGTACGTCGTAGTACTTCGAATTCGAATGACATATCGTGGTTGCGCCGCTCAAAAAACAAAAAAAATAAAACGACTGTCACGTTCTGTCACCCTCGATGCTGTCCGCCCCCCCGCGATCACCTCGCCATCAATTCGGTCCGGGTCGAGCTATACTGCTCCTCTGCCCCAGTGAGCCCCGTGGCCCGCCTCGTGTGAAGCCCGGTACTAACCGTGGCCTTCGTTTGCCCGCTCGAGAATTATGGTGTTCAAACCGCCTGGGTGTGTCTCTGTGCATAGTATTTGGTTGAGAAATAAGCACCGCTTGAATATTCTTTTACAGAGAGAAACGATCCTTATTAATTTTGGACGTACTGGATTCGCACCACCAGCAGCAAGGCAGACAAAGCCCCTTCATGCTTCCCTCGTGTCTCGATGGACACACCACGCCTAGCCACGAAAAATGCAACCGCGCTCCTTCCACCCCCCCCTCTACTGGCCAGAGCCCTCCCATACCCGCGATGGCTCCGGGCTCGCCCGCGCTGCCGTGCTCTCCGGGTACACGCACGAACCACAAACCGTGAGATTAAAAGGCTCTCGCGAACAAAAAATGATGTGAAACAAAGACAGGGAGGAAAGCTCCGTAAATGGAAAGGAGGCGGTGTCGAAGTGGGAGCTCTGAGAGTGCAGGGATGAGCAATCCCTCAGATAGACAAAGTAAGTATATCTATATTGTGGCAGTACTGATGCGTGTGAGTATTCATAGCTCCGCGGCAACGTTGACAGCACATGCGTAGCTACATCTCACACGTGCTGGTGTAATTTACCATACATATACGTATACGTACGTACAGCAGTACTCGTACTCGTAGCCATCTCATATCTTCCTTTGGCAGGAATTTTGAATTTTGATAGATGGCAGTTCTCGATGAAGCCTGGGTGGAATGTGTTCTCGGGTCGTTCCATATTTCTCATAGATCCGAGCACGTACCCTCCCGCACAGTCCTCCACAATGGCGACGCCGGCCGGGTAGCCGGAGAACACGTACAGGGAAAAACACGCGAATACATGAGCCCTGCCGGTAGACTATGCACCAAAAAGCTCACAGAGCACGAGTCTTGGTAGATCTTGCCGTAGATCAGGACGTCAAGGCCTCGCGAAGGCGCTACGGCGCTGGGCGGGCGGAGCCGCGAAGCCAGCCGTTGCAGGCGAGGCGCGTCCACGCCTCAGCGAAGTAACCGCGCGGTAAGGCGGTCAGAGGCGGGAGAGATCCGCAGACCGAAGGATGGTCCAACTATGATAGGTGTTTTTATAACTACTGCTATACGTAATCTACTGCGCATAGTGCTGGTCCAACTGATGTGTGATACGTACCCACCGTGCTTACTGCCCTAAATAGTGAATCCAACATGTATCTGTGTATCTGCATACTTTCGTCTTTTTCTCGCGTCTTTCTCATCACCATCACTGTTATTAGGATCGAAGATACCGCGGTACGCAGAGAGCCTCGGCAGAAGGTTGCTGCTAACGCAAGGTGTGCCATGATATAACGGGCGCCCACGCCAAACACGGCGACCGAACACGGCGACAAGGACTGCTATTCGGAACGTAGATTACAATAGTGATGGTGGTAATAAGGCGCGAGCTCAATACCTGCAGTAGACTATCTGCGATGCGTTGTCTATACGGGTCGTGCTCTCGTGCGTAATCTCTAGCCAGACCACCACCAGAACATTTCCGTAATTCGGTTTTTCATTTTGTCTCTCGTATTTTCCACCACCACCACTGTTATTTGGAACGAGGATGTTTCACAGTCGCACTGTTGTACACCTGCTTAACTCCCCCTCTTTCCCTTGTTCCCTACACTTCTGTCTGCGCATTGTTGTGTGAGCAGTGTGTGACTGCAATTGCCGAAGCACGGATTGCTTGGGGGTAACAGCCGATGACTTGCCGAACATCAGTCTTCTGTCCGCCGGTCAAACCCTGGCGTCAGCCTCATGTACTTCCAAGACCTTGTGTGATACTTGAGTCTTACACAGCACACGGAGACGTTGCACCTGTTGCTTTGTTTTGTTCCTACTGTTTGGCGGTTTTTCCCAATAATCCCATTTCATTTTCCAAGTTTGCACTCCTGCGCAAACTACATCTGTTGTTCTTCCTGTCCTACATGTTTTATACGCTTGATACAATTCTTGTTTCTTGGCCGCTTTTTTTAAACCTAAATTTATACCAGAAATATCCATCCTTCCGTCCAACCTTATCAAAGTGTTTAACACCTAGGGAACAGCAGGGCAACGATTGCCCTGCTCTACAGTATGGTACTAATGTTGCACAAATAGCCTAGCAGCTTACCACGCTTCTGCCGCCCCCCCGTACAAAAAAGGCGTGTGGTGCTACGTACTACGAAACAAAAAACAAATCTTGCCGTTTTGTCGGTACGACCAGGGCGATGCAGATGTCCCTCCTTCCCTCCTGGCGATCCAGAATGTGATGATGGTCCAGCGATCCCAGGAGTGAAAATGTCCGTTCAGTCCCAAACGGCGATGACGTCCAGCGATGATTATGTGGTGATTCCAGCAGACGTTTTCCGCCGGCAATCCCAATAGATTGTAGATGATGCGGTGGCCTGGTCCTGAAAGATACCTCTCCAGTGACCCCACGTTTCTGTTGTTGGCGACCCAGTAGCCCTGACAGTCCCAGCGAACAGTGCTATGACGATTTCGGAAGGTATATTTCCGACAACCTCAAGCGCTTCTTTAAAGGATCTCGTCAACCGTCATTTCCGACGACCCCGTGTTTGCATGATACTCCAGCGGTCGATGACAATCTTGCTCGTAGACCCCGGGTGATGATCCGGTGGCTAAGTTGCAAGAGCTAAAATTGAAACCCCTTGTCAAAATCGTCGTCGAATTTTACCGTAGGCCACTCGTCGGTGTCGACGCGCACCACAGCCGCCGTGTGCGTGCTGCTCGTCGTTTGTGGGCGTGCATCTCCTTGCGCATAGCATTCCATGTCAGAGTGTGTCGTTGTCTTGTGTACCGAGCACCACTTTTGCCCAGCTCCACCTGCAGCCTTCCTGTTGTTTGGTCCTGCAGCAGGCTTTTTGCCCTTTCCGTACAGCTTTCCCGGCACTACGCAACCGCTCTTGGTGTGTCCATCCTTTCCACAGTTGTCGCAGATTACGCCGCAGCTAAGATCAGATGATGATGCTGCTACTGCTGTCATGATGGTTTCACGCCCAGCGATTTTCCCTGTCATTTTCCTCAACAGCCCGTCCAGGTACAAATGCCTCATCGTAGTCTGGATCTTCGACAGATCGAAATCCGGGTCCTTGTAGGTAGTCCGTTTGATGTCGCGGTAGCTCTCCGGCAGCCCTTGGACTATGGTGTCGGTGAAGTGACGATCGGTGACAGGTTCCTTGACCGCGGCCAGTCGGCTGCGGAAGCGTGTACCCTGCATAATGTAGTGATCGGGATCTTGGTCCGGCTCCATGGTCGTAGCTGCAAGTGCTGCCTGCAAGGCGCGGATTGTCTCGTTCGTAACCCGGAGGTACTTTGCTTCCAGCTCCTTCATCGCCTTCTGCCCGTCGCCTCGGGTCCCACGCTCGTCGTATGCATGAATAGCCACGAGGAGATCCGCTGCCTTGTCGGTGACCAAGTACAGGATTGAATACAGGTCTTGGTTGGCGCGGTCGAACCCAGCTTAGCGTTGCAGTAGGGTCCCTTCAGCAGTGTAGAGAAGACCCGGAGTCAGCAGCGGTGCAGTGTCTTCGGCTTGGTCCGCTTCTTCCGTGGGCCTAGCTCGACCTTCCATGACCGCAAATATGTCAGGGCGCTGCATACTGATGATGAAGCCGGCTTTCCTGTGCCATTCGGCGGAGTCTTGTGGCTTCTCTCCAGCGTAGGGCTTGATCCCTCGTACCGCGTTCATCAGATTGTTGTTGGTGTTGTCGCTCGTCATGTTGTCCATTTTCGCAGCAGTCTACCGACGGTGTACTCGTACGATGTTGTAGTCGCTCGCGGATCACAGCAGCTTGAAGACGATGCAGCTCTCTCGTGAAGCTCGTAACGGAAGAAGCAGCTCTGCTGTTGTCGTGCTTAAACGTCGAGGGTCAAATCTTCATAAAATGAAGCCAGTCGTTGTAGCCGGGGTGGTGGGATCTTGACTTCTGATGTCCCCGTCGCTACCACGTTCACGCGTTTAATCGAGGCTCATAACCTAATAAGGATGTGGTGTAGCGTCTGTACCAGCTAGTAGCTGGTGTGTACGCTGTAGGCTCGCTTGCTGATAACCAGTCAAGACACAACCTACATTTGAGGGTGAACGCTTAGGTCGCTGTTAGGCAAATTCGTATGAACGCCTCACTAGAAGAGAAGGCTCCAGGCCAACAATGTTGATTAATGTATGTGCTCAAAAGCGAGGCTGATGATGAGCAAAAGAAGAGTGTGAGAGAGTGCGCGTGCAAACGCGTCTGTTTCCTTGACGATCTTGAGGATCGTAAACGGCAACATAAACAACGATCTTGAATCGCAAACATCAACATGCCCTTGCTACGACACCCATACCTAAGACAACGCAACATCAATCGTGACCAATTTTGTACGCAGTACGCAGTCTATATACGGTAATACATAATGTACTTCACACAATGTACCACGACAGCTTATCATTTATTCCGCATCGTGTTTACTTGGAGGAATGTTGTTCCACACGTGGATACTGAGCAACTAAACCACTTACGATACAGAACGGTAGACACCAGATACGATAATGGATAACTTGTCCTGCATACCTTCACTGGCTTGATTGGTAACGAACTTTGAATGGCCACTACTCGATACTTCGATGATCCAACTCTTGAGCATAATAAACTATGCATACTACTGATTATTACTCCGTGTTATCGAGTGACGACAAAAGATGACTTGCCAACAAGGATTAGATCCAACACACTGTGTCCGAGAATACAATGTACGAGCCAATCAATATTCATCTTCACGGCAAACGAACTTTATATTTCTGACATTTTGGGCGTGCCGCGACAGCAGAGGCGGATATTTCCGACCGGCGAGGGAGGACGAAGACCGCAGAGCTTCACACACCCGGCGCCATACGAGCTGCCAATTGGAAAGGGGGGGGGTGAACGTGGTGACATCTGGCCATCGGCTTTGCGGTGGCATCGGGGGCGAAGCGGAGATAGCGCAAGACGCCTAACAAAAGGGGCGGGCCCATCGTGAAGCTCCTACCTGACTTCAACACGATACAACCATGGTCGAACATTTAAAGGGCATTTTTGTGGTTACAAATTGTTCGAATGTTATATATATATTTACATCCATTCTGTACGCCCAGGAGTCGAGAATGTGCGCTCTACGAGGCAAACGGGGAACAGCACAACATCATCCAGACGGAGCCAAACGAGCTGAAACTTGGCGAGGGGGGGGGGAATTGGTGAGCGGCGGCGACCGTCTAGGTTGTGGCTTTGGCGGATCCTCGTCAGGCCTCGTTCACGGAATAAAGATAGGGGGTTTGGACATGTGCACTGGCGGACACACACAACCACATTTCGAATAGTCGTCGAGGAAGCCTTTCGGAGCTACGCTCGATGCGAACTCACATGTAGGCAGACGCGGGCGATGGTGAGCCACAAAAAATAAAAACGTGAGTGTGAACTGCAGTGAATGGCCACCGCAATATGTACAGGAATACGGACCCACTGGTGGATTAGTTTTCAACTATTTCGACGTAGGGGAGTCTGTGGTGTCGTTTTCATTATATATGGGTCGCCTTCCCCTGGCATCAGCAAATACCATATTACGCACAGTTAATGCACTCCTGCTGTGATGACTGATGACGCATGCCCTTCAGTTGCGTGGCATGAAGTCTTGTGAATAAAGACAAGTAGGGGAACGTGCCCTGTATCGCGCTATCTAGACGGCTCCAGACACACATCCACGAGAGGCAATATTGGCCTAGGACAGACAGATAGGAGGTACAAGATCCGTGTTCTGAGCTTCACATGCCCCCTACCCACGGGATTGGTACCGTTCCACCCCCGATTCCATCATGAATACTGGTACACGAGACTTGCATTCATATATTCCGACCTGACCCCAGCAGGCGAATAACCCAGTAAGTGCGGCATCCGGGACAGGACACCAGGAACGGTCACCTCTTGTAATACCTTATAAAACCTTGAACATTCAACTACCTCAGGATCTTTGGCAACCGCCCTCAATGCGATATACTGAAGAGGTCCCAACCGAAAGCGCCAGGTGCCAAGTAAAACGGCACATCACGATTTCCATCACAAATAACTGCCTAAAAACCCGTTGCTACGGTAAAACGGCAATTCTATGTGAAAAACATATTTTATCCCAAATTCAGTCAACATCTCGAAACTATCTCCTCAGTAAATACGAGAACGGAAGATTACTTCAGGATCTCTAACAGCCGCCCTCAGTGCGAGATATGGCAGAGGTCCTGGCCGAAATCGCCAAATGCCAATGAAGACGGCACATCACGATTTCCATCATAAATAACTGCCTAAACACCTGTTGCTACGGTAAAACGGCAATTCTATGTGAAAATCATATTTTTCAAAGTTCAGTCAAGCTATCGAAAATATACCCACAGTGAATACGAAAGGGGAAAAGCACCTCAGGATCTCTAACAGCCGCCCTCGGCGGGAGATCTGGCAGAGTTCCCAGCCGAAATCGCTAAATACCAAGTAAAACGGCACACCACGATCTCCATCATAACTAACTGCTCAAAACACCCGTTGCGACGGTAGAACGGCAAGTCTACGTGAAAAGCATAGTTCATCCCAATTTCAGTCAAGATCTAGAAAAGATATCCACAGTAAAAACGAGAAGGGAGAAGTACTTCATGATCTCTAACAGACGCCCTCAGTGCGAGATAAGGCAGAGGTCCCAGCCGAGATCGCCAAATGCCAAGTAAAACGGTACATCACGATCTCCATCATACTTAACTGCCTAAAACCCCGTTGCTATGGTAAAACGGCAATTCTACGTGAAGAACATGTTTTATGAATTTTAGTCAAGATCTCGAAAATATATCAACTGTAAATACGAGAAAGGAAAAGGGCCTCAGGATGTCTAACAGCCGCTTCGGTGCGAGATATAGCAGAGATGCCAGCCGAAATCGCCAAATGCCAAGTAAAACGGCACATCACGATTTCCATCATAAATACCTGCTTAAGAACCCATTGCTACGGTAAAACAGCAATTCTACGTGAAAAGTATTTTTGACGAAATTCAGTCAAGATCTCCAAAATATACCCACAGTAAATACGGGAAGGGAAAAGTTTAACACACGAAAGTGTGTTGTTAGAACCTTGAATCAAAAGCTGTGAAAGTGTCGGTACATGCATAGTGTGCTCTCCTAACATCGCTCCCCTTATTTTGTACTCTCGACGAGCAAAACATCAGGACGGCTCTGATAGGGAATACAAAAATCCAACCTCAAGCAGCACCCCCCTGCTTGATACTCTCGACGAGAGCTTGCAAAACAAAAGCCCACTGACCCAGTGACAATGTACAGAAGTACCTAGTGATTGGTTTCGCAACAAATCGTCTGCAACTCGCCAGTATGTAGCTTACGTGTTTGGCACGATACATCAAGACCGTCGGCAAAACCCTACTGGCGTATAAACCACACTCTAAGCATGGGTACCCCTCAACCCTTGTCCGGTCCCCTTAAAAATTGCCCCGTTCCATCCAGCCAAATATCAAAGATAATAACTGCGAATCCAAAACACAACATCCCTTAAAATGTGTAACGGTTTGGTGAAACAATCGCATGTTGCTTTCTTGACCGTACGTGGGTATCTCAAACTCTCCCTTGAGTTTCACGCCGCCCAGGGCCGTGATGACCGACATAGACATTATCACTGTTAGGGGTGCCGTAGTAGTGTCCCAGAACCAATGATCGGTCTGATGTCAGTTTATCTCCAATGTTTAATGTCTACCTTGCTCCAAACCAATATCAGGCAAAATACACTCGAGTTTCAAGGTCGATGGTTAACAACTAGACTACCCAAACACAGACCCTGCAACGGACACATGCTACGATAGAGGTGCACCAAATTGTTTCTGAGCTCCTCACTTAAGGAGCGTCATACCTAACCGAAAAAATGATTTTGGAGGAAAATGAAAGTGCTGCCGGATGAGAAATCTCATGACCGAAGTATACTCTGAAACATTATGCGTTACAGAAATGTAAGTCCGACGAATTTCGGTTAAGGAGCCCGATCGTTCAGGAAACGATTCATCCAAAAAGCGCTACCTCTACCGTAGCACGCGTCAACGCGCAAGCCTCCTTTTTGCTGAAGTGGCATGAGCAGGGTACACTCAATTGCACCCTATACCACATTTATCGAGACGCATCATGTGATCACTGTGGTTTATGGTCAGCGTCTCCTAGTGGTACTCGTCACCCCCGCCACCAAGGCCAATGACCACTGTTGCGGGAGATATGGAGCTCGATAGGGGCGGGATGCAGTCATAGGCCTCCAAATGACGTGAATGGAAGTCGGTGGAGTCCTGCCATCGGTTGTAGAGGGAAGTGGGGGTTAGCATATGCATCCTATAAATGTCGTTAACATGTCTAGTAGACAAGTCGAAATATATCCAGTTCGCTGTTTTTTTCACCGTATTTCGTTTCTAGTTTGGCCCTAGCGTTTGTGTTATTTCAGCTTCGTAAATGTTCCGGTAGCCAGCCTTTCACTCTCCGATCGATCACTCGACATGTCTAGAATAAATTGTGTCACAGAAAAGGAATCAGCTCTGTGTACTACTCTTCATGTTTCTCCAACAATGCTTCGAATGATTACCAGATACCAGGTGCAGTGTTTTACCTCCGTTTCTTTTCGTTAGTGCTTCTCACAGATGTCAGAATAAGGACATCATGTAACCGCAAGCCTATGTGTGGTAGCGGTTACACCGCAAATTACCAGGAACAGGGTCACTCATGATCGGCATTGTACCGCGAAAAATACCTCGAACCCTCGCGCGCAATGCAACTAATTATTATTGCCGTGTAGGCAAGGTGTAGGTTATTATTTTCGGAAACCTTCATACCTGCCCTTTATTCTGTTGGGAACACCGAGTAGAGACGAGCAGGTACTGAGTCAAGCGTACACACGGTATGGATTGCACGGGGTGGACTCATCTAGTTTTCTCGTCACCGGTGCCTCAGAGCCGTATTTCGGCCACCCTCTCCGCACCACCACCGCCGGAAGCGGAATACCGGCACGCGGAACCCTTCCCCCCGATCTACATGCGGCATTTGGGGTGTTTTTTGCCTGCACACATAGGATTTGCGTGTGCGCTGCGGCCTACAACTGAGAGCTGTGAACAACCTCATGCCGAAGTAAAAAACAATATAAACAGCCGGAAAATTCGTAACCGCATAAACAAGGTAGTACGAGTGAACGTTGGAGGTGTGTCTACAGTAGATATTTACACGACGCACCCTAATTGTCGACGATGCACGGCGCCGCCATAGCGATGCTGCAGGGCGTGCCAGTGCTTCCGATTACGCCACTACAGCAGCCATCCTGCAGATCGGGGAATGGGCGAGCAATGCTTACGTCATCAATGCTTGTAAGGTGGATGAGCAATATTGTTTTCGTATGTTGTCGTTGTTTCGTCGTGAGAGTATTCGCACCATGTCGTTGTTGGTGATTTTTAACGTTAGTTAGGTTCCTTGAAATTGTCGAGTTCCCTCAAAGCTAACCTTGGGTTGCGAACGGGAAAACACTAACAAACTACTTCTAACTGAATAAACACCTGCTTCAAAGTACAATGGGGGGCGTATACCTAGTCTCGTACATACCATAAGGCGACCAAAGCGACGACTAAGTGGTGAACCATACTACTGCTCGTCAACCTTCCGATGGATAGGAGGTGGACCGGGTACGCTTCCCTACCTGATGCTAACCGGACTAAGTGCTCATGCTTCCTCGCGCATTTCAAGTCGAGGACATGTTTACCTACGCGAGCTCGAAAACGTGTGGTTTAAAAAAACAAATAATAGACACCAACGAACCCGTCCGCCGGGGAGTGCTCCGCAACCGGCTCCTCCGCATATCCCGCACTGCGCTTCGCAGCAGATCAAACCCCTTTGCACACCGGGAAGGCCGTTGGAACAACCAGGTACTGGCGAATCTGTCGGGTCTACCGTTGGCTCTTCCGTTGGGTCTGGCGTTGGCGGTGACGTTGGGGTTGCCGTTGGGGAGTCCGCGGGCTCTGTCGGGGTTTCACGGGGGGCAAGGAGTTATAATCGTCAGGCTATTCCGAGACATGGTATCAGGCCGTTCATTCGCGAGACGTTGTGCATTTGATGCTCGGTGCATGGGCGAGTATGTGCTTTTCTCTGAGACAGTTCAGTCTACGAGCCCTTTGATAACAGTTCAAACCAGAATCGACATTGAGCAAAGATGAAGCAGACCCCGAGACACAACACCAATTACAAGTTAGGCGTAAAACAAGTTATGGACAAAACAACACCAGAACCATTAAAAAACCTGAGCAGGGTGCGGATTAGGGAGCGTCGTGTGTTACAACGTATCTTAGCCTGCTACTGTGGTACACGTCCAAACCCATAGCATGAGTGTTCCTAGGTCCTCCATCTAAAGAAACCCAGATGCGGAGCCCTCAAGCAGTTGGCGGAAAGTAGCATGAGTTCCGGCTACGCGATATGCACAGTACCCAAAGGTGATACTCAAGTACGTCGCTACAGACAGAAGAGAGAGAGAGAGAGTTGGGAATATCATCTATCTCAAAATGTACAAGCAGTATAAACTGCAAGCCCCACTGCGGGGGTAGTCACTGGTCTAGCTAAACATTCTCGAGACACACCATTAACGATACACGGCGCCTCATTGGTGATGTCGCACATCATGCCACTTGCCGTGATAGTGCCGGAGCAACAGGAGGCCTGTTCAACAACGAGGGAGTGGAGTTCGTTTTCTTGAGACCGGCCGATGTTGCGGGTCAAGCAGAACACGTCTTCGTGTCACACACTCGTTTGAAACAACTGATTTATGCACCTTAAAGTACGCTGTGATAAAGTGTCCACTCACACGCCCAAACGGACGTAAGCGATAGACGGGAGCCTAGGATTTGTTCTGGTGCAGGATGTGTGTATACAACGACGGTCTTCCTAAGATACATACTGTACTGTAGCTCATGGCATCTTCGAAATTCCACCTGACTTCCGACAATGTGCAGTGCATTATCATTCCGAGTGAAAACGCTGACACAATTTTCCGAATGCAAACTATTTCATCCAATCAGGTATTTTACTCGGTTTCATAGGCACTCCCACCCTTCACTCGATTGGTATAACTGGTGTGACACCATTAATTAGTTACACAATGCTACATTGTTTCGCCAGGCGTCCTACTCCGCATTTACATCGACTCCACATGCCATGGATTTTGTACATCGGACTAATATAGTTTAGTGTAATAATTGGACATCGATAGTTTGATAACGTATTCAACTCCGAACGAAAGTTACGCTACACACGGTAGTGTGAGTCGGCCGCAAACGCCAACTAACCGAACCGCCCGGTAGCTTGCTACAGCCGCTTCCTCCGCATCTCCCGCAGTCAGCATCGCAGCAGATGTCGCCATTTTGTATTCCCGGCAGGCCGTTGTCGCACATGGCTTCAACACAGCCGGAGGGTGTATCGCAGCGAGCGGGGATTCGTCAAACAACACGTAACTGGTTATGCTCCGCTTGTCAGAGAAACACAGAGCATTCACGCACATTGCCCGGACGGGAACAACCGAGATCTGCGCAACTTACTCGTTCGAAAAAAAGCACGAGCAGTAGGAATGAAAGCTGCATACCTAGCTGTATGGGTTTACAGTAGTCACTGCTCTAGCGAGGGCTCGGCAAGACGCACATTCGTTGTCGACGATGCACGGCGCGGCCTGGGTGTCGCTGCACATCATGCCACTGTTCATGATTGTGCCGCTGCAGCAGTTATCCTGGTGACATAAAAAAGAGGGAGGGGCATGGCTATTATTAGACCGGCCGACGCTGGCAGTTGAGCAGTACAAGTCTTCTAACCCTGCGCTAAACCTAGCCGATCTGCTGATACACAGTTGTGCTACAGTAGAATGACTAAGACACCAAAAACAAATAGTTAGTGAGGCTGCTCAACGGAGGAGAGGCCACCACACATTGTGCATCATGTTTTACCACAACAGCCCTTGTTCAATGCTTACTGCTGCGGATGAAAGTGTATGCCTGGTTTGCTGCAGTCAAAATCTACATCTACAGTCAAACCTGCCCGCCCGGGTAGTCTAGTAGTATACGTCAAAAACTACTAGCGTTAGCACCCGAGTTCAAATCCCACCGTGGTGAGATTTTGACTGCATTCACGAGAACAAAAAGTATCCAATTGCTGAGAGCGCCTTCGAAGCGTGTGTAGCCAGAATTCGACCCGTGTCGACGACGGAAGTAAGTGCTCAAGTATGCTCGCGATAACCATGCGAGGCAGGTAACGTAGTGGGGACGGAGGAGAAGAGTCTAATTATTGACCTCGGACCTGAGTTTCGACTACAGAGGGGGGGGAGAAATCAGGGGGCGAAGATAATAACTGAGGTGCACGAATAAAAAGAAAAAGTCGATTATTGGGTCTGGTATTGTTTAATTTTCTTTTTGTTCCCATATTTGTTGTCATCTTCGCACTTCTGTCCCTTTCGCTACATAGACGTAACTCAGATTCGGGGTCACAAGCTAGACTCTTCTCCCTCCTTCCCACTACGGTTCATGCCTTGATCTTTATTGCGCAGAGGGTTCAGCATTCCCAACGATCGTCGATTTTCATCGAATTTTGGTATCTCATGCTCATGCGCTTTCCGCTAGGCAAGATATATTTTGCGAGAAAAAAATCCCTATAAGTATGCGCTCGAGGGGGCTCGAACTCACGAATTTGACTCGAACAGGGCAGATATATTCCTGTCATTCCATCGGAGACGCCGGCCGGTATAGAACTCTTTGAATGGGGAGCCTCATACTCGTTTGGGCGTACGTATATCCTTGCCACAGTACGAGTCGGCAACCGAAATTAACTAACCGGACCGCCCGGTCGTCCGCCGCAACCGGCTCCTCCGCATGTCCCGCAGTCAGAACTGCAGCAGACGTTGCCAGTCAGTATTCCAGGAAGACCGGTACCGCATTTCTGTTCAGCTGAACAGGACGATACACAGTAGGGAGCGTGGAACCCGCCGGCGACGTTAGCTGGCAACGTCAGCAGGCTTGGCACTACAGGTACATCTACATAGCAAGTGACGTACTGCTCAACATAGCGCGCATCGTCGACGGATATTGCTGATAACTAAAATGGTGGTCGAAGTATACATCGTACTCCAAAGTATAGTGCGCATATTAGCAGTGTTGTGGTTCTCGGAGTACTTGCAGTACACGCAGTACCAACGAAGGAAATACTGCCAGTACTTGGGGAGATAGTACAGCACCGATGTTGTCATTTCGTGTGCGCTCATGCTCTCTTCTCGTACCCCGAAACATGAGTTTAACGCTTTACATTTCCTTCGCGCTGATCGATTTGATTCAATTTATGGTACCGCCTCTTTCAGCTTGTCACGGGTAGCCGGCGGCGAGCGCACGGGGTGCTAGACATAAAACAAACGGGATTAAAAAAAACATGTAACCCCCCCCCTCTTGAAATGAATGCGTGGTCAATGGTAAAATGACTAAGGCAAGCAACAAATGAGTACCCCCCACCCCTGCCTACCTGCTCCGCGGCACAACTTTCAGCCCAGGTGTGTCTCGCAACGTACCAAGGATGCTGGCTAGGAATGTTGGACACGTGAAGGCGCCTATCATGCACTGTTTCCAACCTTTTTTGTATTATTTATTTTACTTCAGCCCTTTCTACCCACGCTTACTATTAATAGGCGCTCTCAGCAGTTGATTCCGTTTTCAATATATTTTTGCAAATAAATCCAAACGTCCGACCCACGTGGGGTTTGAACTCCGTAAATCAACTCTTAGAAGCGTTCGAGGGTACCCCTAGACTATCGGGCCGACCGAAATTCCGAGGGGTATTTAGTTCTGCTCATGTCGGGTATTGCATATATAATTGTTTTGCTATTACCCGCCTGTTGGATATTTTTGTACAACGGGACACCAGCGGTGCTTAATGACGTAAATACTTACATGGCGTCGCTCCTTCTTGTTTTTAATACCAGGAGGTGCAACCGGCCATTCTGAGAGTGGCGCTGCTGGTCAAGCTGGAAGGCGCGCGGCCACCCAGGTTGGAGATGGCGTGCCAGCCACGTAGAGTACTGGTTTTGGCTGAAACAGATCAGCAGTGAACACCCACGTCTTCATACACGCCGCGGTGCTTTCTCTAGATAATTTATCGCGTGGACGACGATCGGTATAGCTCGCCATATATTAATTGGTGCATCCGTTGCTCTGGAGTATAAACTGGTTGGCATCACGCAGATTTTTGTGTTTTCTCACGGGACGTGTGCCTCGTGGATGTGTGTTCTTCAATGGAATATACGTTGGTGGTCTCCGATACTGTGTACTGGCAATATACGGGCACTGAATAAAACTGACCAGGTAGCATATAGCAGCCGCGCGGAACCACAAAGATTTTCGCACCGCTGAGGGGGCGGGAGGGGGTTTGATGATGCGATGTAAGGTGCCGCTTCATTCTTATTAACATTAATATGCAGAATTACGCGCTTTTCAGTGAACGTTTGGATGTGGTGTCGATGTGTTTTTGTTTTAGGGGACGGATAAATGGGACTGTGTCGTGAACACGTGTATGTTCGTCGCTCTTCTGCTACGTCCAGGATTCATACGGTATACCAGGTACCATGTTAGTATATTAACGCGGAGGTTTGCGATTACCATATCAGGCTGTGGATGTCACGTTTTTGAGTACGTTTGTGGATACTATCAGGTGTAAAATGGTGCTTTCAGGGGACGGATAGATGTCGTGTCGAATATTAGTATGGATGCAATCGTGCTGTGTCGTTGACCTCTAAAATCAGTGCCCTGCTTCTGTGATTCCCGGCACTCGGCCGCCACTACAGTTCGATGTAGTTTCCTTGAGAACCGTGTGGTGTGGTGCATGAAGCAGGTTTATGGAATCCCGCGGGGTTCTAGCGTTTGTCGGGGAACGGTCACGTTTGTTTCGGAAATGTTATTGTCTGTTGATACATAGCCTCGAGAGTGTTGTTTGTGTTTGGCACTGCCGCCGCAACTTTCTTATATTTTATGTTTGCTTTTAATGGGTGTACTGCATGTAAATAGTTGTATATATATGTGTATGTGTGCCGTCCCACAAGCAATGACAATATATATCAGGTATACAGTTTTGTATATATGATCCATCTATTTAAAACATCTCGCGGAACGCACATGTTTTATGTGGGTTGAGAAAACAATGCATGCAACAGTATTACCTAGAGTATCTCCTGTTCATACCGAACAGGTGTCGTGCTTAAACTTCTTATAACGGTTCCAACAACGCCAATGCCACCACTCTTCCGGGTATCAAGAAATACAACACCAATAAGGTTGACAATCTTCAGGGTACCAACACCGCGTATTGTAGTCATCTTCAGGGTACCAACATCGCTAAGGTCGCAATCCCGCTAATCGCAGTCGTTACGCCAGATTCGACCTTCGAGCGGTATTTCGCCGAGGCACTGACCTTCGGCAAGGTAGGGATGATTTTATCATTTGCGGTAACATAGATTTATCATGCGACCACCTATTTCGAGTATGTAGCCCCCCCCCAAGGTCTAAGTTTAATCAAGTTTGGGAAACAGCCGAATGTCCACCTCTGCGAGAAAAACAAACTGTTGAACCAGCGCATCTACTCCCGTGTACGTACTTCTGTTTTGTTATTTATCCGCTATACCGGGCCCACTCCGGCATAGTTCGACGTACCACTACTGTAGTTTAACGCAAGGCCGGTTCCGACTTTTTGGTATACATACACAAATATCTGGGTATCTATATCATGTCTGCGTGAATTATAGGTAAGTCCTTCTAATTCCTCCGTATAATTGTGCACCAGTAGTACAATACTATACTTTACGGATTGTGTTATCGCATTGTGTGTGCGTGCGTGTATATATGGCGTGTTTGTGCGTGTCATGCTGATCACAACAAGTAAAAGTGGGCGGTTCCAACCCACGCTTTTTTTTTGTCTTAGGTACCCGCGCAGTCCAACAGCAGCAGCGATAAAACATAGTAGTTGTAGTCGTAGTAACAGCAGTGCAAGCGTGTATCACGCTATGCAGTCTTCTAAATTCGGGACCTTATACTAGGTATGCGTCTATTGCTCATTTCTCGTGGTGGGGAGTTGAAACCATGCCGAGAATGTTTGCCAACCCAAATAAAATCAACAGGAAATAGCATACCTTGGTATGCAGATGGATACTCAAACACATGTTCATACTTGAAAAGCTATAGCGCCCACCACTGTGGTCGTACTCGGTGCAATGTTCGAAACCGACGTGAGCGGGCGCATACACAAGTATGGAGCTAGCACTAGCGCAATGCTCTCGAAGTTCCAGGAGTTTATCCTAGCTCCTATAAAATTGCCCGCCGACCTTAACGCACATGTCCACTTATCCTTCGTAGCCGCATCGTTTAAACACCGTTTATCTACCTTGGCGACAATATGAATGCCAACTCCACCGTAAGAGGAGCGTAGGGTGTTGTAGGTGGGCTACGACCTATTGTAGGTTCGTAGCGATGACCGTTAAACGGAAATTGTTGGGACGGACGGCGGGTGAGTATATCAGCACATTGTGGCCCTAGGGTTGCCGTCAATACCCCCACATTCGAATCTAGGTGTATGCTCATGAGTTTGTGTCCGTAGTTGTGTCTTATTACCTCTGACTTCCGGATGAGGACGTTTCGTTAATACCTTAGGCTTTTAGACATGGTACTGAAACGCGAGCAGACCTCTACCGCCACCGTCTTGTCTGAAACGCGAGTAGACCTCTACCACCACCGTCTGGTACCGAGCGTATCCGTTTCCTCAGCCGAGGTATTGCTGACTATTGTTCAATTTTGAACATTGGTTCACAACGGATTTGCGCGAAAGAAGCGTGCTGCAACACACCTACTTTGGGATGACGCTCTGAATGACGGGAGTTTGCCCGATGAAGAACAACCCTGATTCATTGAAACTTCATTAGTGCGTGTAAATGGTTTAAGCTGCATAGATAAGCGACACCAACATTCCTCGGATTTACCTCTGACAAGACTGTTTATCTCGAAGAGGGTTAGAGCGCCCGAATTGGAGGTACTCAGGAAAATGACGCGCGACCGCCTACCGTAGCAATGGTGCCTACGACTCATGCAAAACTGTTTTGAGGCAAGAAATCTACCGATTAGTTAAGCGTTTCACGCTAGATTTAGGGTGGACATGCCACATAGCGTATAATCGTGAGAGAGGGCACCGCGAGCAACAGGGTCTACATCATTTGCTTGACCTTACTGTCATGTTATAACAGCCGATTTTCCTAATTGAGAACTGCCTTTCCGATGAGACTGAAAATTTAACATATTGGTTTTTGAATTGTAAGATATGTACTTCTCTCAGTCATTATTTTCACTGTAAACTATTGTCTGTTGTTACACCCGTCCATGACAAAAAAACAAATGAAATCGGGATCGGCAGTCTCAACATACCAAATATCCCAGAAAATCTGGATTTATGGGCGAGGTACCTCGCTCATGAATAAAAATTCCCTCAAGGGGCCCCTTCGGACAAAACATATTTGAGCAAATGAAAAACAAATCCGTCATTTTTATTCAGTTGCATTACTATTACTGGTATAATTTCCACATTTTCGTGACTCCTCACGGAAAACGGCATTTCTGCAGTTGTAATGCTCAGAATTCCGACCAATGAGTAGTTTCAGAGAGCCTAGATAATTGTCAACATTTGTGTCTCAGGACGCACATCGATCAGACGCCTTGTTCGTCACGAACTATGCCTCTTACACGAAAACGACTCTCCATACCCCTGGTACCCAAGACGAGTTGAAAAATTGCAGTTCCTCCGGCTGCTGGTACTGTTTTAACTCAGATTTTCGACGAGGTCGCCGAGCACTTGTAAGTGAATGTACCTGAGCCTCTAGTCCGACCGCCCGTAGCGTCCTACGTGGCCACAGCAGAGTGTAGATACCAAACAAGAGCTCCGACACGATCAAAATCTTGCTTCGGAGGACGTTCGTTTCTTGATGCTAACACAGCAATGCTCGCCCTCCCTTGCAGATCCAAGAGCCCCAATACCTCCTAGAGACACTATAACGAACAGGCTATACGTTGGTCGGTCAAAGGTCTGAGCATTAGAACTGGAGCTATGCCGTTTTCCGTAAGGAGTACTGATATGGTGTTATTATACCAGCATTAGTATTGCTGCTGTATATAAAACGAAATATATATATATATCTATTTCAACACTCAAGTACCCTTTCTTTTAGGGCAGCGGCCAAAAAAAGGTATACCTGGTCCGTTTGCGGCCAAAAACAGGTACATACTTAAAATCAAGTAAAAAACGCACTCCACGTGCCCTGCCATTGGTCCAAAACTCGTTGTACCGGTTTTTGCCTCTTTAAAACCCAGGTATACCTGATTTTGTCTACTCTGCTTGGCTTTCACCTTTTTTTTGTCGTTTTTAAGCCAATCAGAGGCCCTTCATAGTTCCACCCTATGCCCCCTACACAAAAAATGCCGACGTACGCGGAGACCCCCTTGTGTCCCTTCGCACCTCGAACTACATGCCACTCGAGCGACACACACATATATCTGCCTGCACACCTCCGCCGAAATAATACGAGATAGAAGGCTCCCCTTCGGGATTGTGGTTGACTTGGAATACCAGGGGTGTCGCAAGCTGAGAAGGGAACATACAGCAGCAGGCGTTCGTTCCTCGTACTATTAATAGCAGCTACTCGTATACGTAGCCACCGGGCGAGCACGAAGAACATGAAAACACTTTACTTTGCGTTGCAAGGAACGGCAGGTTCGTGGGGTGCGTTTTAAACTTGATTTTAGTATGTACCTGTTTTTGGCCCCTAACGGACCAGGTGTACCTGTTTTTGGCCGCTGCCCTTTCTTTTATTTACCGAAGGGGCCCCTTAAATCCTTTATTTTTCGAGCCTGTCAAGGTTGATTTCATTTTTGTTTCGTGGATCGATACCTTCAATCGAGGAACATATTGTCTACAGTAGGTCAAATTTTGACCGTGAGCGAAATATAACTCTCAAACAATAACAATGTAATAAAATTAATTTTCATTATCATCGGAAAGACAATTCTCAACTAGGGAAATCGGCTGTTTTATGTCGATACCCGTTTGGGGATGAGAGAAATTCGATATTGGCGGCGATCCCTTTTACTAGTGGGTCCTCTTCATGTGTGACTTCTGTGTGGAGATGTTTGTTCCTTTGATATAAACACTCTATTAATTGTTGAGCATTCCGTATACGCTGGTGAATATTCGGGTATGCATTATAAACTCACGGAGTATATACTCTTACAGGTCATAGGTAAAGTGCTTTAGAATAATGTTCTACTTGAAGTGAAATATTCACATCGACTCAAGAGAAGTGAACTGATAGATTGATGAAATCGCCTGTACATGCAGCAAACCCGGTCAGCAGTATATCCTTACGCCTGGGTAAGACACCGCAATACACTGCACCGGCGCAGATCTGTGCCCTCCGTTTCACTACTGTGTCTTGCGGGGGTGTACCAGCTGCTTTGGGCCTTGGGTGTAGTGGACAAAGGCGGTGGGGCGATCGCGGAAAGCGCACAACACAATTGTTTGTTTGCAGACTTCGCGAGTGCCTAACACCCTGTCACCAAGAGCAGTATATTTGTAGCAGTGTGGCCAAAGCTGGCAGAGCCCGACCACGGTCAACCTAACGAAAATAGAGAGAAACACCCGTGAACGACCGGGAAACATCTTGTATGACTCCATGATGGTACTGATCTCCGTGTCGTCTGCTCAGTTTAGATTATCTGAATCGATATGTTCAAGCCGTTTGCGTTGAAGGTTGTATTTGTTTGATGTGTTGCAAGCACGTCAGCTGTGCGTTTGTCAGATTGGGTGGTTGATACTCAACTTTGATAGCTGCGTGACACACCAGGCGCGGTTGTTAACTATTTGACGTATCCTGTATGGAGAATTTAAATCCGACTTACGATGTAGCCTTCGATACTCAGCGACACAAGCGGTAGGGTGGGTGATTCTAGTAAGTTGTGCATCGATCCCTTGTGAAATACATATTTAGGTGACTCCCCTAGATGATGCTAGGGGTATCTGCGCGTTCGTTTCGTCCTTGTGCCGACGATTCTTCGTATCATGCGTTGTATCGTATGCACCTGCGACGAGATTACAGCTACAGTAACTGGTTGTTTATGTATCACTACTCTTGGAGGAGCATGAGGGCGCGGGGGGACACAGGCACGGGAGGGGTAGCGACGGCGCTTACACGCTGACTGGGCACACCATGAAAGACCGACTCTCAAATACCCCGCTTGGTCGACGACAGTAATAATCATCACAATGGTTAACTCTACGGCCTGCCCAGGAGGTACTACGTACGGACTCAAAGACAACAGATAAGCCAGGTTCAGATGTAAGGAGCGTGGTCCCTCTAAGGGTCTGCGGGTCAGAGGTTGCGGCATCAGCAGCGTCTAGTTTCTATGAACCCCCTTACTCGAGTAGGTCTATACCTCAACCAAAACCTTTCAAGACAAACACGTAAAGTGCATCCTAATAAAACATAATCAAAAGCCTAGGAGTGAACAAACTGATACTACTACCACGATACAGGGTTAAGGAGCCCGTTCGGTCGGAACTATTTCGCTCAAAACGAGACCTATCGTGGCACGCCTCGGATATAGACAAATTACCGTATTAATACGATCACTTTCTGCCAAGGGACCAACGAACGCATCATGGTAGAACAGCAAAATAACAAACTACGTCGGAACAATACGTTGAGCATACACTCACGTGGTCACCCGGGGACGGGCGGTGGATAACAGTAGCACCCACCAGAAATGCGAACCCACAAAACACATCGCGTGTCAGGCGTACTCATCGTGTATAATCCAATCGGTCGACTGTGAAGTATATAACTCAACTATTTTTTCACCCGTTACAAGATCCGCCGCGTTGATTTGGCCCTCTGTATGTGGAATGCCTCCAAATGCAATCTGCATGAAGCACGCTATTCCGCAGTAAAAGGACAAACTGTCCGCCAACAGTACGGTCATGGATGCACGTCATTCTCTCCATCTTATTCGTCGTGTGCGATTTGAAATGTCTGCAGGTATTATATATTAGGGGAAATATTGGGCGTCTCCGCCCCAAATGGCGGATCGTCAACAGTCTGGATACAGTAAGTTGTCCCAACGAATTAAGCATTACACTACTGTAGTTGGTATATGGCTTATTGCAGGTAACAACACAGTACCCAAGCAGGCCTGTTTCGGCAAAAGGATTGTACGATCACCACCAGCAGTAGTAGAACTGAACGACAGCACGAAGCAGAACATATCTATTATATGTCGTGGGACGTATATAAATCACGCAACCACAATAGCCATGCGAACCGTGTGTCGCATGGTACGCATCTCATACAACAGCATCCCGTGCTGCTTGGTATGGTAAGCGCTGTAGTTGTCATGTAGGCTTGTACATTTTCCCCGTCAAAGTTGATAAGGCGTGAACAAAGAAGCATCCAACGTACGTCGGTAAAACAAAGAACGCAAGTTACAAGAGAAACTGGTGGCTCGAACCGCCCCCTGTCCAAAGTCGGGGTACCCTGATGTATACCGACATATACATGGCAACATCATGGAGGGTCCCGCTGGCCCTTATGAGGTGCCCCGGCATGTATTAAATTGCACGAATGACGTAGCAGAGGGCTAGGAGTATTGAATAAGGAAAACAGAATGTCGGGATAAATGAACCATGGATATTTCCTGCAGAATCGAGCGCTCTACCGTTGAATGTCCGGTGCATCACTGAACCCAAAAACGCAAATCGAGCTAAATCCCGTTCTATCGCCGGGAAAAGACGAGACATAAAAGAACGCGGTACGTACTTATACGCTGCTGAACGTAAAGGAATACTCGTATGGTGTATGCAACTGTACGCCCAACATCACAAGGTAACAACATGTGACGTTAACCCTGTGGTTTTAAGCACAACGCACCCGTGGTTGTGTATACACGGGTATTGACGGATGATGTCCGTTCATGGCAACGTCGTGAACGTCGTTGGCCAGAGACTTGGCGCGATTCGCCGTTAGGCGTGCTTGTAAGCTTCGCTCGGGGTGAAAAGTTGATATGAGATTGTTTCGCTGATATCAGTGTCGGGTCTCTTTCCATAACTAATGTTACAAGCTTTCGCTCAGGTTATACTTTGCTTGTCTCCTCAAGGTTGAGATTTGTCTTGCGGTGCGATGCGATTCGATGCAGTTGTACTAGGTTTGAATGTACAGAATCGCGTCACATCGCATCCAAACACACCCCACTTTATCGCCTCGCCCCGCACCGCACCGCACCGATTTATGCAGACACGAATAATCCGCACGGAACCACTTGTAGCAAAGCGTGACCACGACATGGTCGTAGGGTCGTTTGAACCATGTTTACTACGGTGCAGCTGTGGTACGGTGCGGCGTTTGCCAGTGTTACCGACACGCGCTGCACCGTACTATTTAAAACTGGATCGAACCGCACGGTAATGCATATCATAAACCATACTCTAAGACACACCGGCCCGTACGATTCTTAGATGAAAGTTTCCACACCGAACCGCACCGCACCGCACCCCATCGCACCGCACCGTAGGATCATTCACAAAGACAAAGCACACGGCTGTTCGGCACCAAACCTTGAAACGCCTATGTGCATCGGAAGAATCGTGTTTTGAACTGGTGGTTTCATGTTCGTGACAGGTAGCTAGTGGATGACTTAAACAGTTGCATACGTGCAGCAGATTGGTATACCCTAAAGTACGAAGTGCGACAGTACAATTACCATCACTGCCTAGATTCACAGGCCGTTCGACCTATTTCGCCGTAGATTTAGCATGGTACTACAGGGTGTCCCATTAGAGGATGTCCCTTTCGTTACAGAAATAAGTCAATCGCTTTGTTGAAACAAATAATCCAATAATTCACACGCCGAGGTTTTCAAACGACTCTCTGAGTAAAAATGAAAACTCGCGTTATCGTTCAGTGTTTGTTCATTTTTGTGGTACATTCTTGAACTGACATTTTCGGCACAGACCCAAAGTGGCATTTTCATCATTACAAATTTCGCATCATCACAAATCCACATGGTAGACACGATATTGAAAAGGTAATCAACGACCATCGTGGTGGTAGTCTGGAGTCTGGAGCATCAGCATCAACATGTTTTTGTGTAACATATCCTGGTTTGATGGACATGATTGCTTTTTCGGTTTGGCATTGTTTCATTACCGCCAGTAAGTAAAATAGGACAAACGGAAACACCATAATTACCACCCCGAACTTAGCATTCTATGCCATAAATCTTGAACGATCATCTTATGGGGTTATAATTATTCTCGGTTGAATTTTGAATACCGTGTCCAGAATGTGGCTTTCTGATGTGCAGGATTTCATTCATGAAAATTTCATCATTTCCGAAATGCCATTTTAGGAATATACCCCGATGAAAACAAAACAATCCAGAACGCGAAGTTTCGCATTCACGATGGGCATTGTTGGGAAAAAACGACGTCTACATGTTTGGCTAGTTTTTTTCATGCACAGCACTTGGCAGGTTCATAAAGAACAAGTGGCATTCTAAAATTAGAACTGCTGTAGGATGATACAAGTTTTTGGCGCCAGGTTAGTGTGTCGATTCTCGACCACACACATTCGGAGTTTCGCTTTCGATTCCCGGCTTCGTGTTTGTTTCAATTTTCGAAACGTGTGTACGTAACTACTATGACGGGTGTGCACAATATATCCACGTGTTACGATTTGGCCCTTGTATGGGCGCCGGGGTTTGCTGTTACTATTGTTTCAAGTGTGCAGGGACGAAGAAATACGATGCGAATGCCGAAAGGGCAAGGCGTATTGGTAACTGGTAACAAGCTATGCATCGTAAAGGTATGCCCTTTGTTGAATGATAACGGCCATCTATGAAGAACCTTGTCACTCCCTTGGTGAGTGGTCGTCCGCGGTTGTAATTACGGCTTCTGGCTGGCAAAACATGCAAACAGGCGGCGGTGCAGCAAACACAAGGATGCATACTCATAGAACCAGAGGGGTCTGTTCAAACATGCGCGCAATTATCCCCTATGTGCTGTTCCGCACGTGTTTTTTCTCTTGAATTCAATTACAGCCGTCCACACTTCAATCGCTACATTACAGTTATACTTTTCTCGGGCGACTGATTGCTGCCACACTCTAAGTTGTTGGGGGGCATGCCCACCGTCGAATACACAGCGGAGTTGTCTATTTATGCCAACAACGTCGATTGACACGTAGGTGTTCGGGACTACCGCAGCGGCAATGTTCTCGTATTTCATTTGTAAGGTGCAGGGTGTAAGCACATTATACGTCATCTACCCCACCATAATAACGGCGTATTGCCCAAAATAAACAAATTTATTATTGCCGACAATGTCAATCGATAGAAAGTGTTGCCAGACTATTGTAGTCGGAATATGGCTATTGACAGACACGCGAGCGAGGGATTTGCGTGGCGTCAATGGACAAACCACCTACCAATGTACGTAGAGGGTGTCGCCGAGCATTTATCACCAGCACAGAGTACCATCTACCATACACCCAGAAATGGATGACAGGTAACCCCCATACTGCTCGCACGCTCGATGTTGAAGCTTCCCACGTAGAATAATCTACTCACGATGTACCAGGCAGCCGTGGCTGCTGATCACGACATGTCATGCACTCGTTGCAAACTGCAATGACCACCCGTAAAACAGACCATGGCATTGCTCCAGCCCCCTGCAATACCTTTCAAAGTACATTGCAGGTGTGGAAATAGACGCGTGATCGTGCCCATTGACATAAATTGTCGACGACATGGTATTGTAAGCGGTGTCCGTCGGTAGCCATTGCCAGACATATTAGATTCTGCGCGCATTCAATCTTGACTCACCGTCACATGTTCCTTGAACAGGATCGAATACAAGGTCAGCCTCGCATTCGCACTCGTAATTGGCCGAGTGTCCTTTTGAAACAGAGCCCACATCCAACACTGGTAGGCACACACAATAGGTGATGGCGACGACACAAACAGCGATTTATCGTTGAAAAGGTTGACCGTATGTCATCCATGATCGAGCGGCGGTTGTGACATCCTGCTTTGGGAGCCGCACTATTGCCAGAAGCCCAATGTGCGGTGCCAACGAGTACATATTGCACGCGTACAAAGGAAATTGTCCGACGCTTTCATAAGGACGGAAAATGTATACAAACTAAAGCCATAGAGAAAGTCCTCTGGCACACTCCCGTCTCTAAAGGAGTGCGTGGTCAATGGTCAAATGGCTAAGGCAAGCAACAAATGAGTACGTCCCCCCACCCTATGGAAGAATATAGGAGAAGACCAAGCTAAGATGTTGACCATGAGGAGGTTGGGGGGTACAAGTCAGGACTATACAAAACGGTGCAAAAGTAACGGAAGGGCTAGGGCTTAGAAATAAGGTGGATCGAGAACATCATTAAGAGATATTCGGCGGGCTAAGAGAAGGGATAGGAATGAAATGTATTTACAGAGCCTAACGGACTTCGCGAAAACGCTGAAACCGCGATTTCGTGTGGGGGGCGTGGACCTGCCAGAAAGAAGAAATAGGTATACCAGTAGCCGGCAGGAGGAGGAAAGAGATACACAAATATGGTCTTGTATTGAAAGCAATAGACTCAAACTCACACAGTGGGAGAGTGCAAAAGGAAGAAGGAGAACGGGATATGTTAAGAGGAGGCGATGAGGAAATCAGACGAATGTAACACGGGTAACGTTGACACACCAGATACTAGCGACAAAATGGATGCTCACTACGGACGGCGAAACAAGAAGGGGATCTTGATAGTAAAACGGGTCCAATTGATACATGGAAACAGCGTATTGAGCGTTCAACTGATGAAATTGCCCTCCGTAGGAAGTATTATGGTGCTCCGTATCGAACCGAATGCGTGGGCAATATTCAAACGAATAAGGCGAAAAACACAAACCGAGAACGCCTAGACCCCCCCCCACCCGCC
>MEHQ01001741.1:56397-70451 GCA_008828725.1 Saccharina japonica | reverse complement strand
CCCCCCACCCGCCCGTGAAAGCTGCTGCTACAGACGCGTAGGCTGATTTAATGCGACTGGACATGACGGCCTAGGACGATCAACAAAGCTGTATCACTTACATGAGCACCGACCGGATGCTATGTCGCAGCATTTGCCGGGCTTGCATTGGTTGTCGTTTTGGCAGGCTTCAGATCCCGAACACACATTCGCAGCATCAACCCAGCAAGAAGCATCAACCCGAGAACGTTGTCGAAGGAGAAGCAAATCGAACGAGTCCGACAAGTTGAAACTCGGCCACGTGGGTACATCGCGCGTGAATCACAGTTCTACAAGTAATATATTTGCAAGGGCTGTCTCATATATATCATTGTTGGCGGAAATAACTATCGATAAAAAACCCTTTTGATCAACTGTTCAGAGAATGTCTTTCGCGATTTCGTCATCAATATAAAGTGTTCGTGATAACGGCGATCTATGGACAAGCTTGCTTACTCCTAGAAAAAAAGTAAATGGTGTCATTGGCCGAACGAATGTAAATCTCTGACAACATCTATCGATATACTGCATTGCCAGTCTATTGTGGTTACCAATGCACACCGATAGACAGCGGGTTTCAGTATATTCATGCCAACCACGTCGATTGGCAGGTAGGGTTTCGGGGCTACCGCAGCGACAGTGTTATACATCCTTTCTGATGTACAGGTTGTAAGCACAAATTATGTCATCTACCCCACCACGCTTACGGATCATTGCCCAACATAGACAAATATATGACTGCCGACAATGCCAATCGATATAAAGTGTTGCCAGATCATTGTGTTCGACATATAACCATTGTCAGGCGCGCAAGCGAGGCCTTTCTGTGGCGGCAATGAACAAACATCATCCAGTATATGTTGAGTGTGTCGCCGATCATTTATGCTCAGCACATATTATTTGTACCATATATCATACACCCGGCAACGTATCACTGGCAAACCCCGTACTGCTCGTACGATATACCAGACAGCAATGGCTGCTGATCACGACATACTTCGTATCATGCACTAGTTGCGAACTAAGATGATCACAAGTATATCGGGGCATAACCTTGCTGCGGCTTCCTATTATTTACTGCTTATGTTTTTTAATTCATTGCAGGGGTGGAAGTAAAAGAATGATCGGGTCCATTGACATAAACTGTCGATCACATGAGATTGTCAACGATGTCCATCGATAGCCATTGCCGGACACAATATATCCTGCGCGCATCAAGTGTTGACTCACCGTCACATATATTTTGAACAGGATTGAACAAAAGGCCACGCTCGCATTCGCACGCGAAAAAGGCCGTGTTTCCGTTTGAAACAGAGCCCCCATCCCCTACTGGTAAACACACAACAGGTGATGGCGGCGAGACAAACAAAGATGTATCGTTGAAAAGGTTAAACGCGTAGCAGCCATAATCAAGCGGCGGGTGTGACATCGTGCTTTGTGAGCTGCACCATTGCCGGAAGCCCATTGTGCGGTGCCAACGGGTAAATCTTGCACGCGTACGAAGACCGTGGTCCAAAGATTTTATTCTCACGGATTATTTATACAAACTACAGCCATCGCGATAGTCATCTGACACACCCCTGTCTCGAAAGGGGTGAGTGGTCAATGTTCAAATGACTAAGGGAAGCAACAAATGAATACGCCCCCCCGGCCCTCCACCGACTGGGGAGTATGAAAGGATATAGGAGGAGGCCAAGCTGATATTTTGACCATCGTAGTTGCGGGGTACAAGTCCGAATAATAATAAACGCTGCAAAAGTAAAGGAAGGGCTAGGGGTAAGAAATACGGTGGAGGGGGAACAACAGTTAGAGATATACGGCGGGTTAAGAGAACGCATAATAATTAAATGTATTTGCAGGGCCCAACGGACTTCGCGAAAACGCTGGAACCGCGATTTCGTGTAGGGGACGTGGACCTGCCAGATGAAGAAATAGGTATACCAGTAGCCGGCAGGAGGAGGAAGGAGATGCACTTATATGGCCTTGTAGCAAAGCAAACTAGTAACACCTACACAGTGAGCCATTGTGAAATGTACAAGAAGGAACGGGACATGTTAGACGAGACAAAGAAAATAAACGAATGTAACACGGGTAACTTTGGTATACTAGATACTAGCGAGAAACCCATGGCTATCTTAAGAGATGGATGATCACTACAGGCGGCGAAACAGAAAGGGGATCGTGATAGCAAAACGGGTCCGATTGATATATGGAAACAGCGTATTGAGCGCCCAACTGATGGAGTTTCCTCTTTCAGGAACATTTAATGTCTACGTATCGAAAGGGATGCGCGTGGACAATTTTCGACTGACTAAGACAAACAAAACATAACGAGAACGTCTCAACACCACCCCCTCCTCCCCCCTGCCCGTGGAAGCTGCTGTTACCAACGCAAAAGGTGTTTTTATGTGACGGTAAATGACGACCTATGACTATCAACAACGCTATATCACTCACATGAGCACCCATCGGATGTGCTGTCGCAGCATTTTTTGAGCTCGCATTGGCCGTCGTTTTTACAGTCTTCAAATGCAGCACACATGGTCGCAGGATCAACCCAAGAAAGTTGTCGAAAGAGAAACAAATGGAACGAGGCCGACAAGTTGAAACTCGGCGACGTTGGTGCACCGCGCGTGGACCACAGTTCTATAAATATATTTACTTGCAAAGGTTGCCTCGTCTGCATCGTTGTTGGCGGAAATTCCAATAGAGAGACCACCCTTTTGGATCCACTGGTCAAACAATGTCTATCGCGATTTCTTCATCAATATATAGTGTTCGTGATAACGGCGATCCATGGAAAACCTTGTCATCGGCCGAACGAATGTAAGTGCCTGAAAACATGTGCCGAACTACAGCATTGCCATTATATGGTGGTTAGCAAAAGCAAAGCACACTTATAAGCAGCGGGTTTCACTAGGTTTATGCCACCCACCAGTATTTGTTGAAGGTGTCGCCGGACATTTATGACCAGCACATAGTACCGTTTACCACCCGACAGTGTATCACATGTAACCCGCATGCTGCTCGCACGCTTGATGATGAAGCTTCTCACGTTGAATTCATTACTCACGATATACCAGGCAGCCATGGCTGCTGATCATGACATGTCATGAACTCATTGCAAACTTAGATGATCACAGGTATAGTGGGGTATGACATTGCTGCAGAGCCCCTTAGACTATACTACCTTGTTTGTCAAAATACGTTTCAGATGTGGAACTAGACGGATGATGGCATCCATTGACAGACACTGTCGATCGCATGAAATCGTCAACAGTGTCCCTCTGTAGCCCTTGCCAGACACAATATATACTGCGCGCATCCAATGTCGACTCACCGCCACATCTTGATGGAAGACCAGTAATGAATGGATGGCCAGGCGTGCATTCGCACGGGATAACGGCCGAGTTCCCGTTTGAACGAGAGGCCTCATCGAAAACTGGTAAGCAAAAACAATACGTAGGCAATGGCGACGGGACGAACAGAGATATTTGACCTTGAAAGCATAAATCTACTTCGGTCATGATCGAGCGTCGGTTTTCACATCCTGCGTTGGGAGCCTCCCCATTGGCAGAAGTTTATTGTGCGGTGTCAACGGGGGCATATTGCACGCAAGCAAATGCAATGGCCAAAAGCTTTTATAATCCCGCATTATTTGTACAAACTACTGGCTTCGCGATAATAATCTGGCACCCCCCGGGTGCGTGGTCAATGGCCAAGCGACTTAGGCAAGCAACCAATAACTACGCCCGCCCCACCCTCCTCTGGGGAGCATGGAAGGATATAGGAAGAAACCGAGCTGAGATGTTGACTATAAGGAATTTGGGGGGTACACGTCAGAAGTATAAGAAACAATCTAGATACAGGAAAAACTAGTGCTACGAACAAAGGTGGGTGGGGGGGAGCATTCAGAGATACACGGCGGGTTAAGGTGACGGATAGCAATGAAAACGTATTTCAAGGGCCCCACGGACTTCGCGAAAACGATGAAACCGCGATTTCGTGTAGGGGGCCTGGACCTGCCAGAACGAAGTAAGGGGTATACCAGTAGCCGGCAGGAGGAGGAAAGAGGCGCACATATGTATCCTTGTGCCAAAGCAATAGAGTAGAACTCACACCGTGGGAGATTGTAAAATGTACAATGAAGAACGGAATGTGTTAGAGGAGATGAGGAAAATTGACAAAAGGCGAGTAAGTTTGCTACACTAGACACTATCGAGAAAACAACCGCTATCTTAGGAGATAGATTGTTGCTACAGACGGCGAAAACGGAGAGGAATAATGTTATCAACACGGTTCTACGTGATATATGGAAACAGCGTACTGAGCGCCCAACGTATGGGGATGTCTCTATTCGGAATAGGAGTAGTGCTCCGTTTCGAACAGCACCCGTGGTCAATGGTATAATTACTAAGGCAAGCGACACATGAGTACGCCCCACCCGGGGAAGCTGCTGCGAGCGACGCGTAGAGTGCGTTTAAATGACGGGAAATGACGGCCTATGACGATCAACGAAGCTATACCTCTCACCTGAGCACTCATTGGATATGGGGTCGCAGCATTTCTTGGGGTCGCATTGTCCGGGTTGTCCGGGTTGACAGGCTTCAAATCCAGATCACATATTCGTCGCATGAACGCAAGAAATATCAACTGAAGAAAAGTGCCGAAAAGACAAGTTTTGAAACGAGGTCTACCATTTGAAACTCGGCGACGTGGGTACATTTGCAACGCTGCCTCGTTTGTAGCGACTAGGTGCCGTGAGCACTACCTTGAGACCTTGAATGATCCCTCGCAGGACGCGAGGAAATAAATTATATAGGAGTGTTTGATATGCCCATGCGATTGTCATACAAGACATGTGCTACATTCGAGGGGCCGCCTTTTAAGCTGCCAAGAGTTCATCTAGACTCACCGCCACATACGCCGGCGGGGAGAAAGGGATGGTTAGGGGCGCATTCACACGCGTAAAATGCCCTGTTGCCGTTTGAACGAGCGCCCGCATCATGATCTGGTGCGCGACAGAGAAAACGGACGTAGTCACAACCCGAACATCAATATGTTACATCCAAAACGGGTATTTTATTGAATATATTTCGAATCCATTGTCATTATCGTTTTTCTGCGTCGTAGGAGAGATAGAGTTTCCTTCTCGGCCAAATACACCTATCGCAGCCTCCTGCAATGTCCTGTTCATATCTATCATACATTTGCCGTATCTCTCTCCGTAATACGATACCAGCCGGGTTCCTAACTCTTGCCGCCTACAGTCGTCTCGGATGACCAAGCCTCCGAATGGTACATTACCATTCGATTCCTCCGATTTAACTCAAACATTCAATACAAATAATAATACAAACAAATACACAACCCCAAAACAGTGATACAAAATAAAATACGGAACCCCGGCTACTTCTACCTCTCTCTGCCCCCCCCACCTCCCCCTTCGAAAGAAAAACGGGGGCGGGCGGGTGGGAAATTAAGGCTCAAGCGTCGGTCTTCGTTGGCTAGCCAACCGACTTCCTGATATATGCCTGCTTTTTCTGCAAGACATCTCTCTGACTCGCTGGTGGCTGGCGCCGGTGTGCTAACGCGTGCGGTCGTACCATACTACTACTGTACTGACTATTTAGGGTCCCAGTGTCCCGAAAAAAATCTACTCTTGTAGTATCCCCAATCCCCGATGCTGACATGCCAAATTCTATACATACAATATACAATGGTTGGTTCCTTGGAAACTCCGATAGCGGAGGGCGATTCTGCGTGCACGAAAAAACCCATCCTATGTTGATTATCTTTCGAATTGCATTGTCGATCTCGTTTTTCTGGGTCGTACGAGATTGGTAGTTTTTCTTCTCGGCCAGATACACGTATTGCAGCCTTCTGCCTTTTTTCTTTGCACCTCGCCCATATATTTACCGTCTCTCGCTCTCCGTAATACGATACCAGCCGGGTTCCTAACTATGACCGCCTACAGTCGTCTCGGATGACCAAGCCTCAAAATGGTACCTTACCATTCGACTCCTCCAACTCCTAGGAAATTTTAGACTACTGTTGCAGTATACTAGTTGTCATTTCCCACCCCAGGCTGAACCTTCCCCCGGGTGCCTCTCCTTCCCTTTGCTTGTCCAACTATAGATAGCATAAATGGCACCCTGCTCAAACCTCCATACCATGTATATCAGTCGTATGCGCCCTGTACGCGTCGGACCTCCACCTATCTTCTCTTTTTAATTCCTTGTTCCGATATATTTCCTACGGTCGGGAGCGCGGTTCCGATATTGGCATCTTCTAGCCGCGAGCGTGGTCGGTTGTCTAATACGCAACGAGTACACGGCGAACGCATCGGGAATACAACCGGACCCTTATTAACTTCACTGTTGCTCGAAGGGCACTAGCCTATCCTATTACTCGTGTACACTTGCCATAAGGAGAGGGTGGCGTGGTCGGAAAACACCAGGAAATCATGACGCCAACTCCAACATAAGGGCAACGACATCGTCGTTGACCTTAACGGACTACCTCGACCCGCGAACCTCATTCGGTGTCGGCACGCGTACGGCTTCAATATGTTTCTGGTCACCCTTTACTACCGTGTCGACCGTCGACACGGTAGCAGTCGCAAGCATTTCGACCCGGTGTCGTTGGCGTAAACAGCAACATCACCCCGAGTCAAGCCATTCATGGGTTTGGGTGCACCACCCCCAAGTCTGCGGCGAATCTCTCGTTTACCGGCGCCATCCGACAATAACCCAAACTTAAACACAGCCCCTACACCTATATCTTTAGACACAGGGAGGGGGCGAAATTTCGTCTACGCGGAAAGCATACCGAACAAGACCGGTAGGTCAACGCGGCGGGGAGTCCCGCCATCACGTGGGACCGCACTCTACACACCCACCCACGCTTAATCCACCCACACACTCACACACACTTTCCCTCCAGATCCCATGTGGAATATTTTTTTGTTTCTGTAAAAGGCCTATCGAAAAAGACTGGCAGGCGTACGCGGCAGGTAGTCCCGCACTCACGTAGGACGGTACACCACACACACTCACCCGAACACCCGCAAACACTCTCACGAACCTTTCTTTGCAGACCACGAGAGGGGTGAGTTTGGTTTCCGCTTTAAAGAACAAAAGCGGTGGGCGAACGCGGCGGGAAGTCGCGCCGTCGTGTGGAGCCGTCATACCAAATACACACTCGCCCACACACACAAGAACACAAACACTCACACACACACACACCCAACCGCAATAACGAAGTGTTGTGGTTCAAGTGTAATGCTTCAAGATCAGAGTTCTTGAAAGGGGACACTTGAAAAACATAAAGTAGTTGTTGAGTCTTTGAAAACTAAATAAATAGACTGGTCGAAATCCAGCACACCCATTGTCCGCGCTGATCCTTCATCCTACTATAGAGAGAGGATTGAAAGGATGGTTGGGCAGAGGCAGAAAAAAAACAAACAAAACAAAACGAAACGAAACGAAACGAAAGACAAAAACAAAGAAAGTGTCGTACGCTCCCCGGAGATGTGACAGGCAAAATAATAAAATACACCAGTAAAACAATATAACAACTTACACAACGGTAAACTGAAGGAAAGGAAGAGATCGGCAACCGAAGCACAACAAAAGCACCCTTCAGGCAGCCGATGCAGTGTTTGTATCGGTAATGCCAAGGTACGTAGTGCAACAGGTTATATCGAAACTATTCGGTCTGGTACCTTGCTACCCTGTGTGCCCTATATTTCTTTCTTTCGTCGACCGTGGTTCCCCCACGACCACCCCCCGCCTCCATTCCCTTTGCTGCCACCCATACAACGGACGTCTGGCGCTTTCTACTCAACTCTGCTATATCCTAGTGACAAATAATGTACACTAAACGTAAATCCTACACAATCGCTCTCTGGGTGTTCGGCAAAAAGCACCGTTATATCTACCAGTCGACATCCAGCACACACGCTCAGTGTCCGTGCCGATTCTTCATCCTAGAGAGATACAAGCTCTGCGATCACAAAACAGTGACACAAATATACTACAATGTAAAATGCAGCAAGCTGACTAGACACTTCAATGCCATGTACGACCGGCACGGCATAATACACACGGTCATATAATACATGCAAGAGGCATTCAGTAGTCACAACTATTTTTTAATTTGCCTTATATTTACGGTTAGCCGGTAGCCAGAGGTTGCCGTGGGGGACTGCTCAACGAGGCAGACGGGGAAAAACACAACATCACAAAGGTCACGTCGAAAAAACTGAAATTGGGCGAGGGTGGGTAACATGATAAGCGATGGCCCACCGTCTCGGCGGTTGTGTCAGCGCTCTCCTTCGGGTGTCGTTAGTGGAAACCAAATCATGGGTTAGCGCGATACAATGACCATCGTCGTACGTCGGGGAGGGGGGGAAATAACCAACTAGGTAGGCCCAATGGGACGCTCGTGATGCAAAGTGAACTACCAATTAAACTCAGTAGAGTTAGCACACCCAGTGTCCTTGCCGAGTTTTCATCCTAGAGATATACCAGTTACTACGTGGCAACACAACTACGACACAGAGTTACTACGTTGTAATGCTGTAAGCAGAGCAAGCAGTGCAATGCCATATGCGACAGGCACACTACTTATCCTGACAGCAATCCAGCTGTGCGACATAGGATAAGCAAATAAAAGAGAAAGCGAAAAGGAAACAATTAACAGTAAAAAAATCGAAACGAACGAACAAACAAACAAACAAAAGACAGAGGAAGGTAGAAGAATGTCGTAGCAGTCTGAAGTTTGGCGGAACGGAGAGAAAAATTAGGAACATGGGGGAGGGGGGGGGTTGGTTCCAGTGGAGGGTATCTGACACGGAAAGGCCAAGGGAGGGCATACGCAGCCCGGCAATACGACAAGGGCAACAGCAGCAGCAGCAGCTGCAACAGTACAGCTGCAGCAACCGTACATCAGCAGCAGCAGCAGCAGCAGCAGCAGCCAGCCGTCGACAGAGTCGACGGCAGGATAGTGGGAAGTAAGGAGACAGCACATGGTGTTCCGTCCATCGCAATGCCCAAGGACTACAGGAGTGAATACGAGGACGTGCCATCCTCGCAGGAGAGGGAGATACGGAGCGAGATGAAGATCAAAAAGCTGAGAGCGGAGTTGGAGAAAGCAGAGCAAGCGAGGAAATATGAGCGAGCCAAGGAGGATACGGCCAGGGAGGCGAAGAGCAAGGCAGCAGGAGGGCAGCAGGCGGACGCCAAGAGAGGAGTGGCGGGCGTGGCATTCCCGCAGAGGACAGCGGTGGGGGACTCCTGGAGGTCCGCGAGGAGATCCCGAAGGAGGGTACGGTGTGGGAGCGCCGAAATCCCGTCAGCAGACGGAGAGAAGATGGCTGCAGATAAACGATTGTTCGAGCAGGAGGTGGAGAAAGTGGTAGATTGGATAATGCATCCCCTAGGTGTAGACGGACGAACCCATGATAATTTCCGTGAACTCGCAAGCGCACCCATAGGGCGCACGTGGCACAGGATGCAGGATCCGCACAACCAGCGGGAAACGTCCAGCCAGCGGGAGCCCCGGAGCGACAATGGAGAACCCCCGAAAAAATGGGGTGTTTCGTATGAGATGGAAGCTTGGGGGAATCGGGGAAAATTCATCTAAATAACGCGAAAGGAACCGGGAGGGGTTCAGGGAAACTGGATTCAGGAAGGAGGAAGGTGGGAGGTAGGGGATAGAGGCCCCCGTTTCGATACAGCAGAGGATGTCGGATACTGGAAGCAAATAATAGGTGAAGACCGAGGGGAGCCCAGTTTCTGGACGCAACGAAGAAGGGGGGATCAAGAGGAGCCCAGCTGAGGGGGAAAAAAATGGGAGCTGGATAAAAGGGGGTATCCATGGAGACTCGGATGGGGAGACAATGGCGTGGGATCGGAGAGGAGAAGAGAGAAGGGTTTCGGTGAGCCGAGGTGGGGAGGGGAAGAAGAAAAAGGGGTCTGGGGGGAGAGGGCGAGCAATTTCAGGCGGGGGGGTGAGTTCAGGGAGGGGAAAGAACACCCGGGATCCAGCTGTTTCGTCATGGAGCCCGGGCTAGCGTCATGGACGCACGTGACAGACATGGGGATGATCATGTGGGGAGTGATAAGAACGGATGGCGCATTTTACCGCCGTGAGGTTCTGTGAAGGAACGGGCGCATCGCTGTGTCCGGGAATTTTCTTCATCACCAGAAAAGGCAAGAGGGATCTGATGAGTTTCGCCGACCTTGACCTTTCGTCGTATGCGAGGACAGAGCTATCGGGGAGGCGCAGGGGCGAGGGTGGGACGTCGCTTCCGGACATGGTAGAGGCGACGATGGGGATGATGATGTTCATGGCGACGCTCGCGACGGATGACAATACTCGGATGGGGAGGGAGTCGATAAGCGGGGTGGAGACGGAGTGGAGGAATCAGTTCCAGCGAGTGAAGGAGGGGATACACCATATTTTCGTGACCAACAGGAAGGTGGCGGAGACGGAGGCCTTCGAGGAAGAGCTCACGAAACACTTCAATGCGGACCTGATGAAGCTGGCAGAGGCGGCGCGGATGACGGGCATGAAGCTGAAACGGAGGGGAACTACGTGGCTGACGGCGAGGGAGGCTAGCCCGCTGCTGGATCCGGCCTTCCAGGAAACGGCGGCGTGGTTGCAGTTGGAGCCACTGCACATCAGAGCGGAGTACAATCAGAAGAAGGGGGGCGGGGAAAGGGAGGGGGGGGGGCCGCTGGGAAAAATCCCCGGGGGGCCGGGGGGGGGGGGGGGGGGGGCGCCAAGGTACATGGGCCAGCAGGGAGTTTCATTTATTCAAGGAAGACGGGTACTGCCCGTTCATGAAGAAGTGGGGGGACTGCAAGGTTGAGCATGTGGGACTGAAGCAAGCAAGGGGGAGAACAATGGGAGGGGACGGAGGGACGAGCGATCGACCAGGGATAGGGACGGAGGAGGGGGAGATAGAAGGACCAAGCGTGAATGAGGACACGGGGTCTGCGGTTCCGCAGGGCCAGCCGGAATGACGCGGAGGTGGGGGGAGGCGCAGGCGCAAGGTGGAGGACACTGAGCGGACCGGGACAGCTGAGAGACCATCGAAGCGGAGGGCCCGGTGCCAGGGTCCACAAAAACTGTCAACTCAGGTGCGGTGGAGCGGAAGGGTAAGAGATGGTGGGGAGGGGACGGGATGTGTGCCTGGGTGTGTCGGAAAGGGGTTGCGCAGAAGGAAGGGTGGGTAGTGTTTGGCATCGGCGAAGCACATAGGAGGACGGACGGTGGGTGTGGTAGGTAAGGCGGCAATGGGGGCGTACAAGGGACAGGTCGGGACGAGCGTGGCGGGGCTACGCATGAAACGGGGGGTCGGGTGTGCGACGGAGTCACGCACGGAACGAGACGAGGGGTACGCGACGGGGTCGTACGGGAAAGGGGCAGGGAAGGGCACGGTGGGACCGCGCACGAAACGAAGGGGGAAGTGCGCGGCGGGGCCGTGTACGGTACGGGAGAGGACTTACGCGGCGGGGCCGCACACGGGACAAGAGGAGGGGTGCGCGGCGACGCCGCGCACATAACCAGGGGGGAAACGGGCGGCGGGGCTGCAAATGGACCAAGAGGGAAAGAACACGGCGGGGGTGTGCAGGGAACGAAAATGGGGAAGAGCGGTGGGGCCGCACATGGATCAAGAGAGAAAGAACACGGCGGGGCCGTGCACATAACGGGGATGGTGAGGAGCGGCGGAGCCGCACACGGACCAAGGGGGGAAGGACACGGCGGGGCCGTGCATAAAACGAGAATGGGGGTGAGCGGCGGGGCCGCAGGCGGACCAAGAGGGGCAGAACACGACGGGGCGGTGCACATAACGAGAGGGGGGACGAGCGGCGGGGCCGCACACGGTCCAAGAGGGGAAGAACACGGTGGGGGCGTGCACGGAACGAGAATGGGGAAGAACGGCGGGGCCGTACCCGGACCAAGAGGGGAAAAACACAGCGGGGCAGTGCACATAACAGGAATTGTGATGAGCGGCGGGGCCGTACACGGACCAAGAGGGGAAGAACACGGTGGGGGCGTGCACGGAACGAGAATGGGGAAGAACGGCGGGGCCGTACCCGGATGAAGAGGGGAAAAACACGGCGCGGCATGCACATAACAGGAATTGTGATGAGCGGCGGGGCCGTACACGGACCAAGAGGGGAAGGACACGGCGGGGCCGTGCATATAACGAGCAGGGGGAAAACCGCCGGGGACGCACACGGATCAAGAAGGGAAGAACGCGGCGGGGTCGTGCAGGGAACGAGACCGGACATGAGCGGCGGGGCCACATACGCACCAAGAAGGGAAGAACACGGCGGGACCGTGCACAGGACGAGAAGTGGGATTAGCAGCGGGGCCGCATACGGACCAAGAGGGGAAGAACAAGGCGGGGCCGTGCATAGAACGAGAATGGAGGCGAGCGGCGGGGCCGCACACAGACCAAGAGGGGAAGAACACGGCGGGGGCGTACACAGAACGAGAACGCAGACGAGCGGTGGGGCTGTACACGGATCAAGAGGGGAGGACCACGGCGGGGCCGTGCATGAAACGAGGGAAGGGGTGCGAGGCAACCGCTCAGCGCGAGGAGAGGGGCAACAGCCGAGGGTGAGAGATCTAGCGCTGGAAGGGGGCGTTGGGGCGTTTCGGGAAGATAGGGGACGATTCGGAGGAACGGGATCGGCTGTTACGGGTGGTGGCAGAGGGGGGGGGGGTTATTTTGCAACAGGAAGGGGGAGATTTAGCGAAGGTGGTGTGGAGGATTGAGGGGGGGTTACTGGTACCCCATATTGATGCGGAGCGGTTGACGAAGTTTTTCAAGGGACAGAACAATGTCGACTAGTCGTAACTGTTGGAGCGGGTCGCGAGGGTGGGAGAGCCGGTGGATGTATGCCCTGGGGGAAACCACGAGCGCGAGCTGGCGTACGGGAACCATAGTAGTGCCGACCGACACGCGATCGACGTGTTGGAGAAAGCGCTGGGTGACGTCAAGACGGGGGGAGCGATTGTGGTCCCGGTGAGGTCGGCGGGGTTGGTCCGAGGCCTGCGGGTGAATCAGTGGGGGTGGTGGAAGCTAAAGGGAACAAGAGGATAATCCACGATACGACATTCAGTAACGAACCGGAAGGAAGGGGGCAGGGGGTCCGGCCAGTGAACGAGACTACATACTGGGAACATATTCTAGAGTGCCACCTGGCGGACGTAATGCTTCAGATAGTGCGGAGGATTCTGGGGCTTCGGGAAACAATTGGGAGAGGAAGGAAGATCCTGATTCAGAAGATGGACGTGAAGAGTGCAGTTCGGCTGGTGGGGTTGAATCCGGCGGGGGCGGCGAACTTCGGGTATGTCCTAGGGGATATCCTGTTCGTCGACCTGCGGCTGCAGTTCGGGTGGAGGGGGAGTCCTGGGTGGTGATAGGTGATAGCGAGTGCTATTCAACAGGCGCAGCGATAAACGACCCGAGCATCGGCGACGATCTCGGCCGCGTGAATGGCGGCCACAGCACATGTCCGGGTCGCAGTGGATACGGGGGTAGTGGCGGAACCGCTTCCAGAGGGTTGCTCAGTAGATGCCGTAGAGGGTGGCGGGGCAGAGGACACCGCGTGGGTGGTTTTCGGTATGACCGACGCGGTCTCGGTGGAGGTACAGTGGGAACCAGACGGGGGGAGATGCAAAGCGCTGGCGCAATCGCTGGAATTGATTCGTTTTCAGGCCATGGAGGAGAGGGCGGAAGGGGTGGAGCCGCTGCTGTCGCATAGGAAGGTCACGGATTGGGCACCGTGGCAAGAAGTGTTGGGATTTGACCTGAATACGGAGAAAATGACGATTTCACTGTCAGCCAGGAAGGCCAGAGATCTGCAGGAGCTCCTGGGAGAGTGGCCCGAGTGGAGGCGCACGGCCACAGTACGAGAGGTTCTCGTGTTGGCAGGGAAGCTGCACTATGTGGCGTACGTGATCAGACCGGGGAGGTATTTCGTGCTGCGGCTACTGCAGCTGAGCAAGCT